>VZTU01030062.1:0-21172 GCA_013400835.1 Zapornia atra | reverse complement strand
AAAAAAAAAAAAAGGAAAACCAGGTGGAACGGGATGAAGTGGGGTAGCAGTAGGAAAAAGGAATATGCACCACTCAGATGGCCTTGATATTGAGGCCTAAGCAGGTTTTTCAGGTACCATGTGGGAGCCTTTCCAACAGCTAACACTGCAAACCATCCAGGTACACATCTGGGAGTCACTGGGGTCGTAACTGATGGAGTTAGGAGCCTTTTTTAGTTTCTGTATTAATAACAGCCCTTTTCCTGAGATTTGCTTTGCTTACAGTTTCAAACCCATTTTTAACTTCCTTCCTTCCTTCCTTCCTTCCTTCCTGCCTTCCTGCCTGCCTGCCTTCCTTCCTACCTTCCGGCCTTCCTGCCTTCCATCCCTCCCTCCCTCCCTCCCCGACTTCATGGTGGTCCCTGCAACCACAATTGGTGCCCAGGGACCTGGGGGTCTGCTTTTCCTTGGGTGCTGCATTTCAGGTAGGGCACCTACTGGTACAATTCTTCTCCTGTAACAGACCCAGCTGCTTCTCTCCGCACCTTTGAATGCAAAGCAGCTGCCGGACTGAGCAGCTTCACAGAGCTGAAGCCAGCCAGGAAGAGTGTTTCATGTCAGCAGCTGGGCTCTGCCGTTCTCCAAAGGCTGACAAAGCTCAGTGCACGCATACGGGCAGGAGCCAGGCTTTAAAGACCATATGTTTAATTACCAACTTCTACGAGAAACCTCAGCATTTTCTTGCTCTTGTTTTCTCTGGTGCTTTCATGTAGCCCCTGGCAGGAGACAGCTTTATCCCAGCAGTCATTTGTCACACAGCGAAGGAGAGAGCTGCCACCGCCTCGGATAAGAGGAGAGGAGATGAGAGCCAAGCACCCACCCCAGCTCTGGCTCCACGCACCCGGCAACAGCGACTCACTTGGGAACATTGCAAGCACTGCACAAAGGAAGCCGGCAGAAAAATACGGCCACGGATGTCGGTGCAGCCTCCTGAAGCAGCCCATCTGTATCTGCAGAGGCGGGGAAGCAAAATCAGAGGTAGAGCGACCCGCGACCAGGTGGGTGCCAGGCCAGGAGGGCAGCTGTGATAGCTGCTCAGGGAAGCAGGAAGGCACAGATCAAGCTGTGGCCCCAGAAATAAAGCACCCTTCACAGCCCACCTGCCGAGGCAGAGCTGGCTGAAAGCTGCTGGATACCGTAGGGCTGGCTGTATGCCGCGAATGGAGACTGATAGACAGGAGAGAGCCGGTAGCAGGGTGGCTGCAGCACACCAATGCCTCTGGGCAGCACTGAGGGTGGCTGAGGTCTCACACCAGCCAGATACAAACCTACACAATCTTCCTCTCCCAGAGGGCACGGTCTGTTGGATCATTAGATTTACAAAGTGACAGAAACATGGAGTCTTCCTCCCAGCTGATACCCCGAGGAGCCACTCCAGGACCTTCCGCCTTCTGCCTGCACCCAGCAGGCACCAGCTGGCCTCGCAGTTGGGTGCAGAAAGCAAAAGCAAATGCTGCTTCTAGGTCCCACTCAGAGCAACCATTCTCTAGCATGCTTCCCTTTGCTTTCACAGCCCTCACCTTTGCATCCCTCTGCTGCAAGAGACCTTCCCCACCGGGGCAGGCAGTCTGTCTCAAAGCTATGCACACATAGAAAGATGCTTGAGAAGTCTCTCTTCTCTGCAGTCAGCAAAGGGTGAGAGGGCTCACCCCATGCCCTCGTTACCAGCCAGGTATGGCTCCAGCATCACCACCCTGCTGAGGTCACATGCAGAAGACTGGACTTTCCTCAGGGTGTTCCAGCAAACCCCGGGGCAGCTCTGGAGTTCAAAGTCTCTCTGTTTCAAGGCCTAACTTTACAAGGGCCAATGCTGACTAATGCCATGTGGGTACACAGCTGAGCCCTTGGCCCCTTTCTTGTCTGTTATCTATTTCTGTCCCCTGACAGACGTCATGTTTATTTGATTCAAACAAGGGTAACAGCAGGTATCCAAACTGTGTAAAATCAGAAACAGAGTTTCTGGGAAACTTCCCAGCTCCACTTTGCTTCTGCTTTAGCGGGCACTAAACCGCAGCAATGTTCTCCGTTGCTTGGGGGCTGGGTTATGGAGCAAAATGACAGTTGCGTGGATCTGAGGAGTGGTTTAACCTGCAAGGAGCAAGACAGACCCTCAACACAGGAAAATATGAGTGGAAATGGTGATCTAGCATCACAGTTCTTGCCTACTCCTTTTGAGAAAGACAAGAGACATTTTCATTTTCATTTGACTAGCCGCCTGAGGCAGGCAAATTTATGTATGTCCTGCAGGACAGCGAGGTAAACATTGCCCTATTTCAAACCATCAAGAATAGGCTTACTTCTATCTGTTTTCAGTGTTTTTCATTTATTCATCGTGGTTAGATATTTAATATTGCCTTTCCTTCCAGTGTGAGCTAACTGCCATCTTTCTGCTCCCCTCGTGCCATGCACGAATATCAATCACTCATCCTGCTGTTCCAACTAACAAGGAAGAAAATTTAACTGTATTAAGCCGATTCATTATTTTACAGTGTCTCTCACCCCCTGCCCTTGGCACAGAATATCACGGGGAGGATTCTTTCACCCCATCTTGCTTCAGACCACCCCAGAGATGTTATTTGCACGGGATGAACACAACCTCTGGCGCCTCATTATTTCACTGTAACTCCTAACGCCACGGCAGCACAGCCTGACAGTGGGTGACCTCCTCTAATTAGTTTGCAGATTTGAAGAGAAATCTGGACAAACCCTGATGTTTTGAGGAATTCAGAGTTTGCTTGCCCGCGTTACACTCATTAGGTGATGCCCCGGCATGGCAGGCAGACTTTGCCAGGGACCAGGTGCCTTGGGGGTTCCGTTTTGCTCAGGAATTGTCACTTGGATGGCTGAGACAGGCGCGCTCTCTCCCCGGAGTGCTGGCCTGCATCTCCATGACAACAGATTTGGGATAGAGACCTGGCATACTGAGTGCCAGAAGGTCACAGTGGCAAAAAAATGGGGGGNGCGGAAAGAGCAGCTGGGGAAGAGGTCAAGGGGCAACTTGCAGCACCTTCAATCATACTGAAGTTTGAGTTCACTGGCTCCATGTGATGGGGCTTTTACAAACAATTTTGTGAGAGGTGATTGCCATGGAAAATGAAATCTAGTAAAATCCTGTGTATTTCTGTCTGCTATTACTTTTTTATTACTATAATGGAGCATGCAGAGAGCAAAAATAGATTTCTTGCCCCACAGACCTTGTAATCTCAATTCCAGATGAAAAACAAGAAGAAGCCTGGTAGACAGACAAAAAGTGACAGTACTGACTCCAGCTCTTTAAGATCTGTTTTCCAATATAATTAATATTTAACCTGCTTTTCCTAGGAATTGGAGCTGTGCAACTGCAGTGGCTGCCTGCCCTGCATCCCCCCTCCCCTCCCATTTGCCTCCCCACCCCACAAAGAGTCTTGAAGCTGCCAGAGAAGTAGAAATCTTGATGTTTTTAACTCCTACAAGGATCATAAAATGAATGGGTAGAGCAGAGAGCACTGAAAGGGTGCCCCGAAGGAGGAAAGGGTGGCTCAGCCCTCCTCTGCTGCGCGAACAGCATGTGCACGCTGGCAAATTGGGCAGCACAGGCGTAGCTCTGAACCCAACGGAGCATATGCTGCCTCTTGAGCTGCCAAAAATACAGAGGGATGAGAACAAGATGAAGCATCACAGCAAGGAATTAGTGGAAACATGATGTACAGCTGAAAGAACCGGGGGAACAGAGTAAGGGAGATGGAGGACATCCAGCCAGGGGGAGGTGACCAGAATAGCTGTGTGTAGAAGGATGTGGGGGGACATGTGAAATGACCCAGGTTCTGTCCACAGAACCTCCTGGAAATGACTTGTGCACCTGATGTAGCCGCACACATGGGAAAGCCACTGGGCTGAAAACCTCGGCAAGCCTGGGCCCTGGTTTAGGTGAAGGAAAGGCATGATGGAGTCAAGAGCAAATCAACATCTGCCCCCATAGGTAAGAGATGCCTTCAAGGAAAGCGAGGCCTGTCATTCACCAAGCCTCTCAATCTCCCGCTCCCCTCCTGGGGTCAATGATAAAACTGCTGAAGAGTGTAAGTGCAGCAGAAGCATTTTGGAAAGCGCTCTGAGCCCCAGCTGCAACGCCACTACACCCGAAAACATGTGCCTCCAGCACTCCTCCGGCCCCAGGTGCACTGAAGCGCTTCACTCAGGCTGCGATCTGCCTGCAAATGCTCCCGGGCATCTGCTGCTGCCAAAGAGAAGGGCAGTTTTCCCACAGGTACCCCAGCCACACACAGCCGTTATGAAAAGACACAGAAACCGTAAATATTTGATATTGTCTCCTGTGCACCCCCCACTCTCACCCGTTCGACAAGAAAGCAATAAGTCTGACCATCGTTGCTGCAGGCAGCCTGGAATCACAGCAGGCACCTGCCTGCCACCACGGCTGTCACAGTAGGGTCCCTGCTCAACCTGCCCTTCCCTGTGAATTCCTCATTAGGAGGAGTGCTAATCCTTTTTCTTTCACGCACCTTCTTAACGTGGCACGTGAACTAGGAAAGCCATAAGAACAGCAAAGTGCATCTTTGGTTACCTTATCCTGAACAGCAGGGATGTCATAGAGGAAGTGAGTCCAGATCACAGTTATTCTTGAGCAATTTCACAAGAGCCAGTTGTATTTCACACCAGTTACTGACAGTGAGATTAAAAAACAGAGAATGACAGGTAAAAAATTACTTAGCTCGCTGCATGGGGTAGGAGTTCATACAGAACGTTTTATTCAGGACTATGACTTTACTCTGCCACCTAAGAAAAACAGCTCCGCCTGAGGTTAGGTTTCACATTTCTGGGCTTTGTAGTTATTTTTGTATGCAAAATATTTGTTGAGCGTAAATGACTACACTCCAGAGAGTGCTGCACACTGCCAAATCATTTATTATCCCCAAATAATTTAATCTGATCATATGGAAACCATGCTGAACTCCAGAAACCTGGATGCCGTACGGGCAGGCTGCCAGCCAGGGTAGACCAAAGACATTCTGTCCTTGGGGTGGGAAAGGTACATGGTTGGCACGAGCTCTTAAAAAAACCCAACAAACCAACCCAACGACGCCAAACCTCAGCATCAGGAAGTATCTTGGCCAAGAGGAACTTGGCAGAGCAGCATTTTAGCTTTGCTGAGGGACTGTGTATGCCCATTGAAACGGTAACATCTGTGGAGGAAGGGCAGAGCGCGCGGATACAATGCAGTTTTATGGCAGCGCTGCTTAGTCAGGGAAAGGGACTCCGAAGGGAGCCGATGCAGCCAGCTGGCTGGCTGATGAATGGGGTAACGGCTGTGGAAGAGATCAAAAAGCTAACGAGTGCCCCATCGTGTGTCCCCCCCAAAGAGCGGCAGGATGAATTTCTGAGCGTTAGCGATGCGTGTGGTTGAAGCAGATAGATAGGTGGGATTTCAGGAAATACCGACCGCTTTTTCGGCTCCTTAAATTGCTGAAAGTTAAATTTGGGCTCAAGGACAAGCCAACGCCACGGCAAAACCCCAAAGAATCTGAAATTCAGCACAAGCGGGCAGAGTACAGGCAGAACACCGTGCTGTTCTTCACAAAACGAGGGCAGAAATTCAACATATTTTGTATTGGCATGGCAGATTCCCACTGGATTCAGCTGTGCACCTCATGGAGTCGCTCTCCCTGCAGAGCAGAACAAAGGGTATTTTTTGCTCTGAACTGCAGCAAAAATAGCTCCTAAAGACATTTATTTATTTTTGCTCAAGCTACTGCAATATATTTTATTTTGCCTTTACTGAAACTCCGGGAACTTTACCCATTTTTTTCTTCCATTTGCCCCAGTTACCAAAGCACAGGAATTGTAGGGACATTGTCAGCTGATCAGTTCCAAAAAGTGAATTAAAGTAATTCCTAACCCTGCACCTCTCCTTCAACTTTCCTGGGGTAATTTTCATTGTTTCACATTTACCTGCTAAAACCCCAAAATGCTCTTCTCTTTTTTTCCCCACTCTGTAAGAGCCATGCAAACAGCAGGGAAATGACTCCAGGAAAAAAAAAACAAACATAAAATTGATTTCAGAGCTGCTCTATCGAATGCCTTCTAAAACACCAAGAAATACATTTTTTTTCCCTTATGTTTTCTAATATCATCACGGGTGTTACATCGCCATTACAACAACGGGCAAGGCAGGGAGCATTGCAATTTTCAGCTGGCAATGGTCCTTCTGGTGTGCATTACCTTTTACGATGCTTTTTCCTGGCATCTAACAGCTGCCTTCAGGAAGATTTATGTGCTGGTTTAGTTTGTTTAATTTCTCTGTGGCTGTTAATGTGCCTTTGTTAGGGAGTTGCGTGGAGTTCGATAGCTGCACCAGAAGATGGCAGCAATGGAAACCCCTTTCGTGGCCTCCATTCATAAATCACATTTCTGCTGAGCAGCGATCAGTGGGACGATGACACTAGTCGACGCCTTTAAAGTCACTTTAAAAAGAAGAAGAAAAAGGAAAATCTCCTAAGAGCATCTGTCTTCACAGTTGTAAACAACAGAAGATACAACAAAAGATGTTTTAAAAAAAAAAGATGTGAAACGGGGAAGGAACTGAGTTCTCCCTTCCTGGGATTCAAAGGCCATTTTACCAATGCCTCAGATACAAAAATCAGGGATAGAGACAAAACAATCGAAAGGCATGGCTTTCCTGGGCTACCAGGACCAAAAGAATCTATCTACAGTAGCCTTAATTAATTTGATCTCCATAACACACCACAAAAAGCGGATGAGGCCTGGGAGATTCTGCAGAGATCAGGACGATGGTTGGAAGCTGCTGGACCCTGACTTGTGTCGCTGACTCGGTGAGAATGGGTGCTGGGAGAAAGCTGTTTGTTTGGCTGTGTTTCATACAGCGTGTGAAGGAACACGCAGAGCCAGGCAGAGCATTTCCTTGAGAGGAATGAGTATTTACACCGGCAAATTAACATACGTATTTCCCACAGGACACGAGCATTATTGGACCTGTTAGGAGCTTTGTCAGGAGGAAAAAAAAAAAAAAAAATCTTATTTACCTTTTTAAATGCAGCCCAATCTTCGGGGCAATACAGCTGCTTAAACCTATCAACACGGGCACCTGTGTTACAGCCAGGATCTGTCACGCATGACAAATGCAGGACTCTAATTAAGGGCCATCAGTCACAAGCTTTTGCCTCTGGAATATTATTTATTTTATTTACTTATTGCCCAGAATGATGAGCACATGGGGGAAATGAGCTTCGCCGCTGGCAGTACTGCTTGTGTTTGTGAGCCAAAGGAGCAGGGAAGCGGAGGGCCAAAGGGAAGGTCCCCATGCTGCTGGGCTGTGCTACCTGTTAGGGCAGCGATGGCAGCGGCAGCCCCAGCACCCAGGCGCTCCGGCTGCCACAGATGTTCTGATCATCCATGGCTTTCAGCAAAGCTGGGGCAACCCAATACACATGTCCCCAAGGAAGGTTAGGAGGCAAAGCTGTCTGGCTATGTGCTCTCCCAAAATCAGATTTGAGTGGTAGGCAAAGACAATGCCCCTCCATTGTGTTTCTTGCTGAATCTGGAGATGTATGTGTCACGATCCACAACCTGGACAAGGCTTAGTTTGGCAGAGGTTAAACCCCCTTGCGTTCCAACTAAACCTCAGATCCCTCTGGGTGGCTGGGGGCAGCTGGGCTTAACCCCTGAGTGATGTCCAATCATTAGGTGCTTTATTGTGATCAGGTCTTCCCAGTTCTCGGCGAACAGAATGAAGACTCGAAACGGAGTCAAGGTTCAAGTTACTTTATTTGGCCCACAACAAACGTGCAGGGGAAGGGGGGAAGAAAGGTGAAAAAGACAGAGGTAAAGAGAGATATAAGAGAGGGAGGTTGTGATACCTACCGCCACGGGGATACAGCATTCTGTTCGATAGCAGGGTATCCTTCAGTGTCTCTGAGCCCGATGGGGTGGGGAGAACGTTCCCTCGTTTGTCTCTCGATGTGTTCCTTGTTGTCCTGCTTCCTGGTTGCTTAGTTCTCTGTTGCTTCGTTTCCCGTTGCTTGTTCCCCCAATTCCTTGGCGGAATGCTCCCTTTTTGTAGTCATCCTTGGCATAGCCACAACCTTCCACCTGGCTGTGGGTATGCTTCAGGGTGGATGACAGAAGGCACGACGTGTGAATGGCTCCTAATGTGTGAATGGCTCCTGATGTGTGAATGGCTCCTGATGTGTGAATGGCTCCTGATGTTTCTCCTGATGTTGGAATGCTCTCTTGATGTGTGAATGGCTCCTGATGTCTCTCCTGNATGCTCTCTTGATGTGTGAATGGCTCCTGATGTCTCTCCTGATGGGGGAATGCTCTCCTGATGTGTGAATAGTGGTGGAATACTCTCCTGATATGTGAATGGCTCCTGATGTCTCTCCTGATATCTTTTGGGTGGAATGTGGAAGGAATGCTCTCCTGATGTCTTCAGGGTGGCTCCTTGCATAGTCATTAGGTCCTTGGCAGGAGGCACTTTAAACCTGATGGGTGGTGGTAGGTGAGAGGAAAAAAGAGGGGGTATGGTTCTGTTGGCGATTGTTAAGGCGTATTTCCAGTACCTTACACTCAGTTATCTTGTCACCTTTGGGAATGAACAGGAATTCATGTCCTGGAGAAACTGCTACTTTCATAGAATCATAGGGGTTGGAAGGGACCTCGAGAGATGAGCATGTCCAAGCCCTCTGCCAAAGCAGCTCCCTAGCTCATATTGCACAGATAGGCGTCCAGACAGGTTTTGAATGTCTCCAGAAATGGAGACTCCACCACCTCCCTGGGCAGCCTGTCCCAGGGCTCTGTCACCCTCACTGTGAAAAAGTTCTTCCACAGAAGAACTTTCATCACAGTGTACCCTCTTTCATCATCAAGGTACCCTCACAGAAAAGGCTGTAAGATGTAAAGCTTTGGCAAACTTCTTGTTTTAATGAGATAACAAAGTAAATCATGTTTATGGAAATAAATCTGTCCTGAGTCACACTCTTCTCAGCAGTAACAAATTAGTCATGACTACTGGAAATAAATGATGCTATGAGGTTTTATGGGGCTTTCTTGAGTTAGAAAGACTAATATTGCCAGAAGGAATACATGGAGGTTGAGGCTACAAGCCATTTCAATCACGGTAGATACTTCTGAGCAAATTTGGCTTCTGAAAACTGAAGATCCTCAACCCACAAGGTATAATGAGCTGTACTGCAAGAAAACCTCCCTAACAGCACTCGGAGACGTCCCCTGCGCAAACCAGGTCAGTGATTATTTTGATGTAAAGCAATTTGGTCTGAAAGAAGTGCAGATCAAAAGAACCCTGCTTTTGTTACACAAAACCCTGTGATTATGAGGTTAGTTAATTTGCAGAACAGAAGATCACAACCTCTGGGTTTGTTCGTAGTTCAATATATTCTGTGTCTGTGAGCACAGAATGGACTTTTGCACCTCTAATTGTTCCTGTGGTTGGTTTGTATGAGAAGCTCCTTCCCTTGAACACCTCAAACGTAATTATGTCCTATTACTACCTGTGTCAAAAATGTTATTACAAGCTACGGTAAGTATTCATCCTACCTGAGTCTATAATAGTCTAATATGTAAATGTGTCTCTCTTCCTTGTTTCTGGCTACTCAGCTGCATCAAAAGGCAGCCAGATTTACATAATCTACTGCTCCTGAGATGTTTTCAAGTAAAAAATGGAAGGGATGGTACATGCAGCACTAGTGCTGTATTGCTGGTCTATAGGACATGCCTGGTTCCTTCAGCCCCATTTACATAACATATAAATAGACCAGAGAGATTTAAAGAGATTCCAATAATCCTAGGTACAATTATGAACAGACAAATTCTGTGATGCAGGAAGGAGGAAACGGCGTCTTAACTGTCTTCTAGGGATATTTTCCTAATGCTTGTACAAAAAAGGGCACGCGGACGTGTGGCATCACACAGAAGCATGGAGGCCCTGGGCAGCAGCATCCAAGAGGGGCCTGCTCTGGGTGGGGTTTTTTTGCTCTATAGGTTTCACACTGAAGGAAGAGGAAAGGGCACTTGAAGACTCCTGAGCTCCATCCCTCTCCTTCCTGCAGTCTTGGGGGCTGGCTGCTGTTTCGATATGCAGCAAGAGAGCTTTACTGTGAGCCTCCTTTAAAAATGAGATGCCTTCTGAAATGCCTGAATTTAGATGTAGATGTATTATGCAGGCTGGAATAGCAATTGGCTCTCCCCAACTTCACCAGACAAAAGGGAGCTTTCTCTATATTTAGTAGTGGAATCTTTAAAAAAACCCACAACAACACAAAAACCCCCACCAAAACCCACACAAATGGAAAACCACCCAAAAGAATTATCTTTCCATTTCCTTCTTGTTTGACTGACCTAGAGCTCTCATGACCACAGCAGTCATGCCCTATACAATACAATACTGCATTGTATTAGATCTTACAATATCTGACCTTTTCCATCATTGCCTTGCTCATGCTGTTTTCTGTCCTAAGTCTCTTCACTCGGTGCAAGAATTCACAGGGAGACCAGAGGAGAGGAGCTGCCAGATATTAGGAGACCCCTCACCAGGACGGATCCTCGCCCCCACCCACACACAGGCTGATGTCCTAAGCTGGCCTTGGACTGTTCCCATCCCCATAGAGGTGCCTGATGGCTGTGGTTGACAAAATGGTGGTAAAGGACTGAACAGGACTTTGGTGCCGACTTCTTGGAGATGAGGATTTGGCTTTTAAAGATGTTACTGGAAGGTGTGGCGAGGTGCTGCCATCAGTCTGACTGGTTTGGGATGCTGACCTCAAGGCAGAGGAATGCTACCTGCTCTACACGTTGTGATTATCACCTCCAACCAGCCAGCTCATGAGGTACCATGGATATTTCCACTGCATCTCTGCTATAATATTCACAACAACTTCCATCCAATGTGCATTTACGTGGCATTTTGAACCCCCTCAGGGACGTAGGGGCAATCCTTCCCGTGCTGGTGCCTGCAGGGACAGCTGTCAGAGGTGATGGCATGGAGGCTGCAGGGTAATCCCAGACACACTGCCTGCTCAACAGATGCCACATCCATGTTCCTCAGTGCATGGCAAGGGTCCAGCAGGCAGTATTTTCAATATTTTTTTCTCCCTTCTCTGAGCAAGTGAGCTGCTGCAGGCAAGACACCTCCCATACGGCATCTTGGACATCCACTCAATATGAAACTGCTGCAGGGCCATTTATTCCCCCCACCTTTATATATATATATATATATATATATATAAAATAGTTTCTTCTTCCTCTTTCTTTCTTAAGGTTCTTTTGCTGCCAATACTCAAACATCTGGAAGACAGCATGTTTTTACCCACAGACCTCACCAACTGCAATTACGCATTTCTGGTGGCATGTGTAGGTATCTTTTCCAACAGTTTCTTTTGGGGATGGGCATTTACATAACAGTTCTCATGACAAAATTCAGCCTTTCATAAGCAACCTGAAAAAATTTCTTGCATGCCATAGGGAAACCTTGAAAGGATGGGAAGGGCAGGTCCCCAACAAGACTTTTCAGCTGCATTTGAGAGCAGAAGGGAGTCGCGCTGCAGCTGAGCGGGTCAGTGCAATGAGCACAGGCAGACCCAGGCGAAGGTGACAGAGTTGGGACAGGCAGCGTAGGCTACTGACGTGGCAAAACCATTCTGGCTTGTCACGTGTCACTGAGTAGCTGGTTGTGAAAGACACTGTTTAAACAAACTGTTGTGTACATTTCCATGCCAGTACCTGTCTGCCTGGATTCTTATTTTCAAAGTGCAGCTCTTCAGCATGTTCGAATGAGTCATTATTTTTGTCAGTAAGGACAGCAACTGGAAAATCTGAATACTATTCCCCTACACATCCCCTGCACCCCATGGATTGAGCAGGAGTCTTCTGTATGGGTTGCATCCTGTTTCTGCTCTGTTCAGACTCACTGTTCTCTGTTTTCATTGGAGAACATTTGTGTTCTGCCAGGAAGGGCTCTTCGATACTTGCCAGGCAGGTACATTTCTCCCCTCAGTGAAAAAGTAACTCGGTATAGTGGCTTATGGAGCAAATGGCAAGTACTTACTACTAATAATTTGATTCTTTTCATTTTATTCATCAGTGGTTGAAGCAGTTTTTGCACCCAGGAATGAGTCCTCACCTTTGGGAGTTGAAGCCAGGGCTCCCAAACCCTTCATATCCATGTCCGCTTGTTCATGTTTGCCTGTAATAGGGTAACTTTACAACACTGCACTGGATTATTTCCACCCTATTAGAGGGATGGTACAGATATCCTTGGGCAGAAACTGCCTGACATTGAGGACAATCAACCAGGGAGCAGTGGTCGAACCTTCTAGTTAGCATGTCCAGCACTCCCACCAACAGTTAGAACTGCCCACCTCTCAGAAGGTATGTTGATAAACTCTTCCAGCATCACAAAGGTGTCAGCTCTTCTCTCTGTAAGTGTTTGACTGAGTCAGTGAAAGAGAAGGAGGGGTGGGGGGTATGAGGGCTCAGTGGCTGTGGTGAGGGAAATGAGGGACACTGAATCACTTGAGGGAGGACAAGTTTACCCAGGTGATGCAGAAGCTCAGGTACAAGGGAGGACTTGGAGATGGTGAGCACAGAGTCATCCTGTGGGGAAGAAGGTGGGATTGCAGAAGTATCTGGGATGTGCCAGGACTTTGAGTTTGAGGCAGTACAAGGTGCACAGCCTGGTATGGCCCTGCTTTGACTGAGTTAGAAGAAAAGCCATGTAGCTACTGATACCACAGAAAAAGACCAACCCCTTTGTCTTTAGAAATTACTTCTTGTCACTTCTCTTGCTCAATCAGCTTTCTGTAAGCCAGCAGCTGAAACAAACTTTCCCCTTCAAAAATGAGCCACTCTTAGTATTGTCAATTTTCAGTGTAAAGAGAAGTATGAAGTCTTGAATATTATTTAGACTGTGGAGTACAGGCTTTGGCAGCTCCCAGCACCTCCGGTGTGACATGCAGTGAGAAATCACCTTTCAAATAAGCAGCAATCAAGCAGCAATCAAATAATCATCTTTCAAATAAGCAGCAGTTTCCACTGACGGAATGGAAATAGGGCAGCAATTACATGAAAGCTGATAACAGCTTTATTGTTACATTTCCTTCCATTTCAAGAACAAATTTATGATTAAGAAATGACACCTTTTGACATTCACTATTTGGGCAGCCTGGCAAATACATAAACCTCAAGTGGGTGAGTATTCAATACACAATGTGGACTTCCAACAGGAATTTCTTGATCTTGGGACCAAGCAGCCTAATGCTGCCACTAATGAGCAGGGCAGCAGAAAGAAGGGGGATGTTAATGAATTTTAAAATTGCCATGTCAAGTGGGAGGTGTTGTCTTTGTAAAGGAGGTTTTAAATATTGCCCAGGAAGAACTGACCACAAGGTCTACGCTGACAGAAATAAAGTAAAATTTAATAACCCATGGTGAAAGATCACAGAGTTTCAGGACTAACATGAATTTCAGGTCTTAACTAGGGAGTTAATGAACTGTAAATCATGGGAAGGAAGGAAATACAGTACAGAATTCAGGCCTCTTTAAAGTGAACATGATGGCAAACTATTTCAGTCAGGGTATTTCCCATTGACAGAGAAGCAGGGAAGTCATTGATGTCAGTGGTGAGACTTCATCTGGAATACTGGTCATCTATGTTAAAGGAAGATAAATCCCCATGTAAACCAGTGCAGAGAAAGAGTTTGAGACTGTTCAGGAGATAAAACCCAACAGTGTTAAAGCCCAGATTCATGCTGCCCAGGTACTTCACAAAGATGCATAAATTAGGAGCACAGTCATCAGGGACTCCTGTGGTCAAAAGAAAGAGATGGGCATCTCCAGTCATTCAGCCTACCTAAGTTCTGACTTGGCTTCCAAATTAGATGTTTTATTTAAATACTTTAAGCTACATGGGAAGAATATTGCCCTAGGGAATTTGCATGGTGCCCTCAAAAACAAAGCCCGAGAAAGGAACCAGATGCTCCCAGAAGCGTAAACACCACAGGAGAGGTGAAGGTCAGATTTATCTGCAGGGCAAACTGATAAATCCTGGGCATTAATAAATGGCTCTGATAAACAGAAGGTTGATGTTTGGAAACAGCCCTCCATATGCAGCTAGGGGAATAAGAAACTCGGCTAGAATTAAATTGCAGCTGAATGACTTCATTTAAGAGGTTATGGGATGAACATACCTGGAAGAGCAGACTTTTGGACCAGCAGATGCAAAAAGGTCCCTTCTGATGCTTTGTGCTATGCTGGTTTGTTTGGATTTTTTGTTACTGAATACAAATGGGATCAACCCTTTTTATCTGCATCAAAAGGGACATCTTGCAAACTGGTGCATTGTCTTGGTGAAGAATTAAAAGAAGGTGCTGCTGCCTTATCATTGTTCATCTGCATCAAGGGGAAGGACAGCAAAATCTGTTTCCTGGGAGTAGAATTTATCATGAGGAAAACAACCAAGAACAGCTACAGTGCCGGGTGTCTGAGCTGCCCTTGTGTTGTCTATCCCAGCAAATGGAGCAGAATGCTTGAGCCACTCAAGGCAAGGGAGGCCCACTCTCCTAAATCATGGGCAAAGGCACGGTAAGGTGCTACTCAAAAGGAACAGAAATGCTATGAGCATGTTTCCAGTTGTCACTGGCACACACGGTGTGTGCAGTAGGGTATACACCTGATGGCAAGTTAGGCCAAGTGGGCGACCTTCCACTTCATGACGGTTCCAGGAATGGAAAATCATTGCCCACAGGCCAGCCCCACGTGCAAGCCTGAAGTGCTTGGGACACGCAGTTAAAAGTCTCCTAGCAAATACAAACAGAGACTATCGATTGCAGCTATGTGTTGCCAAATGAGGTGGCAGAGCACAGCCAAGTGCCTGGCAAACAGCTAGAAAAGGACACGGAAGTGTGAGCATGGATGGGGTTTGGCTAAAGCAACGGCAGAAATGAGATTTGGATTATTGTCTCCTGCTATTTAATCCTTCCTAATTTTCAGTGGAACAGGCTTCTATACACGTTGCCCAGAAAAAATGAGGCAGAAACAGAGAAACGTCTGATTTGCCTGCAGATTACACTGAATTTTGGCTAACGAGTTGGGTCAACAGCGTTATAATGCAGTAGAAACATGTTTGCTGAGGGGAACAAGATGTGTACTTCGGATTGGTTTATCACATGCTAGGGGAAAAGCTATGTCACAGTCCTCTAATTCTAGCCAACCTTAATATTTTGAAATTAATTAGGGGGGGTGGGATGGAGTCAAGAAGAATTTTAAGCTTAAACTTGAACCTGGATCTAAAAAAAAAACCAACAACCCCAAACCACTAAAAATAATACACCATTTCAGACCAGCAGAAAATCATTTTCCTCAGCAATACTTATCATCATCTTAGTGGTTGATGTTATGAAACCCAAAGTTTTGCAAAACAGGCAGAGAACCAAGTGAAGCAAGGCCCAAACTAACAACATGCAAGGCCTTAAGAGGCACAACATAGCTGCTTTTACAACAGCACTGACGTTCATTACTCAAAGTTGTTTGTGCACTGAAGCCCCACAGAAACAATAAACTAGAGAAAAATCTAGACTCCCAAATGGGGTTTTTTCGTTAAAAATTGTATTCACCCGTATTCTAGCAAAATCTTATTTTGTTTGCAAGGGCTTTTCATTTGACAAAGAGCCTTTCTTTTTCCATGGGGGCACAGTTGCTCAGTAATGCTGTTATTGTTAGGGGTAATGTTTGTGGTCAGTTGCTATTGACAGTGACAGTTGAAGTTCGAGCGGCCAAATTTAGACATGAAATTAATAATGGCATATGTACCAGGGAGCTTAAGTATGCATTGCTGCTTCATGACTTACCAGGAAAAATTCTTACTGAGGTCCAAGAAAATTTGGCATGAAGAAGTCATAAATACGGAGTAAAGGATCTGCCTCAAGAAAAAGAGGGAAGTATCAGCATAATATGGGAAAAAATCAGCCAAAATATCTGGAGCAGGAAGGCAGCTGAACCTCCCTGCTGTGGAAAGTCATGGTAATATGTGACTGAGGAAGTCTCAGCTGCATAAAATATACAGTGTTTGATAAAGTCCACATACAGCGTGCTGCTGAAATAGTTCACTTAAATGGGACTGTAAATTTGAAAGAGCACAAGGCATCTTTCTTTTTATGTGCTAGTGCAGTATATGCCTCCAGCACTGTAAATATAATATAAACACTGCCAGGGCTGGGAGGGGATGGTATCTGGGACCATTAACTGCTTCATCAACCGCTTCACACAGCCATGCCTCTCTCTCAGCAGTTAGGCTTGCCGAATCCATCCGCTCACTATAAATAATTGGACTTCTTTCCTGATTGCTTTCTTTTCCCTTCAAAACCTCTGCTGCACATCCGTACACACACAGCTGCCAAAATTAGGGGAAAAGAGTACAGGCTGCTTTTGCATCACCTCCTTACAGCTCTGGACTTCAGCCCACTGTAGACGTCAGGCGCTTTTCTCGGTGTCTGAAGTTACTCCTCCAGCTAAGGCCAGAACTCCCTCAGGCTCTAACAGTGACTCCTATAGTGAGCCTGCCATCACATTTCATTTTATTCTGGACTTGGCATTCTTGGATGTAATTGGACCACAACTGGCCAGGCTTCCAAAATATAAATAAGAAGACGGGAGGTAAATGATGTAAGAAAACTGAAAGAACCTCCAACCTGGATGCTGTACAACTTTTGCTGCAATGTAGTACCCCTGAAATATTATACCAGGAACTGTTTAGCCCTCCACTACGTGTTCCAGCATTCAAAGGGAAAAAAAGATGCAGCTCTTGGCTTTCCTTCTCTCTATTTTTATTTGGCACTCACATCTTAACTGTTGTCCATTAAAAATTGATGTCACTTGCAACTGCTATCTCAGAAATGTCATTAATTGCTCTGTAAGAACCAATCAAATAAATCTTGCTTGTACACCTGGAATTCCATGTGTCCATCTGAGCACTCCTCAGTGAAGACCTGACATGAGCATTCCCTTCTAACTTTCTTCCCAATTACAAGACCAGGTGTCCTACTTATGTGAAGGAAGTGAATGAGTTGCCTTTGCCTACAGAGTTGACTAAGCCCCAACCAAGCATACCACCATAGCAACTGCACACAGAATGGAGGAGGGCTGTGGCTGTAATTTGTTATGGGCAGATTTATTTTGGGCAGTGAGGCTATACATCGATGCTGACAGCATTTGGAGCATTAAGTGTTCCAGAGTGAGGACCATGACACAAACAGGTTCACATTCTGAATGCCTGTCAGTACTTGCAGGTCACTAGAAACACAGGCATTTTGGAGTATTCATCCAAAGACTGCCTTAGAACAGCCCATCTTCCAGCTTTGGACTCTCTTCTTGGTTCTGAGATCTTTTATGATTGTGAGAAAGTCAACTGTGCAGTACAAGGCAACCAGCACAAGCTTGGAACTCTGTTGTGTCTGAAGAGAGTCATATTCTATGGAATGGAAGAAAGAAAGAAAAAAAAGAAAACCCAAAGGACTTTGTCTGCAAAGATAGCAGAAGCATTGTTGCAAAACAGGTGGAAAACATACTTGTATGAATCAAGGATCCATGTATTCTGTGGCTGCTTGTGTGGCTTTCCCTCTCAAATATGACTCACAGAGACACTATGACTGTTGCTGATGGGCTCGGCCTTGGTCACTGGCAGGTCCAGCCTTAAGTCCAGCTGGTATTTACTCAGGCCTACAGAGAGCTTCTGGCTGTTTCTTGCAGAAGCCACCCCTGCAGCACCCCCGCTTCCACCAGAACTCAGCCACACAAAACCACAACAGATTCCCTCAATTCTGACTTCTTTATGGCATTTAATGGTGTAAACAGAGTATGTCGGGCCATGCCTCCAATTATTCATAATAGGATGATGATTTACATGTCTTTAAATAAACTCTGGCATACCAATATTTACCAAGCCACACGTACTGGCTCAGTCACATATCTTTCAGCCAGGCTGAAGTTCTTCATTAGACCTTTTCTTGGGGCCTTAGACAGCATTAAGCTGCCTTTACTGTAAGGCAGCTCTGCCGTGGTGCAGCCGGATGGCCTTGGATCAAACTGCTCTGTGAGAAAGAGCTGTACGGATTGAGGGCTGCTTACTTTCATGCAGGAGCTGCGATTACACTGAAGGACCCTGGCTGCTCCAGGGCAGGTTCAGATTAGGTGTTAGGAAAAAAAAATTCACTGAAAGAGTTGTCAGGGCCTGGAACAGGCTGCCCAGGGATGTGTTTGAGTCACCATCCCTGGATGTGTTCAAAAAAAGGGTAGATGAGGGATATGGTTTAGCATAGGGCAGGAATGGTTGGACTTGATGATCTTAAAGGTCGTTTCCAACCTTGTGATTCTGTGATTTTGTGACCCTCCCTTGGTCCTTGCCTGAGATACTTTACAGGTACACCTGTGCCTGACCATGTATGTGCCTGTCCGGACCCTGACACATCTGGACTGATTTCAGATCCTCCCTGTCACTGTAGGTTTGTCTAATGATGACCAGACTGGTTATTGTCACTGGACCAGATTCTGACCCTAACTTGCTAGCTTGACTTTCCACCCTGATGTCAGACCTCTTTGTCACTATGGTCACTTGGATTGTCTCTGACAATCCTTACTCTTAGCTGAAACTCTTAACAACCACTAGACCCGCTTTGCTGCTCTTCTTTGGGTGCTGTGGGGCTGCTCCTGCTTGGTAGTGAAGCCACTGCCATGCCACCTTCCCATCACCTTCTGCTCCCAGCTTAGCTTGCCGCTTGCCGAAACACATTTCTCCAGAGGATGTCACCTCTCACCTACCACTGGTATCACTAGTCCCTGCTATGAGTTGTTCCAGCACAAGCCAGACAACAGATAAACAGATTTCTGACACCACACGGCTCTCTTTTTAGCTGAAGATTTTTGTTAGAAAGTAGTCTTGAGCCAGCCTAGTGGCGCCGTGTGTTCCTGCCAATGGGATAAATCAGAACAGTGGGCAAGAAGTCAGCAACTGAGACAAAGAGTCTGTTCTGTCACAGACAAACAGCAAAACTAAGCAGTGATATGCAACCCTTCTGTGATATCTCACTGAACTGTTGGTCAGATAACCAGGGCATGTCGGTAGCCTGGAGACAGCGTGTTGCCGAAGTAAAATTTGAAGCGGTCATATAAAAAAATATATATATAAAAATATATATATGACTGATATATATAAAAATATATATATCAGTCATATATATATTTTTATATATATATATAAAGAAGTCACAGGCTTTTGGGTTTTGCCACCTTTTGTAATTTATTTTGGTGGAGTATGGTAACACCTCAGTGTACCTTAGCAGTTGCTTTTACCACTTCAGCTGCAACGTCCTTTCCTCTCCTTCTCCAGCGCTTTGCCTCTACCTGTCCTGGTGAGACCATCTTCAAACATAAAAGGACTATGACACTTCTCTTCATTCTTCCAATTCCACCATGAGGTAATACTGCTGCCACATTGCCCACTACAGGACAACCAGACTACCACATGTACACGCAGTCGTGCACGTTGTTCAAACTCTCGGTCACACCTACAAGGAGTTCACCATTAAACCTCATCCTCACACAGCACTGTTGTGAGATGGGGCTGTCAGCACCACAGCCACTGTTTCAGGTAAGTCTAGGCCAGCCAGCCTGCGCTTCTTAATTTATATATTAAAAGGGCCAGCACACAGGAAATTGTTAGGGTACGGCTGACCTCACTACAATGGTATTGGCATCTTGCATCTCAAATACTTCCACCATACAAGTTTGCTTGGCTGCTCTTAGGTGGTGTAGCTTATCCAGCATTTCTCCCTTGTTCTAATGAGTCTCATGTACCCAAGGGCACGGTTACACCTTCCGTATTTAATTGTGACTCCTGTGCCTACTTACCTGGAAGGCTGTGCTTTGCTCGTTCTCCAAGGGAGAAAAACTGGTGCCTCTGAGACACTCCTGTGCTGTCCTGTGCACACACAGTATATACTGGCTTTTGTTTGCCTTTTTCCCTCCTCTCTTTTTCAATAGGATGAGAAAAAAATGGCTGGACCTTTTCAGAAATGTGCCTCTCCCATGCCCAACAAAGGATTGTTTGCCAGGAGGCTGACACTGCCCAGCAATACAAAATACGGGGCTCTACCAGCACCCACTTTCAGCTTCCATTTTCTGGAAACAGCCACCACTGACATTCAATGTGCATGAAGGGGCCACTAAACCCCATTCCCTTCTTGCATCCTCTGTGTAGAATTGTTATGAAAGTTAAAACTCTTCTGCAAGTCGGTGTAAATGTATTCTGTGTGCACAGGAATTGAAATTGTGTAATCGCTGTTATGTAACTTTTCAGCATGTTCTGCAAAATTAGGTTTCCCTCCAATACTGTAGCACTGTCAGGGCCCATCAGTGAGACTTCACAAACATTTCGCACTTCAGAAACCTTCCCTCTTTGTGGCAGGTAAGTACAATCTGGGTTTGGTGGATAGGAACGCTCTCCCCTGGCAAGAAATAGAGTATCTCGGATTAAAAATAAAACCATGCGAAGTACAGGGCTCCAAACTGGAAGGTGTTATTGACAAATCTGGGAGAATAAAAAGCGGGTTTGCGTGTGGAAGAGAACATTTACTAAAGCAGCAATCTGCCTGTCCCGTTTCTAAATCACAGGCAGTCAAACCCTCCCGGGGCTTCCCCCGAGCGGTGCCGCAGACGCCCCCGTACACCGGCAACACTTCGTACGACAACGCCGAGGGCTGCCAGCCACGAACACGGCGTTACTGCTCCCGTCTCTGGCCTGCAGGGGCTGCCCGGGGTGTCTCCCCGCCCTCCCCGACCTCAGGCGCCCCCTGCTCGGCGCCGCCGGACCCGCTCCCAACCCGCGGGAGGAGCGGCGGGCTCAACGCTGCAGGGCGAAGCTCTGCAGAGCCCGGGCACTCCGCCGCCCGGCCCGGCGGCAGCGCGACGTTTCAGGCGCCCCGAGGAGGCCCCGCCGGTGAGGAGAGGCAGGGTGGGGACGCGGCCAGCCCTCTGCCTTTCGCTCGCCCCCCCGGCTCTCCAGGAGCGGCACCGCGCACCGCGCCAGGCCCCCCCGGCGGCCGAAGGCGGCGGCTCAGAG
>VZTU01030061.1:259-22098 GCA_013400835.1 Zapornia atra | reverse complement strand
GCGGGGGGCCGCGGGCTGAACCTCTCCATCCTCTCCCGCGCTCCGTGAGGGGGGCACGGAGGGAGCCGGCCGCAGTCGCGCGTTTCCGGGTGGCTGCTGGGGAGGGAGGTGCAGGGGACCGGGAGCACTGAGGTGGGTCGTGGTGGTGGGCAGGAGGCCAGCCGGAGGCGCTTTACAGGCGGAGGAGCTCCGTTGCCGGGATCGATGCTTAGAAAACGGGGGAGCCCCAAGCGTTTCACCGGGTGGCTTTCTTGACACCGCTGGGCTGCGCTCTCGCGTGGGTGAGGCCGAAAGCGGCTCGCTCCACCTGCCGCTGGGCCCGCAGCCGGGCCCACCCATCACCCCGCGCTCTTCCTCGCCCGCCCACCTCTCCTCCTGTTCTGCCCTCACGTCGCTGGATGGGCCTCTTGAGAGCAGCGGCGCGCTGGGTCTTAGTGTGAAGCGGCTTCGGCTTCCCTCAGCTCCGTCCGTACTGCTACAGTAGTTCCTCTTTCTCGGAGCCTGTGTAGTTGGCGCCTGGTGCAAAGAATAGCCTTACAGGAAAAGGCCACGAGTTTATCTCCCGCATGTATGGGGAAGAGAACTGAAATTGTCCGTTTCTTCAAGCCAGTCCCGGTTCAGTGGGTCCATAGATCAGGAGGTGATAGATCGACAGCTGTGATAGCTCTCTGTGTGTGCAGCAGCCCCTGACTAGAGGCTCAGAGTGGAGCCTACTCAGAGCAGGAGCCACGTGGGTTTACAGAAAGGCTTTCTTGAGTGAAGTTTAAAGTGTAGTTAATTGCAGAGATACCCTGATTGATACCAAACTTGTAATTGAAACAGCTTGAATCCCATGGAAATAGAAGCCTCTAATTTCGTTTAACCTACTTCAGATCTTTAGCAGCTGAAAGGGTTTGATATTTTAATAACTGTTTCAATAATTAAGCCAGAAGGAGGACACATAAGAGTTTTACTGTCTGTGACATCTATGAATACTGTAGCAGGCTAGAATTTCTTGACCCTCAACTTGCCCCATTTGTGTGTCTGTGCTTTATAGCTGGGATACTGTTAGGCCAGCAATTTGGAAATTATGTATTAGGCATGTATTTCTAGTTTCTCTGCTGTTCAGCTTTTCCACCCTGTTTTTGTACCTTTGCCTCAAATATAGATAGTTTAAAAGTCACCCTTTTTCCTTCAGAAATCTCCACAGATGAATATAAAAGACTGACTTTGCAGGTTTGGGGTTTTTCCCCTCTTAGATGCTGCAGAGCTTTAGAGTAATATGCAAATCTAGATCAACTTTTTACTTCAGGTACTTAGTCTATTTATTTACCTTCTGCTAGACTACAGGTCTAACAAAGCTTTATTAGAGACAATTTTAACAGTAAAAGTACAATGGGGCAGTTGTTTTCCATGAAGTTTGACAGCCTAATGTAGGGGTATGTTTTAGACATGAGAAATGTTTTTCCTTTCTATAGCTACAAAAAACCCCCAACCTGCCAACATCTTAATCATTGACAAGTTTCAGCTACTTAGGATAAAAAGTTAGTGCTGAAGCAAAAGTAACTCTTACAGTAGTTAAGGAATTTTCCTCATTCAGTGTATAGTGTTCCTCAGACTTTGAAAATGTACAGGAAATCTACTAGCCAGATGTGAGCGGAGGTCATCAATGTGCCAGTTTTATAGTGTGGTTCCTGACAGTATGGTATGATTCTTCTTGAGACTCATCTTTGAAAGTTGGAGTAATAGGTGTCTTGAAATACCTGTACTAACGTCTCTCCTGCAAATGGAGAATCAGTCCATCCATATCATCTCTTTGGTCCGGAGAGGCCAAACTGAATCACCTCCTGACTACTGTAAAGCAAAGGGTCCTTTGTCATCTTCCTGTTTTGAGTTCTAGCACTTGTAGGAACTCTATAGTTCTTCACAAACACAGTGAAGGGGATGGATAACGATCTGAAATGGTTATGCAGCCTTTTGGAAAGTTTGAGCAGAAAGAAAATGTGCTAGGTGCCATTGAAGACATGGCTCTATCATTATAGTGATTTTAGGTTTGGTTAGCTTCTTCGGCCGGAAATCTTGTCTTTGTTTTGTGTGTGTACTGGGTCCTTTTGTCACAAAATAAATGCTCAGTGTTTGAGGAGGGTCTGTGTTCAGTACAGTATATATGCCTATTACCTGTCTGCAGGAAGCAGAGCTGTTGGGTTACTTAAAGCAAACAATTTGCTGAAAAGGAACTAATGGAGGCCTGTGACTAGCGGTGTTCCCCAGGGCTCGGTGTTGGGTCCAGTCCTGTTTAGTATCTTCATTGACGACCTTGATGAGGGAATAGCATCCACCCTCAGCAAGTGTCGATGATACAAAGCTGGAGGGGCGGCTGACACGCAGGAACACTGCGCTGCCATCCAGCAAGACCTGAACAGGCTGGAGAGCTGGGCAGGGAGAAACCTAATGAAATTCAACAAGAGCAAAATGTAAAGTCTTGCACCTGAGGAAGAATAACCGACTGTATCAGTACAGGCTGGGAGATGACCTGCTGGAGAAGAGCTCTGTGGAGAAGGACCTGGGGGTCCTGGTTGCTGACAGGTTGGCTATGAGCGAGCAGTGTGCCCTGGTGGCTAAGAGAGCCAATGGGATCAGGAAGAGTGTGTCTGGCAGGTCGAAGGAGGTGATCCTCCCCCTATACTCTGCCTTGGTCAGGCCCCACCTGGAGTATTGTGTCCAGTTCTGGGCTCCCTGGTATAAAAAAGACAGGGACCTCCTGGAGAGAGTCCAGAGAAGGGCTATGAAGATGATTAGGGGTCTGGAACATCTCCAGTGTGAGGATAGACTGAGTGAGCTGGGACTGTTTAGTCTGGAGAAAAGAAGACTTAGGGGGGACCTAATTAGTGTTTATAAATATCTTAAGCATGGGATGCAGGGGGAATTGGCCAGCCCCTTTTCAGTGTTCTGTGGGGACAGGACTAGGGGCGATGGCTGCAAGTTGGAGCACAGGCAGTTCCGCACCAACCTGTGGAAGAACTCTTTCCCAGTGAGGGTGACAGAGTCCTGGCACAGGCTGCCCAGGGAGGTGGTGAAGTCTCCTTCTCTGGAGATACTCAAGACTTGTCTGGACGCCTGTCTGTGCAATATGAGCTAGGGAGCCTGCTTTGGCAGGGGGGTTGGACCCGATGATCTCTCGAGGTCCCTTCCAACCCCTATGATTCTGTGGTCACTGAAACTTGTACTTGGTTGGTTTGACACTTTGTAGGTGGAGGACTTACCCTGTATAATCCTTTAATGACTGGGCACAGTTAGTACCTTCATATGTCTCTGTAGCATTTCTCCCAGTTGCTAATTTTGAGCCTTGCATTATTACAGTCCTCTAGCTACACTTTATTTTGTCTCAACACTAATAAAGCTTGGACGTTATAAGCAGTTCTAACAGATACTGTTTGTCTGAATAGACTAGGTATTCCTATTTATTTTTTTCTTTTCACTGTCTTCAACCTGGGGTTTTTAGTAAGGCCCTTTGATAAAACTGTTCTTTGCTTTTGCTATGCTTTTCCCAGGCTTTCTCAAAGAATGTGTGACTCCATTTAATATTACTTTCTTCCTTTGGGTGTGGGTAGAAAGACTATGCTTAGCTGCTATTTGGTGTTAGTAGCAATATATTCACTACATAATACCAGCCTTTCTGTGGCATTTTTCAGCTTGACGTTTGTAAATTTATAGGGCTTCTTGTGCAGTAGGCATAACTGATAAATCCCAATAACATGCTTATTAGTGTAAACAGGACTTAAGGTTGGAGCCCTTAGCATTTCTATGGGCACTGTCAGCCACAGGAGTGGAGTAAATACCTCTCTCCTCTGTATGAGAGAGGCTTCATGTGTCCTGTTTATAAATACTCACTTTTATAAAAGGTAAGAAAACTGTGGAAAATAGGCATTCAATTTTTGAAAGTTTTTCTATGTATATTGGGGAAAAAAAAGAAAAAGTAAACTTCAGTTTTTCTTGTGAAGGTGATTAAGCTTCAACTTGATTGAACAGTTGTCAGGTACATGAGTTATTTTTAGGTTTGGGAATGTCTGCAGGAACAAAACAGCAGAGGTAATATTTTTATTGATTTGTATTGGAAAGCTGTTGAATGTTAATGGTGAAGATGTTAAATTGTTTGGTTTTGCATGAAGAATTTAGAAATGGTTCATCTAAACATTAAGGAATCAAGTTCTTTGATACAGTTGGGGAGGATTTGACTGTATCTTAAATGGAGCATACTAAAATCTTAACTCTTTTTGCAGCTGTCCATGAGCTGTGAGTATGTTTTACCATAGGTGTCCTTTACTATAAAGACACTTAGAGGTCAAGATTTGGTGAAACATGATCAAGGGCATTCGAGGATTATCTTGCAGAAGTAGAGTTAGTCAATTACTACTAAAATTTCACATGTATCTGACAAATAATGGATTCTGTTTGGCTTCTTGGTTTTGTTTGTTTCTTCCCCTGTCCTACTAACCCACTCCCCTCCCTGGCCCCCATCCCATCCCTGCCCTGTCTTGAGAAGAGCTGAGAGGATCAGCAAAGTTGATCCTTTGGATTTCTCTGTAAATTGTAAAAGGTATGGGAAAGTATGGAAAGAGCCTAGATGTGTTGGATTTCAAATTAATTTTGTAATGTCTGTTTTAAAATGTGACTCAAGCTGTCTAACTCTGTAATCATGCATATCATTAAAATGAGGGAGGAATAAGACGTGGGGTTCTTGTTCTTGAATTAAATATTCTGATTGTAAATATTTTGTTAATAAATTTAGTTACACATGCCAAAGCAATTCCAGTGAAAAATTAGCTCAGATGGCTTATCTTGTCTTTCAGATGTTTTGAACAGAAGGTAATTGCAGGTACAGTTACTAGTTAGTTATCTTTGTCTTGCCTGGTCAATATGAGGAATGTAAATCTGGGTTTTAATTACCTAGGTTTGTCTCATACCTATGAAATGAGGCAAACTGATGAGCCACTTGAGTGGTGTTTGTTTCCCTCCACTTCCTTTCCTGTACTTGGCATTTGGCTTTCCAAAATACTTTGAAGAACTCTAAACGTCTCTCCACATCCCTTCCCAGCAAGGTAACAGTATCACAGTAACAACTGCAGCAATAATCCTGTTGCTGCTAAGGTTTTTCCTAATGACAACCTGGACTGGGTATCTACGTGTTCATATGAATCATAGAATCTTGATGCCTTTGGCTTATATACTTACCACAATGAATAAGAATTGAGTGATCTTTCAGCTTCAGCAGTTTATGTATCAGTCAACTGAGTGTTACTCTGTCCATTGTGTAGTATGTAGGCTCTTCAGACAGGTCTTGTTCTCTCAGGGTGAACTCCAGAGCCGTGATTTATGCAACTGCCATGATAAACAGTGGGGCTTTAACTTGTAGTCCTTCTGCAACCCAAAGCACAAGTGAGATGTCTAATTAACTTAAATTGATCTGGAACTATGATCTTGAATTTGCCTAACTCTTATTTTCCTAAAACTTTGAAAGCTTGTTGAAGTTGGGTTGAACATGTTTCTGTGTGAACTGGAGATCGAGTACAGCAAAAGTTCTTATATGGCTTGTGCTTTACCGTGATAGCTGAATTTCTGGACTGATCTATGCTCCCTGGGCAATTTGAAGAAGTGAGGGTAATTATACCAAAAGACAATTTTTTTCCCCCCTTCAAAATGCAGTTTAAAACTAAGCTCAAAACATCAATGAAATTATAAAGGGATAGCAAAGAAGAAGAACTGTTGTGTTTTTTTTTAAAGTCTACATTATTTGCAGACATAAGACTATGCACTTAGTTATGTAAACTTTGAATTAATTATATTAATTACTCTAACTGGTATTGTGTTTCAGTAGGTAAATGATGTAAAGTAGACAAATATTTGTTGATAGTAAGTCTCTTTGAACATATGAAAGAATGTAACTCTTCTGAAATGTGTATTTTTTTCAGAAGTTCTCTGGTATACTGTCAGCCACAAGTTTGCCAGCTTCCACATACAGCTTTGGGTCTCCTGGTGGCATTTATACTGCAGTTATGATGACTTGGATGTAGTCTTTCAGATTGACTTAGTTTTGTTATGTTTCACTTGGTTGTAGAGATCATCAATAAAGGCATGTTGATATGCATGAGGGAACTTACAGTTATGCTGAATCCACTGGCAATTACTTGTCCAGCATATTACCAAGCAGTAGGCAAAGGTAGGTAGCTAATATCAAACTGCTTGGCCTCTTTTGATAGTTCTAATTAGCTTCCAAACATGGAAATGTCTTTTCTAGCTCCTGAAAATGTGTTAAATTTTCTTGGCACATTCATCCTATGAGGACTGTGGCTTACAACTGGCAAAGAAAGTGACCGTGCCAGAGGGTCGATAAGAATGTTGATGAAGTCTAAAACATGGATAAGCTTATGTCTCTGCTAGCTGTGGGAAGAATCACACATTCTTCACATTATAGTGCAGTTTGGAATAAGTATGCTTTAAGGTTGACTTAAACCAAGAGCAATTTACAACAGGAAATACTCTGTTCCATCATTTCAGTCTCTGCCCTTCTTCTAAAACAGTATCTTTGACAGATAAGGTTTCTCAATGGATATAACCTTGAACTGTGAAGACAAACTGTCATCCTTTGGTGATATGCTGGATAGGTATTGTCCAAATAGGGCAGATCATTGACCTTTGTGGTTGTTGAAAATGTGGACGTTCTGCTGATAGCATTCATTGATAAGCTTTTGTAGAAACAAGGCACCGAATGAAATGAGACATGCTATCATGATATGACCCAGGCTAGTCTTTCTGGCAGTAACTTTGTTTAAATTAGTTAAATATTACTTCCTTTGTTGCCTGAATCTCTCCAATCTCTCTAGTTCTTAGAGTTTTCTCTTTTTTTTTGGCTTGCTATAGTGTCCTTGCAATGTGGCAATTGAAGCTCTCTATGAGGGACTTGTGTAATGATTTTTGCCTGGTGTGGATGCATGTGTGTGGTGTTTAAAAAAAAAATACTTGGTGCATTCACCTTTAATGTTTAGATGGACACAATCTCCCAAATACAAACATAAATAAAATGGTTTTTTGACTTTACTTTTAGACAGTTTTGTGTTGTGCTGCTGCTAGCGCTAAGTTCAAGCTGTTGAAAGGAAAGGGAAAAATGAGTTTTTGACGCTGTTTTGCAGAACTTTGTGGCTTGTGGATGCCTGAGAGGTTGAGAAATGCGTATTTTTCTTTCCTGTCTGATAATCTCAGCATGATTGAATTTAGAGCATGTTGACCTCATGTTTGTCAGTGATAAACTAGAAAACAGACCATTTAATCTCTTAACAAGGACATACACGTACATATTTTCTAGTTGCTGGATTTAGCATTTAAACATTAAATAGCAGGTTTTCCTGGCACTTGGAAAACAAGCCTTCAAGCATCTTGATCTGTGTTTGGATAAATCTGAGAATTGATCTTTTGCCTGTTAAAAACAGAATTGTCCTTTGTTTTGAGAGTTGGACACCTCTGAAGCAATGGGTTAAATATTGCTGCAGAAGCTCTAAGGCAAACAGAGCTGCTGTTGTGTGTGCTCCATAATAGCACTTGCTCAGCCTTGGACACTAGAATTTCTTTACAAGATGAGGAATGTTGGCTAGGATCCTGGAGTGTGTGGTGGTTTTTTGTGTGTCGGTTTTTTTTTTAACTGAAGTGCTTAGGAGTTCTTAATTTATTAAAGGATAGCACCCTTCAAATAGGCAGGGTCTTCAAAGTGGCACTGTTGGTTTAGCCCTGAACCTGTGAATTCAGAAGAATCCTAACATCAGTTTCTCTGTTACAAGCATTCTCTACCAAAGGCTGTTAATCCCTACAAGTCATCTGGTAATTTTGATCATTGTTGTTCTAGGGCAAGAATCCTATACAAAACTCATAATCATTTCAACTGGCTGATTTTTTTTTTTTCTTGTTGTTGTTTATTAACAAAAGAGTAGCTGTGGTACAGGGATTCAGATGTTCCAGTGCATTGGACAGCTTTTTGTTTGATAGAAGTATCTGTGTGTTTGAAGAGGTAGCTGTTAACAAGTCATTGGAAAACTGGTGAAAACTTGCATTGCTGGTTAGTAGCTATAATTCAGCTATTGCAAATCTGCAACCAGTTGTACTTTAAATAAAGCAATTATTGATGCTTAAATTTCACCCTTAAAATGCTAAACTTCATTTTGCTAGGTTGTCTTGTATCATTTTCTGAACCTTCTCCAGTCTAACTTGATGTCTTATCATATAACAAACTTACATGGGTAACTACATCTATTAGTTAAATGTCTGGGTTTTTTAAATAAAAATTGTGATGTAATTTGTGGTCATAAAGAACCGAAAAGATCACACAGGTAATATTTTTATATCTGTGAGGGAAGTCCCTTCTGGGCTTGAGTTGCCAGCAGTGCTTTGCTAACTGGCACAAAGAGACGCATTCCTAGGCAAGGAAAGGTGGGTAGAGAATGAGAACATGCTTTTCCATTCCTGTAGTTGAGATTAGCCTTTCTTTATTATAGGGGAAAACACAGGCTACAGATTTCAGACCTTCTTTGTTCACACCTAGATTCCACATGTGGTTTTTAAGTTTAATTCAGATTTGTGCTTCTAGGCAGTTCCTTCACAATCCCTGTATTTATGTTCCAATGCTGCAGCAATATACCTCTGAAAAAGTCACTAACTCTGTTTTCTGGCTGGCATCTTCTAAAAGAAATAGAAGTAAAAGGCCCATTTAATGTGGAAAAGTGCTATGAATAAAGTCTACCAGAGGCTGGTTGTCAGAGAACAGGGTAGAAGGAAACAGTGTTGAGGTTCTCAAAGGAAACAACTATGTCAATCCTTAAATAGAAATATGAGAGAGACTGCAAGCATAGGGGTGTTTCAAGTGTGAATGTGAGTATTTATGCATCCATGGTTTAAGTGAAGCTGTTTCATCATTATACTTAATCATAGCTTTGGATCTGGATGTTTTGCAGGTTGGGTATTCTGCAAGACTGTTGGAAGAATAATTATTTTTGTTTTGATATCAACCTTGTACTCAAAGGAGTATGGTCAGAAATTACTGAGGCAGGAAGCTTTCTGATCTATTCTGGCTTCTAGTTTTTTTACATCATATGACCCTAAATATTGTCATATTTATTCAGTTAGCTAAAAAGCTGGACTGTACCAATACAGGTATTTCCATTAGCAGCGCGATAAAGCAATGAGACTGTAGCCTGTGTACGGCTGATGTAGCAAGGTGCTTGTGTTTACATAGCTGAACTCTGTCTCTGCTCATGTGAACAGGTTTGCAGGCTGAGGGTATGGCATTATGTGAGAAGTAGTATTAAGCCTTCCTTTGAGGAAGGGCAGGTGAAAAGATGGCACTAAACTACTGTCATATAGAGTCTCAGGAGGTAAAAGATGTGAATTATGGCTCGGTAAGTAAATTAGTGACAAGATTATGCAGGAACCATAACAAAACTAAATCTTGTTGGCAAAATTGGTATGGTAATGTTTGAATGACTCTTCACTTCCATCTTTAAGGGAAGTCTATCCCATGTGTGGGAATAAGCATGCAGATTTTTAGGAGGAAATGGAATTGAATGGTATATGCCCAGTCCAGGAAAATGAAAGTTAGGGAGAAAGCATACATGAGTAGTAGAGAGCGTTAATTGTGATTTCTGACAGCCACAGTGAAGACAACAGGCCTGTATCTTACATTGAAGAGAGAAAAAAATGACTCATAAGCATGCTGTATCTTGTTCTCTGTGCTTTAGTGCAGGATGTATGCTTTGAAATTTGCATTAAAGTCTCTTCAGTATGTGGCAAAAGTGGTTTAATGTAAATAACTTTTTCCCTCCATCCACATCTTTAAGTTTCATCAACCTTCAAAGAAAGAATTTTGGATGATGTACTGTGGCCACTGGAAGTGCTTGTTCTGTCCTAAACTTGCTACTCTGTACCACTGTTAGTTTTTTAGATGCTTCACTAATAAATGCAGGGGCTAAGATTTTCAAAAAGGGAGTCAAATCAAGATTTGGAGTGTTGAACAACAAAATATAAGACTTAGTACTCAAACTGCTGAAACCGTGGCTTGTGCAGGTGATCACTCATTTCTGGCAGGTAATCATTCGGAGCTTATTCAGAGGCTTTGTTGTGATATGAACACATGAAAAGCACAGCACAAGTGCTTTAAGATGACAGGTACCTGAGATGTAGACAAGTGTTCTAAAAATATTTACTTTTCAGGGAACAAGTGCAAATTAAACCTGTTGTATTTTAGAAGTGAACAGCATTAGCTTGCATATGCCCTGAGAAGTTCCTGCTTGGAGCAGCCTGCTGTTTCAAAAGAACTCAACTTCTATAGTTGCATTCTTGTTTTTCTTGGATGGTAGGTGAAGAAAGGCTTTCATCCTGTTTTAGGTATTCAGTGATGTAATACTTGCAGAAGGAGGGCTCTCCATCTGTGTTTGAAGACACTCATGTGAGTTTCTTTAATACCACGGCTTTATGGAATCCGTCCCATTTTGTAATGTTTTGGTTGTAATGGCTTGTGTGTGGATGTGTTAGAGGAGAATACTCTTAGGCTTTAGCTATGCCAGCTTGTTGTTTTTATAAGTAATCAGAAAAATTTATCAGTACAGCATGGTGGAAGTGTATGCCTATACTACAGCATTTTACAGTAAAAGCTGTCTAAGGGTTGTGGTAAAGAGATTGGTATATGGGACTGAATAGAATGGCATCAAGTTAGCCTGAGGCGCCGGTTGAGTTCTAAGGTCATAAGGGTCATGGCCCATAGACTGCATTAATGTAAAAAAAAAAAAGGGGGTGGGGGAGGGAAAAGCAGTATATTTGTCCTTAGAAAGTCTTTCAGTTTCCAGTATCTAAAATTAGACATAATATCCAAGTGGTTGATTAAGGGAAGGGAAAGAAATAATTTTCATAGTTAACTTCTTAACAGAAGCAAAACCTACAACGCGTTCGAGCTTTGTGCTGGATTTCATTAGAAGCATATTCATGGCTAACTTAAATCTTCAGTTTGTCTGAGAATTCTGTTTAAAGGAACGCCCCCCCCCCCCAAATAAGTAGAGCACCTTAATTGATGAAAAGGTTGGAAACCTATTGGTATTTTTTTGTAATCAATGTGAAACCATCAGGTCTCATATCAAGAAACTAACTATGCCTTGTCTGTCTGGCCTGGCAGTGTTTGGAAGGCTCAGCCTAATGCTGACAGGGGATGCTGCTGACACAGGCAAAATACCAGGCCCAGCAATTGGCAGATGCCTGGGTCCCTGTCTTCTGTCAATATATTTGAAGTATCTACTTGTGGTTATATTTTAATGATATGACCTTCTAATTTACATGGAACAGCCACTTAGAGTGAACATGAACATAGAGATAAAATGGTTCAAATGTAGACTATTTTTATTGAACTGATTGCGTGTCTAATTCTGTAAGACATTGTTAGCAAGTGGTATACCAGATGGGGGATGACCATAGTGATCCTGTGGGATTCTTGGAATGTGGTGGGGAAAAAAGGACACATTTAAGTACTCGTTTTAAAAAAAAAAAGACTTGTAGACATTTCTTTCAGGTTAGAGGTTGAATGGCATCTGTGCCATTTATTGGTTTTGTGCAAATCTCAACTCCTGGAAGTTATTAAATATACTTTTGTCTTTAACTTTTTTAAGGTCATAATGGTTTCCATCCCTGAATACTATGAAGGAAAGAACGTCCTCCTGACAGGAGCTACAGGCTTCATGGGAAAAGTGCTTCTGGAAAAGCTGCTCAGATCTTGTCCTAAAGTGAAAGCGGTGTATGTATTGGTAAGACACAAAGCAGGGCAGACACCTGAGGCACGAATAGAAGAAATAACTAGCTGTAAGGTATGTGTCATATGGTCACAAAGTACACTTTTGTCTGCCTTTATAGTGTTCCCATTTGGTTTTGAGAACCGCTTTGGTTTGTCTACAGCAAAACATTGTTAATTGTCTTTCATTCGAACAGAAATATGAAATCCATGACCTGTTTGAGCTTCTATGGCTCACTTTTGCTGTTAGTCTAGCAAAACCAGTAGTGGAAAACTATTCTATATCAAATTCAGGAGGAGGATGTTCAGCTGTAATACACAAGTAAAACACCCAAGTTAACTTGGTTTGGTTTTTTAACTTCTTTTACTTCACTTTTTCTGTAAGATGAGGTTTAGTACTTCCTTGTTCTTGAATGCACTATTGGATCTACCAGGAAGTGAGGATGTAGTCTAACAGGTTGTTTAAATAGCTTATGCTTGTGAACACACCAGAATGTTTGTGTTAATGGATTCCATGATGGTTTTCTGTTAGTTACATAGAACAGTTAGTTATACAGATTACTGTCACTGAAATTCTGTGTTGTGGAAGTATCAAAAATGGCTATCAAAGATTTTCTGTGCATGCTGGGTGGGATACTTTATTCCGGAGAAGACTCATTACCTTAATATTCTGATGAACTAGGCTGGGCATTCTTACTACGTGCAGAACCATCCATCAGTGTTTCCCATGTGTCTAATACAGAGCATCCTTTTTATGAGAAGGATGAACAGGAAGGTCAGAGATTCCTGTCATGAACTTTGTTAAAGCAGACTCTTTATTTCTGCTCAGTTCCTTCTCTTACTGGGGCATGAGAGTAAACAGTTGAAGTTTTCAGGCTTAGGAAATATGTTGAGGCACAATGTAGTCTCTACAAAGCTTGAACATGCTTAAAGGGATTCAGTAAGAAAGTATGAATGCATTAAGTCTCGAAGGAGTAAGTTATTTCAAGTAAGGCAATGAATTTCTATGAGTTTAGCTAGCTAAAATTAGAGCAGATATGAGGTTGACTGTGTACCTGGTAAATTATTTTCTGTAACAATGTTAGAATTCTAGCTCATTGCTCAGAAGCATCTGCTTACAGTCCTATACAATGTCATAGAATGCAGCAGAATGAGTTACACTGGGGTTCTGTCTTCAAAAAATCAAGTCGCAGGTTCTGTCTACTTAAAACCCTGAATTTGTCACTCCCTGAAACAAGGAACAGATCTCAAGAATAAGCTCTGAGATAAGAAACTATATACAAAAAAAAGGATTGAGAAACTCTTCCTGTCACACAGATTAAAAAGTGGGAAATATTTATATATATTCATGCAGGGGGGACAGTAGCAGTAGTTTGGGCTGACAGATTTCAGTGAGACTAAAGCCTCAGTGTAGTTTTTGGGAAACTCCTGTGTTTTAAAAGTATTCTAAATTTTAGTCCAGATCTTCTGTTTATAGTCTCATCTCAGCAGGAATTAGCATAATCTGATGTGTTTTCTGGGCTTTAGTGAGTACCTATGCTAGAACAGATTCACAACAGAAGTCCTGGTAAGGGACAACATGTTAGTCCCGAGAGTGAGAGCATAAAGGGGTGGTGTTGTACTTCTATGCAGAGATGTAGATAGGACAAGATACTTGTGGTGTGGCAGACTAGATTGGAAGTGTATTTGGAAGTTCCCTAAAACAGATATTATTCCAGAAGAGCATTTCTTAAATCACTGGAAATTTTCTAAAGCTTGATGAAAGCTTTTTAAACCTTAAACCAGCATGACATGTGCTAGTCTACAAGAATTTGACTAGTTGTTACCAAGCTTGGGAAGTGAGCAGACTACTTTCCCTTTCCTTACACTTAAAATGTCTTTGAGTCTATATTGTTAGAGATCTGTGTTTAGGGATAGGGATGAATAGTTAAAAGTGCAAACTGAAGTCTTATTGCCTTCAATAAATGCAGTACACTGGGATGAAGTGCGTGCAACTCAGTCACTGAATGTGTTGATGGGAATTCAGGAACATGTTGTGATGTTCCTATCGCGCTTCTAACTTAATGATGATCTTGAGAAGTAAGGAGCTCTGTATAAGATAGAAAATGTGGGTTTTTTCTTTACTTAATTGAAACATGTATGTCTCATCTTCACTGGCTATTAGTTTGAATTTTTAGTTTGGTTTTTTTTTTGACAGCTCTTTGACAGATTGAGGGATGAGCAGCCAGACTTCAGAGAGAAAATTATAGTAATTACGAGTGAACTTACACAGCCTGAACTGGACCTTAGTGAACCAAACAAGGAAAAACTTATAGAATGCATTAATATTATATTTCATTGTGCTGCTACAGTCAGATTCAATGAAGCACTAAGGTAAGTCTAAAATTCTGTGTACTCTGGTCTAGCAAACTAATGGTTCTCTCTTTGTGTGCTTGATCAGTGTTTGGGGTTTGTGTGGTAGTGACTCTGATAACATAGTTAAGACAGGGCAGGGGGTAACCACCAGGAGCAATTTCAGCCAGAGATAGGAGCAAGAATGAGAAACAGCTCTGCAGACAACCAGGTTGGTGAAGAAGGAGGAGGAAGAGCTCTGGCTGCTGGAGCAGGTGGTGAAGACCAAGGTGAAGCAGGATGTTCCGCTGCAGCACATGGAGGTTCATGGTGGAACAGATAGCCACCAGCAGTCCTTGGAGGACCCTGTGCCAGAGCAGGCAGCTGTCTGAAGGAGGCTGTGACCCCATGGGAGAGCCTAAGCAGGGTTGGGCTCTTGCAGGACTTGTTGACCCATGGGGAAAGGAGCTCATGCTAGACCAGGTTTGCTGGCACAACTTGGGACCTACACTGGGGAGCAGTTAATGAAGAATTGCAGCCCGTGGGAAGGAACACTGGAGAAACTCATGCAGGACTGTCTCCTGTGGGAGGGACCCCACACTGGAGCAGGCAGAAGACTGCGACAACCTGTCCCCTGAGCAACAGGAGGGTAGGAGGAGTAAAACAACTTTGAGAAAACATTTGTCAACTCCTATTTTCTTGAAATTGTTAAAGGTTGGCACTAATTCTTTAAGAATGCTATGCTGCATGCTGAAATGTCATAAGGTAGCCCATGATTATCACTGTTCCATGGGGCTGAAATGTTAAAGAACTGCCAACTTGACAGAAGCCCAGAGGGACTTCAAAACAATTTGAAAGACTTGTAGAATGGCCTCTTGGTACAAAAAGGCCTCTGGCAGTTTCCACTTCCTTGGTAGGCCCAACATGTTGCTTAGCAGAGTAGAAAATGCAAGCATTTAAGTGCTCTGGCCTTAACTCTTTAGGTAAGCTGCAGTGGCTGGAGGAACTTTACAAATTTGAAGACCACCTGAAGCAGCTTTCATCAGACACTTAACAGGAATAACTAATCTTAAGTTACAAATACTTGTTTGGGGCCAGTGGTCAGAGTAAAGTCAAAGCAAAATACTTGAGCTTATTTTGGAATTTTTCCTTATTTACATTTGTTACACACCTCTATCTTAAAATGGTGTGTAAAGGTTTCATTATGAACTCCTTCCTCTGACTTCTAAAAATTGTGAGAAGTAATTTTTTTCCATTTATGTTAATTGCTTTGGGATAGTGCTATTAAAATTGGCACACATCATGTGGCAGCTAGGTGTTGTGTTGCATTATTTCCTTCATGTATTAAAATGTAGGTTTGGGATTTAGCTTGAGAAGGTGAGAGATGCTGACTGTCCTACTCTAGTAATGCAGCATGAGGATGAAGTGTAGGAAAATTATCCTGAATGTTGAGAGATGGTCTAGATAAAGACTGTTTAAGAATACTTCATATATCCATTACTGAGGCATTTAGGAGTGAATTGGCTAAGTACTTTTTGTTTCTGTTTTGTGTTCTGGTAATCAAATTTCTGTTTAATCAACAGATACGCTGTTCAGCTAAACGTGACTGCCACACAACAGCTCCTCCTCTTGGCACAGAGAATGAAGAATCTGGAAGTGTTCATGCACGTTTCGACTGCCTATGCATATTGCAATAGAAAACAGATTGAGGAAGTAGTTTATCCACCTCCCGTTGATCCCAGGAAACTGATGGATTCCCTGGAGTATGTGCTATGTTTTAGGAAGTTACTTGAGTAACCTGTAACCACTTGCTTTCTAGTAATGAAGTACCAAAAAATGGTTAGGAACCTGAAAGATGAAGTAATTAACTTATGTTGTCCTGTAAGTTTCTCGATGGGGCTGGTATTTCCTCCTTCTGTGAAGGAGGTGGGCTAAGGTTTTATGGTTGCTTTCAGCTGAACAAGGTGTGGAGTAGTCTCATCTATTCTAGCTGATCGGGAGCTATTGAAAATAAAAATGCTGTGCTGTTACAAGTATGCTTGCACCAGCATTGTGAAGGAAAGGGATAAAAACAAGCAGCTCCCTTTAACAGCAGCCTCCGCTACCATCATCTAAATGCCACAGCAAGATCATTCTGAGATAGAATTATAGAATGTGTTAGATTGGAAGGGACCTTTAAAGGTCATCTAGTCCATTCTCGCTGCAGTAAGCAGGAACATCAGGAACATCTTCACTAGATCAGGTTCCAGTTCCAGTGGTCTACCGTCCTCGTAGTGAAGAACTTTTTCCTAATATCTAGCCGAAATCTCCCCCTTTTGAGTTTAAAACCATTACCCCTCATCCTAGTGCTATATGCCCTTGTGACAGCTCTTCCCTAGTTTTCTTATAGGCACCTTTCAGGTATTGGAAGGCTGCTGTAAGATCCTCCCCAGAGCCTTCTCTTCAACCTTAGCATGCCCAGCTTTCTCAGCCTATCTTCATAGGAGACATGCTCCAGCCCTTTGATCGTTTTTNAGAGGAGCCATGCTCCAGCCCGTTGATCGTTTTTGTGGCCCTCCTCTGGTCGTTGTCCGACAGGTTGATGTTCTTGTGTTGAGAGCTCCAAAGCTGGACACAGTACTCCAGGTGAGGTCTCACCAGAGCAGAGCAGAGGGGCAGAAGCCCCGCTTTCAATCTGTTGGCCACGCTTCTTTTGATGCAGCCTGGGATGCAGTTGGCCTTCTGAGCTGCAGATGCACATTGATGGCTCATGTCCAGCTTCTCATCCATGAGTACTCCCAAGTCCTTTTCCTCAGGGTTGCTTTCAAGCACATCATCTCCTAACCTCTATGGATAACAGGGATTGTCCCGGCCCAGGTGCAGGACCCTGCACTCTTCTTTGTTGAACCTCATGAGGTTCACCTGGGCCCACTTCTCCAGCCCCTCCAGGTCCCTCTGATGGCATCCTGTACTTCTGGCACATCAACCTCACCACCCAGCTGGATGTCATCAGCAAATTTGCTGAGAGTACACTCAATCCCACTGTCAGTATCATTAATAAAGATACCAAACAGCGTTGGCCCCATTACGAACCCTTGAGGAACACTGCTTCTCAGTCTTCCATCTGGGCATTGAGCAATTAATGCTGAAGTAATATTAACTAGCTGCTCCAAAACACAACTATGAGAGTAGCTCTGTTAAATGTTTGGACTCTTTCAATATTTAAATCTGCTTCTGTAGCTCTTTTTAATGTTGAACTGGGCATTACGGGAACTGGGGGGAGATTACTCATAATTTATATTCTGTGTATTCTATATGTCCTGATGTCTTATTTAGCAGCTGTCAAATCTGACCTGAAACAGGTAGCATATAGGGAATAAGTGTAATGTAATAAATAATCTCGTTTGTGAATCCATCTCTCCTTTGTTCCCTGTCATACAAAATATGGCCCTTTGTAAGATGAGTAGGAAACTAAACGTACAGTAAAATCTCTTTAACTTGTTAGTGCTTTTCATCTGTAGTAATATTAAGAACAAATGAGTTACTACCTAGCATGCACATTGAGCTAGGCTTGTTTTATAATGTTAACTTCAGTACCCTTTCAAATGAGATTCTGGAATAGTTGTAGCTTTTATCTTTTCCTAAGCAGGATAAATAAACTGCTTGGTTTGGGCGTGGACAACTGCATGTATTTTAGAATTCATGGCAGTGAGAGAAAGCTTTTGTAAACTTTAATGAGAGCAATCTCTAGCCAAATTTGTGTCCCTTTCAGGTCTTGCCTACCTCTCTTCACCACAAGTCATATGAAGGCAGCCTGATACATGTAATTTCTTGTGTGTAACAGAACATTGGTGAATAACAATAAACAACATTGGCTAAATTCCATTGATGTGGCTAAGAAGTTGGGTGGCTGAGCCAAAACCCTGTTTTGGAGAACACCAAAGTAGCAATAGTTAGACACGCATTTGCATTGTGCTTGTGTCCTATGCCTGAAGGTTATTAGAATTTTAAATATGAACTGTGAAGCAAGATGAAATTTCAAGACTTCACTAAATTAAGGGGAGAAACATGATGACCCAGTTTGCTTCAGAGATGTGGGATTGCTTAACACCACATAGATGGAGGTGATGCTAGCAGTGCAGCTGTGATTCTTTTCTAGTGGCATCACTTTAGTGCTAACTGAGGAGCAGTGTACCAAAGACTAACTTGCTATGCCTGCACTTTATGTTTGAGAACTTAGTCAATACAGTTAGGATTATTGTAAAGCAATATACTAGTTTTTCTATAGTTGATGTATAATACATGAATTACCTGGGCAAAAAAGTCAATAGCAGTATGCTTCTTTCAGTGGATGTTGCACACATGACCCTCCTCTCTTTTACTGAGAAACTTATTTTCATTTTGGTCTGTATCCCTTTTTTTCTTTGAAGGAGGGGAAGAAAGTGATGGTGACTTTAAAAAACTTTGATATTATGAAGCTCATGTGACATACTGTAGAAAGTACATACATGAAATAGTTCCAAAACTGGGCACATATTCTGATGAAGGATTTTAAATGCCAAGAACAGTAGAAAGAAGTGTCTCAAATGTTTAGCTTTTATGGCTTAGTCTGAAACAAAATTGAGCATGAAGCTAGTGTGAACAGTCTTCTCTAAATTGGTAGCAATGTCTTTAAACTATCCTAACTGTACTACTGCTGTAGGATATCAAATGTAATGATCTTCCTTAATTTCCCTTTTCAGAAGGGTTCTGTATGTGCAGTTGCTGCATTACTTTTAATAGCAGCATATAATCAAAATGAGTAATAGACAGACAGGCTCTATTAAACTGGACCTTTTTTCCTTTTTTCTGACCTCTGGGATTTACCTTCAGATTAAATAAGCAAAAAACCCCCTGACTTTTACATGTCGATTAGTGGTATTTTCGGAGTCTGTGTGGTTCTAAAGTGCAGTCAGTAGACGTTTACTGCTTGAATCACAAATGTGCATGGAAATGTTTTACAATTCTCATCTGTTAAAGTAGAAGAATGTGACATGAAAACTTCAGTGGTGATGTTAAATTCTGAAAATGCAGCTGAGATTTAAAGTGTACTAGTTTAGATACTGGGGCTGTTATAGAAATATGAAATACAGAGCTGAGATTTTATTGCCTAAATTTCTTTGTAATTTTTGTTTCTCTGGACTGATGCAGCTTCCAGGGGAATGCTAATGCTTTGGTGGGGTTTTGGATTTTTATTTTATTTTTTCCTCTGGTGATGTTTTGAAGAAGAGTTTAGATTTTAATTTTACTTTTCAGAAGTATTTTTTTGATTTGTCTGGTTATCTTTTTTTATGTATTGTTTTTACCCCCCAGCAGAAACAGCATGCAGTAATTTACACTTGTCTCTTAATTTGTTTCTTTAGGTGGATGGATGATGACCTAGTGAATGATATTACTCCAAAACTAATTGGTGACAGACCTAATACTTACACATATACAAAAGCCTTAGCTGAATATATAGTACAACAAGAAGGTGCAAAACTAAACACAGCCATTATAAGGCCATCAATTGTTGGTGCTAGCTGGAAGGAGCCTTTTCCTGTAAGTCTTGTTTTCACTTGACCATCTTGCCCATAAGCTGCAGTAGATGCTGGCAGCCTCTTTATCTGGTGACTGTCATAGAGGAAAATCTTGTAGTTGATGTTGTGGCTTCATTGCTTTTGGATAGCAACTCTGATACACAAGCTGCCAGATACAGTATTTTTTTTGGGAAATTGAAGGATAAATTACTTCTAGTCATAGACTGATACATTTCTGTCGTAATGGGAGATAATTATTTCACACATGAAACTAATGGTTAGCTTTTTACTTCATGGTTCTGTGTATCTTCATCTGTTTTCCCCCTTCAAGATGCTTTGGTATGTAATTAGCTGCAAAGGATAACTAAGAAAACTGGGAGCTACAGGCCATAAAGATGTTTTGGCTCTACTTATTTTAGTCAAACCCTGTAAGCTTTGCAGTATAGTTATGTAATGTGTGCTATGTTGATATATAGCATATATGCCTCTTCTTGTATGATGTTGGAATAGCTTCTACGGTTCAAGACAGAATTCCTTTCAAGCTCTCCATATAACTGACTGTGTACATACTCAAAGATGTATGCAGTGCCCATGTCCAATAAGTATACAGTGCCCGAGTACTGTCATTGAAGATGAGCGAGAGTGTCTTCTGTTTGAAAAATGAANATTTTCTAGTATAAAAGTACTTGTAAACTTGAATACTTTCAGCATAAACGTATCTATACAGACTACAGTCTCCAGCTCATTCACTAAAAATAAACAAACTAGCTTCTTAGTTTGAAGTGTCAGTGAATCTAGGGTAGGTCTCTAGTCTGAGTTGTAGCAACTTGTTACCTTCATCAGATTTTGTTACAGAATAACTTCATTTATACAGGGAGAAATTAAATTGTTTCTCCTTTTTCCCCCCTCCACCCCTTACGCTTGTAGAAATTTCTTAAATTTTTGCTTGAAACTGCTGGGTTCAGTGTACAGTAACCAAATCCTTTCCCTCCACCCCATTGATAATAGGGATGGATCGATAACTTCAATGGACCTAGTGGTATCTTCATTGCTGTAAGTAATAAATATACTTAATTTTTCCCCCCTCCTTTTGGAAGGCAACAACGTGCCATATGTTTTATTGGTGAATCTTATGTCTCTTTCATTGTTTTGTTCTTTAAGGCAGGAAAAGGAATTCTTCGAACAATGAGAGCTTCCAACAATGCAGTAGCAGATCTTGTTCCAGTAGATGTTGTTGTCAATACAACACTGGCTGCAGCCTGGTATTCTGGAGTTAATAGGTAAATCAGGTGACAATAGAAAATGCTTAGTATTTTGAAATAATCTTGTGTATTTTAATAAATCACTCTTCTATTGAACTTCTAGTTGGTGTTCTACTGTTTCCCCAGGACAAAGTAATCTAAGGTTTTAACAGTGTTAGTCTCTCAAATTGTAACTTCTTTATGCCAAAGAGGAAGACATCATTTACTGATGCTGTTGTACAAGCATTGCCTGAAAATTCTTTCTTGGGCTCTTTTGCGATCTATACGATATACAGTAATGTATGTGACGCCTTCTATGGGAAAAGAAATACAATAGTTAAAGGAGAAAAGTGGAAGATAATACAGAAATCAGAGTATCTAATGCAGGACTGATGCTTTCTGCTTTATGTAAATGATGCTGTTGAAGAGGCAAACTCTGGGTGTGTCTCTTGTTTTAAAAGACAGTTTGTCTTCTAACTCACTCTTTTTCTTTTTTCCCCCCAGACCAAGAAATATCATGGTATATAACTGTACAACAGGTGGCACCAATCCTTTCCACTGGGGTGAAGTCGGTATGCTATGTGTTTTGGGTTTTTTATAAGCTTTAACAGAAAAATACAGTCAAATAATAAAAGCATGTAATTAGTAGGTTGTTGGCATTTTTATTGTTGAAACTAGTGTAATAGCTGTACCTCTCAATTTTGCAGTGTGTTGTGCTTTTTCATTATCTTCCATAGTTAATTCTTTCCCCTTGTAGCATTATCACTTGTTCATTTTGTTGTGTTTTTAAATTCTGTTATAACTTAAGCTGTCAGAGAACTGAGTTTTCTGTTTGCTGCTGCCATGACCTAATCTTCAGAGTGAGGGTAGCATGCAGAGAAAAGCATCGCTCAGAGGAACAGTAGTGATGTTGGGTTTAATGCCAACTTTAGTAAATAC
>VZTU01030060.1:28475-90715 GCA_013400835.1 Zapornia atra | reverse complement strand
TTCCTTTCCTTTCCTTTTTCCCCTAGCTGTGTGCAAAAAACCAAAGCAATCTCAATCAATGGGATCACAAGCCTTTTTAACTCTGAAACTTTTCAGTCAATAGGGCTGTGCATCAGGAAAGATGACCATTGGTGGCAACATTTTCCATATCTCTTCAGTACCAGGTTTCTCAGTTGGGGTGTCTAGTAGGGGGTGTGACAATTTTAGTCCTATGAATCAGCAAACTGATAATAGGTCATTTCAACAGAAAGTCAAAGCAACATAGGATAGTAAATGTTTACAAGTTTGCTGTCAAATAAGTGTAGACTTTATTTATTGGAAGAGGAAACTGATGTTTTCCTTGAGAAATGCAGGGTTTACTCCTACAGATTTGGAAATTTCTTTAATATTCTAGATTATATATTTCATTGTACATACAATACTTCTTTATGAGTGCTGACAGAACAGCTGCATTTTGCTACTTTTAGGGAAAAATAATCAGTGTATCTTCTTTGGGTTAAGAGCTGATATCTAGTCTTGTTTGCTGAACACTTTTTTGGACTTCTTGGACAGCCCATGCTTACTCTGCTGGTAAAGTGAGTTTAATGGCTGCTGTAGGGTGAGGAGTTTCCAGGATTTGTTGCTTGAAAAATGCCTAGAATGCTTGCATTAAGACACTTCAGAATATTCTATTTCATGATCACTTTCAGGCTTAGATCTTATAGCTCATCTGAATCCCAGGTCAGAGATTCTTGTTGTGCTGTGGAATTTGTTTACTGATGCTTGTGTTTAAATAACTGACTTAGGTAAATAATGCAGTTAAGTAACATGAAAAATAAGAAGGTAAGCTTTCCTCAGATTACCAGTTTACTGTTGGTACAATTGTTACTCCTTCTCTTAGAAAACACTTATTGCATTTACCCATTTGTAAATCAGGATAATGATTGTAATGTGCTTTCAATTTTTAAAAAGTCTCTATTTAAAAATTTGGATTTTCAGCTTTGCATTCTCATCACATTTAACCTACCACAAGAATTCAAAATATTAAAGGATACAGATCTTTAATGAATGTAAGTTGTTTTTTCTTATAACTTAATTGCCCAGATCATTTTGAGGCTTCAAGGCAATGTTTGAGCAGCTGTGAAAAAAATTTGCATGTCCACAGAGTGCAATATTGTAGGAAGTACAGGCATCTGCAGGGAAAGCTAGCCTGGCTGAATGTATTTACAGCTCTGCTCAATTAAATAAGGTGTGCATCTATCCTGCAAAATTGTGCTGTTCCACAAATAACTTGAACAGCTTTCCAAGATGGATGAGTATGTAAAGAGATTACCTGTTTGCATATCTTCGGGCTTTGTGCCAAACAGATTTGGATATTACAAACCATCTAATATCTTTACAATACTTGGAAGGTTAGAATGGCATCCAATTTTAGCAGTTGTTTGGAGAAAGATGCCAAATTTTATCTCAGTGACATAAAATACTTTAGCATGAAGAAAGAACGGTAATAAAACTGTAAGAGAAAGAGATAAACTGAGACCTATATCATCAGAAAAAATGACATCTCTTTCTTTTTTACTGCAGGTGCTGTGTTTGACAACTCCTAGCCTCTGGAAGATGTTGTTTTTAAGACAATCTTTTCCCAACTTAATTAGGTAAGTGGTATATCCTGTTCTGGATACACATCTTTAATGGCATCTCTATGTCAAGCAGAGTACAGAGACCTTAATATGAGATTGTAGAGAAATATAAAACGAACCCCAGCTTTAGACTCTTAAATCTGCTTCTAACAGGCTGTCCTGAAAAGTGAAGGTGCCCTGGATTGAGATGCTGAATGGGTTTACGAATCAGTGCAGGCTTTTAGGCCAGTTCCATTTAGCTGAGGTCATGGACTTGCATCCTACCCCAGCCACAGATGTGTTTGCTGACAAAGCAGTCATCAGCTCTCTTTCAGCAAGGAACTTAGCCCCATTTCTTTCCTCATCATTACCACCACAGCAGACCTCCCAGGCTACGTGAGCACTGTCTAGCATGTGTCAATGAATATGAGCAGCATTAGATTAAATGTTTGAATGAGAAAGTTTTGCTAATATTGGCTAATTTTCATTCATCAGCCTAGAGGAGAAGGGAAGAAAGGGTGGGAAGAAATCCCCCCTTTTTTCCAGAACTGTACCTCCATTATAGGTTGTATTGACCTCCCACCAAGGGGTCTCCTACAGCCACAGTAATTGGCGATATTCTGGTGTATTCTACATGACCAGATTAAATACTGCCAGCCTGCCTGCAGCAGTCATTGCTAGGTTTTCCTGTACTCATCCCTTCTGTACTGGTTATTATAGTAATGGCTGCAAAGCTTTTGAGGAAGGCAAGGATCAATTTTGGAGGCAAACAGTAGTAGAAACAAAGCCAAAAGGGGTAAAATAACCAAAGTGGTATAAGACATACAGATAAAGATAGATCTAAAAAGCAAATGCCTGGAATCACAGCTTCTTATATCTTAAGTATTTTTTAAAACAATTTTGTCACAGCATATTTGATATATCAGATTTGTTTCCCGAGAGAACAAATCCATTCACTAGTGAACTTCTGTGGAGTAAACAAATGTCATTGTCATTTCCATTTGCATCAAACAAAACTGGTGACTAGCCCAAGGAAATACAAATGACTTGATTAAAAACATATCCCATGTCAGGGACAGAGTTAGAGTAGAAAAGTAGGCATTTCACCTCTTTGTTTATAGTGTTATTTTCGGTGACTCCAAATTTCCTTAGACGCCAGTAAATTGTGATTTTTACTGAACGCTTTCAAGAAAGAAAGAACCATAATTACTTTGAACTATCAACTTGATTCTTGTAGCTGAAACCTTTGGCTTACATCCACTTGCAGTATTTCCAACTTTGCTCTTTTTATATTACCTTCTGGTTTATATACTTCTGACCATATTTTTCCAAAATTACGAAATGTCAGGCAAATTTATAAAATTAATCTGGAAATCCATTCATTTTTAGTTTGATTTAATGCTACAACTTTGGGTTCTGCTAGTTCTTTAACATTACTTCATTTTTGAAAGTGTGATAAAATATTTTAAAGTCCTATAGAGACATAATTTCTATTGGTGTTTCAGTGAGCATTATACATTTTAATATTTAATAATGGGTACTGATTTTGATGACAGAAAACATTTTCCAAAAAATGCCTTTTCTATATAGCCTTATAACTTTTTGAGAAAACAAACTGAAACCAACTTGAAATGAACTGAGTACGTGAGTCTCAAATTTCAGTGTCAATTTTTTTGTGATCCCTTTCTGGTCCATGATAAGAGGGTTAATTAATTCCCATTCAGAAGATGATTTTGAACAAAAGCATGCCATGAAATATCTGGCTCGTCAAATATTAAAATTGAAAATAATGGCATTACATTACCTTTACAAATGCTATTGTCTTTACAGATCACATTTGCAAAGATACTTGGGTTATGGTGCTTTCAGCATGTTCAGCATGTTCAGAAAGTAATTGAATGCATTTCAATCTAATTCTCCTAAATAATTTCAGTAGTAGGGGAAAAAAGAAGACATGTTGATTTCGTTACACATTTAGTAATTGTGTTGAAGAACTGAAGATCTGCCTTTTGGCTTTGAGTAAATGCAGTAAGATCTTTGGTTGCAGAAAAAGGACTACAAAGCTAGAAAATAAGAATAGCATAGGAAATAGTGTTAATAAAAATGAGTGAAAGTGTGTCAAAGAAATATTTACAACTATCATCTAAAGCTACATGAAAAAAATAGCATGTTACACTAATTATACTGGAAGTAGCAATAAAAATACTACTTCTGTGAAATATGACCTCTGAAAACTCTTTTTTGGAATACTTCGTGAGTCCTGAATATTTTGTGACTCTGAAATCTGCTGGTCAGTGTCAGTGAGTCATTTTAGTCTGCAAAGCAGATTGATCAAGCAATTGATCAAGGTCGGAGCTGAACTCTGGCATCCTAAATCATATGCACTTTGTTACGAACAAAATTATGTTGTATAAAGCTGTGTGCTACCATGTCCAAAATGCTTTCAATGCTTACCCAATCTTGCACATCTTCATTCTTCTACTCTGCAATTTAAAAGATAGATCATCCTTCTGACTCATCTGAACAGGGTATGTTTATCATCCCGAATTCTGCAAGTTCCAGTCCTTTTTCTGAGACATTTCAATGACAGTACTATAAAGAAAAAAGGAAATAAAGTATGTGCATTCATTAACCAATCGTCAGCTTACAGATGAAATTTCTGCCATTTAGAGTTACGTGAAAAGCAGAATAAAATTCGGGAATGCACAGGAAATGAAGAACTCCATCTCATTTTGGCGAACACATTACTACATGCTCATATGTATTTTTTCATTATTACATAGTGTAACAAAGGAACCATTGGAAAAGTATACTATGCTTACAATTTCAGTCTTCTTTTTCCCCTAACTTTGGAAGTTTCATAAAGCTTGAAATATAAATTATAGAGAGCTAGTAAATGATTCAAAGCGGTTCAGGTAATTAATGCTCATGTATCATAGAATAGTAACACACGTTAGGTTGAGTATTATCATGTATCATAATTGACTAGTTCCTTGTGCTCTTTCCTTTCCTCCTTTAAAGAAGATATTCACTTACTTCCTCAAAAACACTATCAGCTAATAATTAACACACTACACATGTACAGACAGCATTTTGCTTTCATTTCCCATGAAATTTCATTCCTTATTTTTTATAAAGGAAATATAATTGTTGGTATAGTGGGGCATTGCAGTATATAGTTTTACTCCAGCAAGCATGACACCTTTGATTATAGGAAGTCAAACATACAGCCTCTGCACCAAAAATTAATTGACCCTTCTGTTTCATTTCATGGAGAAGTTGTTCTACCTTCAAGTGCATGGGAACCTTGCCTGTTTTCACAAAGTATAAGAAAGGATGAAAAAATCTTATCTGGGCAAAATTTATTTCCTCCAGCAAAGCTGCTTGAATGCCTCTTAAGCATTTACCTTTAGCCACAACAGGTTGGAAATGTTAGTACTGAAGTAAACAGATGGTGTCAACAATGTCTGATACCCATAATGGGCAGATTCATAGACTGTAAGCAGCCCATATGGTAATCACAGAATGTGGAAGGTTGGAAGGGTCCTTTAGAGGTCATCTAGTCCAACACCCCTGCAGTAAGCAAGGACATCTTCACTAGATCAGGTCGTTCCGAGCCCCATCAAGCCTAACTTTAAATATCTACAGGGATGGGGCTTCCACTGTGTCTCTGGGCAACCAGTTCCAGTGATCCACCACCCTCATATTGAAGAACTTTTGCCTAATATCCAACATAAGTCTCCGTTTTTTGAGTTTAAACCCATTACCCCTCATCCTACTGCTACATGCCCTTGTGAACAGTTCTTCCACAGCTTTTTTATAGGCACCTTTCAGATACTAGAAGACTGCTACAAGGTGCCCCTGGAGCTTTCTCTTCTCCAGACTGAACAACCCCAACTCTCTTAGCCTATCTTCACAAGAGAGATGCTCCAGCCCTTTGATCATTTTTTGTAGTCCTCCTCTGGACATGCTCCAACAGGTCCATGTCTTTCTTGTGTTGAGGCCTCCAAAGCTGGACACAGTACTCCAGGTGAGGTCTCACCAGAGCAGAGTAGAGGGGTAGGATCATCTCCCTTGATCTGCTGGCCACAGTTCTTTTGATGCAGCCCAGGATGCGGTTGGCCTTCTGGGCTGCAGATGCACATTGGTGGCTCATGGCCAGCTTCTCATCCACAAGTATTCCCAAGTGCTTTTCCTCAGGGCTGCTTTCAAGCACATAATCTTCTAACCTGTATGGATAACAGGGATTGACCTGACCCAGGTGCAGGACCCGGCACTTGGCTTTGTTGTGAACTCATGAGGTTCACATGGGCCCACTTCTCCAGCCGGTCCAGGTAATCAAATGATACAAGTTGCCTACTGGATACATGTTACCTACTGGAATAAAAAGTGCAAAGAAGACCAAGACATTTTCGAGTTAAGGTGCCTAAAACTGATCACTTCGTTGCATAGTCTTCTAACGTACCTTGATTTACAGAAATGATGAGGTGAATGCAACAGAGATTGGTTTCAGTGCTTTCAATAACATAATAGAAAGGCCATGTAATAACAAGCCAACTTCTTGGAATAGTTCTAAGCCTTTGAAAACTACTACTCTCAAACCAATGTCGTGTCCTCTGATGGACTGGTGGATAAATAGAAATTATGAATTAGCATCACTGCTTATGTAATCACACTTGTAAGAAACAGGAGAGTATGTAAATAGCACTGATGATGTTCGGCCCAATCTCTTTACAGCTCATTGGCCTCATACTCTAGACATCAGACTTCTGTACAGAAATCAAGCAGTCTCTTTTCATGGAAACCTTTTAAGACCATGCAATGAGTGAATCCATGGGAAGCTGTTCCAGATGATAGTAACGCAAAATTTAGTTCATGTGCGTCACTAAAAATGTGCCATTTAGTGAGGCAGTAGTTATTGAAATTGAACTTTAACTCCAGTTATTTGAAAGCAGTTCATGAAGGGCAGCTGCTGTGTGGAATTAACTTTAAAACCGATCCATCAGAATGTTTTTACATATATTGTCTCATGTAGGGTTCTGATACCTTGACTGACGTTACAGGTCCTGATCACTAAATAAGATCTCATCCCCTGTCACAAGTCTATAGAAAGTCTACTTGCTATTTTGATACAATTAAGGTACTGATTGTATTAAAGCCTATGAATAAATAGAGCATGCACAATGATTTCCACCAGTAACACAATTCTGCGAAACTAACATATGCCTAGGTTCAGAGCACCCACCACAACAGTCTTGCTGCTTGCTATTTCAGAAAACTAACCTATGTCAGCAGGCAGACCCGCTCCACAGCGCAAGATTATGATATCCTAAAACAGGATTTAGGACAGCTTCTATGTGTGTGAGTGCATATGCATCTGTTGAAGCTGTACTGCAAATAGGGAAGTAACTGAGTTCAGATTTCCATGCAGGAGGATATATCTTGATAGCACAGTTGAAAATGGAGATGGAAATTTGTTTTCTGATTGATACCTAATTACTTACAGTTGAATGAATTTGATTTAATAAGTGCAGAGACCAAGAACCTAAGCACTAAATCCTTCAGTATTTCTTTCTTTATGAAAGTCTGAGAGCCAGTGTAAAATGAAATGCTACAAACCCAAAATTCAATATTTAAGTCTTAGTTCCCATTTAAAAAAGTCATAAATGACTTCACAGAAGATCAGACAATGGGGTATTTGAGACATTTGGATCAATTTACTTTCATAGTGAATACATTAAGTAGAAGAGCTGAATTTAACACTGAGTGTTTTTATTCATGTATTTAAGTGAATATCATCTCCATTTTGAGCAGTGATTGTGTCTGCTGATTGCCAAAATAATCTGATTTATATTAGAAAATAAGCATTGCTTGAAGAAAAGCTTATTTCTAAATACATTTTTGTACAAACCCACAACACCATGCTCCTGTGTTTTCTTTATCAATGGTATTTTTGAACTTCAGAAGTACAATCAGCCTTTGCTTCTTGGTTATATACCATATGTACTGTATGAATTATTTCGTGGTTTGTTTGGGGTTTTTTTGACAATACACAAGGCAGGTTGAAAACTATGAAAGCTTTTGAGCTGCTGAAAAGTTATGCTATACTGGAAAAAATGGAATTTGAGAGTGATTAGTCTCTTCTCTGTTTTCTTCTCTGCTTCCTCATAGTATGAATTAGGTTTTGTAAAGAAATGGATCTCTCTTATTTTTGTACAGTAACGAATTAAATAGGGGAAATGATGACATGTTAATAAATGGTAAGTATTCTCTGTCATATCATTCCTCCAGGTATTTAAACAGTACATCTTTTTTGAAGGTCTCAAATGCTTTTCAACAATTTTCAGAAGCTTTTCTTATCCTTTTACAGAATATTCCTCCAACTTTTTGGGGAGGAAAGGCAAGCTAAGAAGGAATCTTAGTTGTATGTATTCAATGATAGCTACATTGCAATTTAAGCTCTGGCTTAAGACCATAATTCTCAATATTCAGTAAAAAAATCCTTGCAGCTAATGAGTTAAACATTAGCCAGCTGGGCTTTTTTAATCTATTGGCAACACATTTTTCTTTGCCTTTCTGTTTGAACCAAACCATGTGGATTTCATCCAAAGATAGTGACACTTTGCATACAGATACTCATTACAATATTGAGCACATTGAAGAGTCTAGATGGCAGAACAGGTACTGGTGAATTAGAAAATGTAGGGTGTGAAGATGAACACAGTCTTGCAACAGACTTTGCTCATTTAAATTTCTTTTTGTTAAATTTGGCTTTATAATTTCCCTTTATAATACAGTAAAATATATCATTTCCCTTTATAATATAGTAAAAGGCAGTAATTTGATGTATTTTCAGTATCAGTGGGGCATAGATTACAACCAATGTCCACATTTTTCCCTTCGTTTAGAATTATCAGGTACTCAAAATTGTCATATGTATTCTGGTTTTCTACTCCAGCTAAATCAATTACTCAAAAAAAAAAAAAAAGAAGAGAAAAAATATGTATGTTCTTATGTTCTTCTCATGAATATTACTTAAGATTCAATTTTAACAAAACATAAATTTGGTTTAGTATGTATTAGAAAAAGTTAGGATATATTATGCAGTACTCTTCAGTAATCGAAGACTCTTTGACAAATAAGTAGAATTACAATCTTCCAATTAAAATAACATAGTAGACTAGCATACTAACAAACTAAGGGACCAAGCCAAAGAAAAATTATTTGGAGTGTTTGAAGGTATTTATTAATACATACACAAGCTACAGCTATGGTACATTGATCCACAATACTCTAAAGGCTGACAAGGAATTTAGGCAACAAAGCTCTGCTATTTGCTATCAGCTAAATTCAACCGACAGACTAGAAATCATCTGAAATGGTGGTTCAGCAGTCTGGATAAATTTAGAGCCATCGGTACAAAATGATTTTGGTTCAGAGAGAAATCGATGATGAAGAACTTCCGGACTGAGATGCTTGTTTCTATTTGCAGCAAATGTGGTGCATAGGTCAGTGAAAATTTATAAGCACAAGGTTCGTATTCCCTTAAAACCAATTAAATATTCATTCTGGAAAAGTTTCATTACAGTTTGCATGCCTCTGACTGAGCTGGATCCATTCTAAGTGTTTCTACCCCTCCCTTTGCTCTCATGCAGGTCAGCCTGGAATGAATTCATCCATTTGGGTAAGATCTTTCAACTGACCACTTAAATTTTTTCTCTCCACTCTCTTGTCTCTCAGACTGCCAAATCCAGAGAGACCAGGATAGCAAGTAATAAGTGTGCCTCGCTGTTCTTCTTGCTCTTTCAAGGTTTTGACTGTTCCCTGTCACCTTCACCCCTGTGAGTGATGATGTAATTCGTAGTTGCCCTCATGCACTGCCGTTTCCCTTCTCCCATATCTTTCCTGGTTAACATTTGGGTTTATATATGCCATTGCAAATGAGTTCACTATGGTTATTAGATTACAGTTAACTTGATGCATAGTAAGTGTTTCTTACAGCTTTCTTCATTTTAATACAAGGGTTTGCTTTCTTTTTTTTTTTTTCCTCCAAACATTTCACTGCACACATTATATTATACTCTGCTTGGTCTAGAATTTTGAAGCACAATACTTAAATGCTTCTTTAAAAATTTCCAGAGTTTTTTTTTTAACCTTTTTATTTTTATAGTATTTTTCTGTCAGCAATGACTGGAATAGGATCATACTCGAGGGAAAGGGAGGTACATACCACTACAAAGTCAGTATATTTTCCAAGATCCCTTATGTTGGGGTTATGACTGTCTCTAAATACACTTGTCTAACCTCACATTCTGTCAATCATTCAAAAGAAAAGATCTACACTCAGTGTTCATTCAGTACCTGGGAGAAACCAGACAAGACATCCTAATAAAATAAATGTAGAAAATGGCACTCCATTTTGCCACTTAAGCCTGGAAGGGACTGAAAATTTATAGCTTTCAATTGTTTTTCTTCTTTCTGTGCAGAGAAGGGCCTTCCGTAATCAATAAGATAGAGGCTTCCATTTTTCCCAAAACGCTTTTGGTGAAATTTGTCCTTAGTGCAAGTCCACCAATGACAGGAGACACATCTGGAATTGATGTGACTCACAATTCCTGAGAAAAGATAAAAGGGTGCCATAATGAGAGCATACTGTTACTGCAATGAAGGAATCATGAGTAGATGGTAAACGCTAAATTGCAAAGATTAAATTTCATCTCCAAAAAGAAGAGGAGCTGTCATTGCCCCAGAGGACTGACAGCAAGAGTGGTTTTACCAAACGACTTTTGTTTATCTTCTCTTCATTATACACTGACTATAGTAGGCACAAGGACTTTATTGCCTTTAGTCCTACACAGTAGATGGCTGCCACAGCTGAACCTGACACAAGGCCAAGATGCTCCCCAGCTTGCTGCTCCAGCAAATCCAGCAGATCTCATTACTTACATCTATGTGGTTTAGCCCTTGATGAATTAGTATCATGTTGTGTTGCATGCGTACACATGCAGAGCACCGTTTTATTTCTCAAACACTTGTCATAGAGTAAAGGGTATCTACTATTAAATAATGCCTTATCAAAATAAAATTTAAGCATATTTGTAACAGTTCTCCCATGACAGAAAAAGGGTAATGTGCCCCAGGTGCCAACAGCTGACTCAAATCTATCTGTGGATCTCAGTGACTTCATGTTAGCTAATATGCAAGAGCTCCAGCTTGCCAAATACCTGAACTGAGAAAGGCTGAAATAAGGTGAGCAAAGATTTGGGAAAAAAGAATTACCTGAAGGTGAGCGAAGTGAGGGGAAAGGATATTGATAGCTTGGTAAGCTTTTTAAAAGCTGCCTCAAAGTGCCGTCATCATTACAGTAACCAGCAACAAGCACAGCAGAGCATATTACCATCATCATTTTCTGTGCACTGAGCAGGTAATACTTTCTTTAAAGTGATATCTGAATGGGCCTGTAGTTGCCAGAGGACACTGGGAAGTTATTGCTTCGCTCATGTTTGACTGAGGCTGTTTTTTCCTTTAGTCTTGCTGGAAAGTCTCATGGGCTTATTCTATAAAAATCTTTCCTGCATGGCCTTCCAGGGGAGACATGAGTGCCTACTACTTATTGTCTTTCTGTCTGTATCTCTCCCTTTAAAGGTTTCTTTCAGTGAAAAGCATATCAATAGCTGTCATATTATTTATATCTAATTAATTTCTGGCACATATTTATGAATCCATGCTTTCTCACTAGAAAATAAATTGTGAAATCACTGAGCTAGCAAAACAGCCAGGAGCTGAAAGGAGGTGGCAGGGAAACAAACAAACAAACAAACAAAAAAATCCAAGGCAAAGTTTAATTGAGATAGCAGTGACCTGTATGTTATAAAGATACAAAGTGTACACTTTCAACTAGTATATGAGGAACCAAAGGCTCTGGATTGTCCTGTTGATGTGGTGCTGCTCAGCCTACGGCCCCAGCGCATTTATGTGCAAACTTTTGTCTACCAAGCCAAGCCCATCCAACCATGTATTGGCAGTTCAGAGCTCTATCACGTATATACTAGAGTATGAATTACAACTTCATAGTAAGGGTTCGTATGAACATGATGCAGACAAGATTTCAAAAAGTTGTTTTCCTTCACCTGCTGAAAAGACAGCCAAAGGAATTGGATGATTTATGGGTACAAACTGCAATACCACTCAGTTATCCTACAGCATTGCCACTTATACTTCTACATGGATGGCTGCACAAGGTACCTGCTGTGCCTACAACTAAGCAAGTTCTTCCCCTTCCCATTATGTCTATCTGGGCCTTCCCTGCTTGTTGGCTAACATTAGTGAATTAGGAGGCAGGCAGCTTTTAGAAGCTATTGAAAAACAGAGAGAATGGAAAAGAGAGGCTTTAGGCGAAAGGGTGGAGAAGGAAAAAGAACAGAGAGGAGTTTTACTAAAGAAGAGCAGAAACCCAGAAAGTTACTGTTCAGATGTACAGATCAATTCTGTTCCTACCTACATTTTCCCATGCTGTGGGCAAGACACTGGCCCACTCCTCTCCTGGCTAAATGCTCTGAAATGACTTTCTTTGAGCAAAGAGGAGCAACAGGCCAATGAGCAAGGCTCCCAAACCTTCTAATTGGGAGCTTCTAGCAGACAGGTTTATCTGCAATATAGCAGGACTGGGAGGCTTGTACCATGTGCAGGGCAGCACCGGACTACACAGTCTGCAACAACTGAGAGACCCACTTTAGAATAGCAGCTTGAAGCAAATCATTTAGTCTGTAAACTAAATTGGGGAGAATTCCATTGTCTTATAATGGTCACATTTTGATGACTTCCATCCATTTCCGTCTATAAGCACAGAGTTAAGAGGTTAACCTTGTGTAATTCAGATTATGCTAAGTATTTCCTGCAGTGGATGTTTACATGTTAGTAGTCCTTTTTTTTTCAGCCTACATATCAACAAGCCTCGGAACACAAAACAAAGACATATTATATATTTGTCCACACTTAACAAACACTTGTTTTAGCCCCTGGTTGGCTGTGTGCATTTCACACCACCTCATTTTTCTTAGCTACTCCCTCCTCCAGGACTTCAGGCCTGCTTTAACAGTGCTGCTAATCACTGCCTTCTGTAAAGACAACACCTCCCAGAGGAATTTGAATTACGGGAGGAAGAAAATACTGCTACTTGGAAAACTGTGCAGAGAAGCGGAGTGATTTTTAAAATGATTACTGGTGATACCAAGTGTTGAGTAACTGCACCATTTGTCATCTAAATTACTTTTATCTTGTACTGCAGGTCATTCACGAAATCTAAATCTAATATTGCTGTGTCTTTTATGTCTCAAACGTGTAACTTTTAAAGCATGTAGTACTTTAATTTTATTGGTCTAGTCTGTTCTGCCTAGTGAATGAAGTAGCTTTATCACGGGAAGGAACTTCTTCAAAAGCAAACCAGTATTTTGCTTCTTAGACATTTACACCATCTTCAAACAGAAATGTCATGATGGTATATGTTTGCAATTAGACATTTTTAAACTGTCTAAACTCTGTAATTCTCAAAATTTCATGTTTCAAGACATAACCTTTGTGAAGTTAAATGTGAACTGAACACAGTTTGTGTCTGTGAACTACTCGCAACAAATATGCACGACTTCTGCTTGATAGAGATATAGTATTCCACATACCTTTCTGTTCCAGTGAAAGTTACTCAATCAGCTGTCTGTGGTGACATTTTGAAGTGAAAGAAGTAACATTTTTTTCAAACAAAGGCATTCTCTCTAGCATTCTACATTTTGAAACAATCAGCTCCTCTGAGTTCATTATGCTTTTACTATTTATGGTTGTTGTTTATTATCCCCTACCTTTTCGGAACAACCAGAAGAGAACTGTTCCACTTCTGCTCGCAGTCAGTGCCTCAACAAACGGCACAATCAAGTTCTCACAGAAGGCACCGATCAGGCATTTTCCCTCTGCTGAAGTTAGTTGCTAGCAGAAGTTAAGTATCTTTTTTTAAGGTAGTGGCTTTAAGCCACAGAGAAAGACAGAGGGAGCCTGCAAAACAGCTACAGACCATCTTGCCATCAAAAGTTACTTTCATGTATAGAGCATATAGGAAATTCAGCTGCACAATATTGTGAAAACTTCCTATTGTAATTGGAACATCCATGACTAGAAGGAGAGGCAGAAAGTAGATAACCGAAACCTACTTTAAAAATCTTATATTAACAATGAAATACCTTTTATAATTTCACACTACCGTAACTTATTGTGAGAGGGGAGAATGGAGGAAACAAGATGGCAATGAAGCTGAGAACAGATTGCATAACGGTTTAGAGAGGTTCCCTAAAGAAAACTGCCAGCAAATCTGCAATATTTTACTGGTGATATAGATTCATAAACAGATTTGATCCCACAATGTCATACATGGAGTTTTGCAGGCACTACACAGTGCTGTGCTTCAGTGCAAATAAAAGCTAGCAAAGCTTGTGGGACTCTGGACATGGCTGTGGGACCTTATGCTCTGCAGAGTGTTTCCAGGCTGAATTATTCCTTCCCTTAAAGTAAGGAAATCATGTAGGAAAGAGGAGGAAAATAAAAAGGTGAAAGAGATATTTTAGAGAAGGAGTAGGTGTGACTGAACAGAGCTGTGGGTAAATGGGATCTCCGTTATGCAATTATGCAAATCTGACAGAGTAATTTAACCTGTGTTCCCAGTGGTGTGGAGGGTAGATCCTTTCTGCCTTTCAATTAAACAGCCAGAGTAGCACAGCTGCACAACCCAAGCCAAGGTGCCTAGTGCTACTGAGACCATTACATCACCATTAGCCATAATGCGTAAAGAAGATAGATTTACTCAATTATGCAACACTTCTGGCACCACTTCAGCAACTTGTGTGTACCATGTGCATAGATTGAAAATGGTTGAATAACTCACCTCAGAGATGATTGTGCTACCTTCGTGCCTACACATAAAGTATAAGCCTTCCTTGCATCATGGCTCATAAAGGTGGACTATCAATAATTTGCTCTAATTAGAGAGTGAAGTTACCCCTGGCCCCAGCCATTTAAAGTTCCTTTTTTGTAGAGTAAGAATTACAGTCACTGATACATATTCCAGCCACACACATTATTCTGTCATTTATCCAAACATACTTTTAAAATAAACCCCCTTTTTATAAACATGTATGGGTACACATTTTTTAACTCCAGTTGCTATAATTGCATCTAATCTAGTCAAATTCATTTTTATTAAAGTTCACACTGTGAGACTAATGAACCTAAAGCACTGGAATATTTCTCATTCCACACAGTTAGATCTATTTACTGAATCTGTATTGTCTCATACCCGGAAGGAAAAAAAAACACCCCATAACAACCTTAAATGAAAAACACATCTTCTCAAACACTTTCCCTACAGGAAGTAGTTAATTAACTATCTTTTAATAGATAGGGGAATGTAAGTAACGTTTCTCTCACTAAGTTTTGATATTAAACAATCATTGACTGATGAAGAATGGTTTACGGGTTAATGGAACTAGGAGAAAAATCAGCTGCTAGTGATGGACAGCTAGATGATACAGGTACAGACAGCTGACATACTTGTAAAATTGATGTATCCAGAAGCTTAAGAAAAGATACAGTCATTCTGGCAGACAGACAGCTGTCCTTTCATATTTTTTCCCAATGGCCTGTAGGCCAGGAATGATCTAGAATTCATTCACAATGTCACTCTTCCCCAATTAATCAAATTCACTCTTCAAAACATGTTCTCTCATGGCACATGCAAATAACTGGCCAAGAAGGAACAAGGAGACTGAGTGGACTGTATAGGTGATATATATGTAGCAAGGAAAATGGGTGTGTTTCAGTCTCTACTAGTCTTCACAGTGCAATGCACCTATCTTTGGAGGGACTGCCAAAGATATCACCAAGTAAAGAACAACAAAATCAGAGCTTTTGCCATGCAAAAGGATGCAAAGTGCCAGAATTTCCAAAGGAAAGCCCCTTCACAGGTAATGAAACATATTTTAGCACATAAACAATGAGAAGTGATCCCTTCCTGTGCATGACATTTCTGCTCCTGGCAGAACAAAGAAAGACCTCTTCTCACTCTGTCCTCTTGGTGCCTCCAATGCAATATCAAATTTTTCAATGTCTTTAAACTCATGATAAGAGCTATCAAAATAGGTTATCTCCTCACCTGCCTGAAGGGAATAGCTTTTATATCACATTTGGAGTTGGGAAAAATACAGAACTATTTTTCCATCAACATTTTCATTGACTTTTCATGGTCATTTTTAGCTGCTGCTAATTATGGATAACCAACACAAAAGCATCGATAAAGTATTCTAGATAACTCCTCAGTAATGAGAATACATAAATCCCCTGCTCAATAGGCTGTGCAATCAGTTCACCCCCTTCAGAAAAATGTTTGAGATACTGCAATCTCTATGACAATTCATTTAAAATGGAATTTGTTAATGTTGGATGAGATCCTCGACTGCAGTAAATCAACACAGCCTCCCTGAATGAATGGCATTACACTGAATTGTACAAGATGAGAGCCAGTCTGCAGCTTTTTTGCAACTAAGGGCTCATTTTGATGAGCTTTACCATTATTGTTACATCCATTTTAAGTTTACTTCACAGTTTTTTTCTAAATAAAAGTTCATTTATATATGTTTATTTAAAATGGAAGAATATTGCATCTGTTTTCTATTTGCAGAAGATGAAATAACAAAGGTTTTACTTAAGTGGTAAGCATTATTCAGTTTTTTTCTCATATTTGCCTAGCAATGGATAAGACAATCATGGCTCTGTTAAGCTGATCAGCTGATCTTCCAGAGGGACCCAGTCAGCTGGGGTGTAACTTCCAGCATACTCTCTGGATTTCCATCTCCTGATGGAGGAGAAGAGATATGTCCATGGAGTCAGGACACTGATTTCAGCTCCAGTGCTGGGAGTTCTCACAGGTCTTGCAGCTTGAGCAAAGCCCTTACGCTGTATTAGACATTTCTCCCCCGCTGCAAGCTATACTACTCAGTATCATTTGACTTCGTGGCATTGTTAGTGTTCTCACTTTTGGGACATATGTGGCAACTTTGCAGTAGCCTGCATGCTCACCTTTCAGAGCTGCAAGTATAGGCAAAGATGTAATTTCACAAAGTCCTTAAACACATGCTAAAACTGTGAAACTAAAGATACTAAGATACAGTGAAGACCCTTTAATTTCTCATGGTCTGCGATTAAAACTTAGAGAAAGGTTGGACAGAAGAAAGAGCCTGGAGTGTTGTCTCTCAGCTTTCTGCCTTTAGCATTTCCATTTAGTGTGCTAGTGAAGTGCATGTAACAAGAACCTGTATAGGTAAGTGAAAATAGCAGAGAAGGTTTGATTTTTGACCTCTTTTTTTACAGACAGCCTGATTTTGGATCTAAGATACATACCCCAAAATATATCACAAAATGTCCCATGGCATACAAAATTAATAACATCCTGCTTTCTTTTATAATTGTGTTCAGAGGGCTACAAAATTGCCTTGTGTACTTGTGCTTTCAATTAAAATTTCCAATTTCCAGGTCTACTGCTTTGTCTTCACAAGTAGAAAAGACAGCCAAAACCAGGGAGAAATGACTCTGTGGACTTGAACCTCTGTACTCATTATGAGCTGGTTAGCAAGCACCTGCTATTCACCAGCTTAGAAAACAATTTGAAATTCAAGTAAGTCTCAGCAAGAACCTAACAAAGAACATCAGGAAGCTAGGCAGCTAGCCAGTTTCATATGCCTCATCTCTCAAAAAATTTTTTTGCTCTGATGCTCTCCTCCACCACCATAGGCCAATTCATTTTTTTCTACTTTTCTTTCTATATATATGAAGTGGAAACATGTCACTGTTATAAATGTACCCTATACATTTTCTAGAATGGAGATTTTAATGCCTTGTAGTGACGGAAATTGTTTAACAAGGCATGCCTTAGGAATAAAGGAATGTATTAACACGGAAAGCCAAGCCAGACTTTCTCTTCAAAAGAGCAAACATGTAAGTGTTAATGACAAATTTTCTTGGGCCAAATTAGCTTGAAATTCTGGCACATGATATAAAGACTCTGAGCACATCATTTCCAGCTTTCCTCAGGTATTCATTGTAGTAATAATGTAAAACTAGCTTCCATTGTGTGGCAATTTGAGAAATGCTTTATGGTGAGGATGATACATTCAGCACTTCTGACTCTAGACAATTTTTTGGCTCAACAGAAAGATAGGTAAATCTCATGTAAATTTATATATTTTGGCCATTACAGTTATGGGCTTGTTAGAGGAAGGAAAGATGTTGTCTGTGAGGTCATGTGGATGAAAGCCACACTTCATACTGTTTTAGAAACAGTCTTGAGGCAGGCTTGGGCCAGGCATTTTGGCATCCATGGATATATAAAGCCAAATCTTTGCAGCTTTAGCTGAACCTTCCATCCTTCCTATGGGTGATGTGCACCAAGTCTCAAAACTTTGGACCTGTCATCCTAAACTAAATGACCAAATTACTTAGAGGTGGGCAAGGCATGTTTCTGCTATCAGTCTTTGGTTTTCACACCTTTAAGTTTGGTTCCCTTGTTGGCTGCAAGAAATATGGTTTGGATATCCTTGGATAGTCTGACATTTTTAATTTTTAATTCAACTTTCCCCACTATAGAGCTTTATTTGCTCTAGGGTCCTAAAGAATGGGAAACCATTTAACTTTCCCTATAGTTGCCGATTTACCTAAATGTTGTCCCTCATCACCACTTTTGTACAGCTTCTACCATTTGGGCTTTCACCTTCTCCTAACACTGCAGAACAGAGTGCGTGGTTCTGTTTTGATGAAATGCAGAAACCAAATTAAATGACACCAGTAATCACAACTATGTGAATTTCCATTAAAAAGGAGGTCTAAAGCAAGCAATATACTGAAAACACATACAAGAAGAAAAACAAATCTGGTACTCTGAGTGTTATGTGTAGATTGAAAGACAGAGTTAAAAGGTTTGACTTCGTGATGTGTACTGATGTGGGAAATTAAATTGGTCAGGGTAGCTCCAGGGAGCAAAAAATATTTTTCCTTAAGGGTATATAAAATGTCATATTTTCATCCAAAAATGCTAATATGTTGCTTGCCAGTTAGTATTCTGTATCTAGTATTAACCTGCAATTCATTGCTGGCAAAAAAAGTATTTATTTATTTTAGTGTAAAGAAAGTATACTGTGCTCTAATGTGCCCAGAAAAGAGACCTGTGTCTGTATCTGAATAAACACAGGACTGAAGCTCCTTATTGACTGAGATACCCCAAATAATCTACATCTTTCAGGCCTCACACTTACTTCGTTATAACAGCAGAAGACAACAAGAGGTACAGACACACAGTAGGGCTGTGCTTGCTGTGAGTGTGCATCAATCCTCCTGTGTAGTGGATGGTCTGGTCTGTTTCTCAAGGACATCCAGGGTAGCTTCATTAATGTTCTCTCCCAGAAACACAGGGGCTACCATCCTTCCTCTTTTCCTGGGGCACATGGAAGTTGATATTTTGGTCTTTTAGGGTGCATTGAATGAGAATTTTGGAAGTAGTCTGTGACTTGCAGCATACCAGTGTATGAAGTTGCTTCTGAATTAGATATATATAGTCTGGTTGTCCATGGCTTCAGGGGACAGGATTCAGTGATCCAAGTAATTGTTTCTAGTCCTACGTTCTCCAGCATCCAGAAGTACAAAATAGCTGGTAGATGAAAGATGGTATTTATCTGGCCAAAAGCAGTCATGCAACTGTAGGTGAGTGCCTATATTTTAGCTGATCAGCCTATGATAACTTTATGATGAACCAATACAAGCAGGCTCTTCTGAAGTGCAGTTCAAGTCACCCAAATTATACAGGTAAAATAGATGAGTAACCTCCTACAATCAGGATATTCACTTTAAAGGAGTTTAAGGACACTCAGGTCAGGTGTAGACAGCTACAGCATAAAGTTAGATGAAATTATTTCAGGCTGTGATACTTGGTTGGAATATAAATAAGACATGCCAAATAACTCCTCTGCTGTTCACTGGCAAGATACCAACTGGAAATGTTTTTGACATTACACTTGAAGGAAGGTGTGGACTGATTGGAGAGAGTCTACAGATGAGCGAGAAAGATTAAAAAGCTCTAAAACCAAGAACTGCACAGAAAGGCTAAATGAAGGCTAAATACAGATTAAAGGAGGAAAAATAAGGACAGGGAAAGGGAAATAGGAGAAAATAGACATTAATACTCCTCAAGTGTATGAAAAATTGTTAGACTGTATTTTATGTTCCTGGTGGATATGTGTTGCTGCAAGAAAGATGAAAATATGACCATGGCTTTTCCAAGAGAGTTCAGTAATAGGAAACAACCCCAGAGGAACATTTTTCCTCAGGGCTTCTCCCTGCTATTGGAGTTGGAGAGCTCAACTGTGCCGAATCACTGCTTGGTGCAGTGTCTGCTGGTGGATGTAGGGGGTAGCTAAAAGTGTGCCTACCCTCACCCTGTTCTCTTATATCTCCAAGTCCCATTTCTCATCCCGTGTTCTCTCCATGTTGTTGAGATGTCTTTGTTTCCTACTGCTGCAGCAGCAGGTAAAATTTTGCCAACAAATGCAAGCAGAAAATGCACGTGGGGCTCTGCTGAGGCCTCAGTCAAGGCTTTACCACACCAGGGGAACAGAAGCATGCATGGCCCATGGGTTAATGGGCAACTAGATTTTTGATAGTTTGCACACTTCTGATAGCAATAGCAAGGAATGCTGAAACAACTGACTTCTGCTGCTGATTCTCAGCCTTTTCAGGTGCCACAGCAACTACTTATGCTGAATATTTAACTACCTCACTATTATAGTTCCCAATTTACCAATGTTTGTACAACTTTCCTTTATGTCTCGCCCTTTCAGCACTGAACATGTAAGACAGACAAGAGAAAGTGTGTGGAAAAAGTCAGTTATCGTGCATTAAAAGCCCACAGAAATACAGAATGCAAGAGAATGAAAAGTATGCAAATAAGCATGTTTGACTCCTTGCTGCTAACATGCGAACCAGAGTGAATACAGCCAGGAGCAATCTGAACTGAATGAGATAATTCATGGGAGGACTGTGGCTGGTTAACTGAGAGGAAGCCCTTTAGTGAGGCCTTCAGCTAGCTAGCCTTATTTTGATAAAGACACCTACATATTTTTTAAGGCATATTTTCAGTCCAGCATTCTGCACTGAACAAATGCTCCATAAGTGCCTCCCAAGATGTGAACCAGAAGACCAAACAGCTCAAGTATATGTATACCAATGCACACAGTTTGGTGAGCAAACAGGCAGGACAAACTGGAGTTCTACGCCCATTCAGAATGTTATGATATCATAAGAATAACTGACACATGGTGGGACACCTCACACATTGTGAAGGATGGCTATAGTCTGTTTCATAAAGACAGACAAGGAAGAAGTGGAGAAGATGTGCTCTACGTTAAGGAGAACCTTGAATTTACAGTAACTGTGGAAGCCCTGTGGAATGCTTCTGTGTCAAGATCAGCAGGGACCTCTCCAAGGGGGATCTTGGAAGTAGGCATCTGCTACCAACCTCCAAACTAAGACAATAAGGCAAGAAGCAGTATTAGGTCACTTAAGTAAGCTTTGGCCGACAGAACCTGGTTCTTATGGGTGACTTCAACTATCCAAACATTTGTTGGAAGAAAAATATGGCAGCTCACATGTCATCCATCGAGTTCCTGGAACGTGTAGAGGACTGCTTCCTTGTACAAATGTTAGATGTGCCAACCAGGAATGAGGCACTTCTGGGCTTCCTACTCACAAATCAAGAACAGCTGCCTTGTCAGCTGTCTTATCACTTATCAGCTGCCTTATCACTTATCTCAGTGATAAGCTCAGCTGCAGCGATCACAATACTGTGGAGTTTGGGTCCCACTGAACATGCTGAAGGTTAGTGATAAGACTAAGGTCTTATATTTTAGAAGATCAAACCTCAGCTTGCTCAGAGCTCTGTTGGAAGAGATTGCATAGGATTCTTCCATGGAGGATAAGGGAGCTAGCAAGTGTTGGGAGTTTTTCAAGAATGCTCTCCTGGAAGAACAAGGGCATGCTGAAATGCAGTAAAAAAGCAAAAGTTCAACTCAAATTCAAATTGACCAGAGACCTCAAAAACTACAATAAAAGGTTCTTCAGGTGCATAAACAACAAGCAGAAGCAGAAGAATAATTTTGGCCCACTGTAAACAGGAGAGGTGAATTAGTCACCAACAATGTTGAAAAGACAGAGGTTCTCAAAATTTCTTTACCAGCACCGTTGGGCCTCAGGATTTAGGAACAAAAATTGAGGTTGATGAAAACACAGACCCACTATCAGTGAAGGAAGAGTTGGTATGTCAACTATTACAGGAGCTTGACCCTTACAAATTGAACTGCCCCGAAGATATCCACCCAAAGGTGTTACAAGAGCTGGCTGGCATCATTGTGAAGCCATTCTCCATAACCTTTGAGAAATTATGGTGATTGGGAAATGCCCTGGAAGACTGCAGGAAGCCTACAATCACCCCCCTCTACAAGAAGGACTTAAAGCACCATCCAGGAAACTATAGGCCCATCAGTTTTATTTTAATCCCTGGGAAAAGTTGCAGAATGAATTCTCCTGAGGGCTCTATCACAAGTCAAATGAAGAATATGATTGGGAAAAGTGAGCACAGATTCACCAAGAGCAAATCATGACTGGCAAACCTAATTACCTTCTATGACAAAGTAACCTGCTTGGTTGATGTGGGGCGAACAGTGGACATTGTCTACCTCAATTTCTCCAAGGTTTTCAATACAGTCCTCACAGAATCCTTCTAGAGAAACTGATGTGTTACGGTCTAGACAAGTGGTCCATGCAGCAGGTGGGGAACTGGGTGACAGGCCGCACCCAGAGGATGTTGGCAAATAGGTCTTTATCGAACTAGCAACAAGTGGAGTGCCCCAGGGATCAATATATGGTCCAGTTCAATATCTTCATAAGTGATCTGGCTGATGGGATCAAGTGCACCCTGATGAAGTCTGTGGCTGATACTTTGGAAGGGCCAGTCACCCTGCAGGAGGACTTGGATAGGCTGTAAGTGTGGGTTAACAAGATCCTTATGAAGTTCAACATGGACAAGTCTAAGGACTTGCGCTTGGAAAAGCAAAATCTAGGAGTGCAACAAATCTGAGATCCACCTGGCTGGAGAGGGCTGTAGAAAGGGACCTGGGTGTTTTGGTAGACAGCAAGCTTGATATGAGTCAACAGTGTGCTGCAGTGGCAAAGAAAGCCAGTAGGATGCTGAGTTGCATCAAGAAGAGCCTCACCAGCAGAGAAAAAGAAGACATCCCACTCAGCATGCTTGCAATATTGGGTTCAGTTGTAGTCCCCACTATACAAAAAGATGTGGACGTACTGGAAAGGGTACAGAGAGGGGCCACAAAGATGATCAAAGGCCTGGGAAGCCTGCCATGTGAGAGAATTGAGTTCGTTCAGCCTTGAGAAAAGAAGGCACAGATAATCCATGAGATCCCTTCCAACCTAATATTCCATGGTTCTATGATTCTGAGTGTATAATTGTTTGGGGTTTGTACAGCCTAAGAAAGTGCTGTTAGAACATCTCTCCTTGAGCCTGACACTAGCATCCTTTAAGACTTCATCCTAGGAGCTTTCTGCCACTCCAAGAAGTGATGTGGAACCTGCCTTCCCATATCACCTCCACTTCTAAAAAACAACTTACAATCCCTGACACCCTTCCATGGTCCTTTTCCTTCTGCACAGGACCTAGAAATCCCTTCCTGGTCTCTCTTTGGAGCTCTGATTCTTTCCCATCACTACTGTGGCCCAGACAGCAACACCTCAGAAAATTCTGCTGATGCTACAGAATTCAGCCTGACATACAGTGCTTCAGCTGACCTTGTCTAATGTGGGGAACCACAGATTACAGAAAAGTTATCAGGCTCGAACAAGTCCATCCCAGTCTTCTCAGATGAAGCATCCCAGTCTTGTTATCTGATGGCAGACATACTCCTAGTTACACAACCATTGCAAGATGGCTACAAAGATCACTCAAGACATGTAAGTCTGATGCATTCTGGGGGACTGTATACCTAAATCCTGTTAAAAACAGCACTAAAAGTTATGTGTGCAATTATATGCAAACACAATTGTATTTTCACACAAGTGTTGGCTAAAGTTTTGCAATGGGTTTCAGCAGATATAGGTTGTTTCCTTGTGATTTTCCTGTTCTTTTCTCCTGAAAAATTCTGTCTTTGCAATTAGGTTAACAAGCTAGAAATGGAATTTAGAAAACTTTAGCCTCCTGAAAATTCAAAGCAGGAAAATACTTGCAAGAAATGATCCCTTTTTTAATCCATGTACAGGTGGAAACGCTAGGAAAGAGCTATGCCATTTTACCTGGAGCATATGCTTAAAGGATCTGCCTCCCATGTTTCATTTGAGTCAGCAATTATATAGGTCAGTCCTGCTTTCTGTAGCTACAGGACTGACATAACTTTCCAACTTCCAAAATCCTTTACTTATTTGTCTCAGGAATACCTATGCTAGCTCTTCCTCCTTGCTTTAAGATTAAATAGGAGAGTTGCATTTCTTAAATGCACATAGAACAATGAATGAGAAAAATGTCTTGTCATTCATTTTAAAGAAAATTAAGATGGCTATAACACACAATTACTAAATTTAATGAAGTAATTACTTTTGAAATCGATTTCTAATTTCCTACAAAGAAGTTCCCATTCTTAGTAATGGGATGGGAACAATTAACACTATCTACAAATTAAAACTACCCATTCTATACTGCATACTCTGAGATGTTATATAAATTTATTGTGTTCTTTTCATGGAAACTGATTCTGTGTTGAATAAAGCTCAATCCACTCATTCCTTTCTATAGATACTGTCAATATATAAAGCAGTTTATACTGTCTTCTCTGCTATGTTTCATTATTGTAGATGCTGCCACTCTGGAAAAAGACCTCTGAGTTGCTATGGACAGCACAATGAAGACATCTGTTAACAGGCACAGTGGCATGCAAAGCAAGCAAAATATTGATCTCAGTAAGGCCAGAGAAGATTGCTGAAAATATTTGAGGATTGCTAATCACTTCAGTGATGTATTGTCAAAACTGTCTTTAATTCTGAGTCAACACACAGGATTTTTTGTTAGAGAGATGTCACATACCTCAGGATGCATCCTGACTTTATATGTTCACATGTAAAATTTGCAATTCATGGGAGTAGTAATATCTCCACTTAAAACCACTGATAGAATTAGGACAGTCAACATGTTTGTGGGCACACAAGTCTTCTGCAGTGATAGGGTAAAAAAAAGTTATAGGACTATGACTTAGATTTTTCCTTTTAATGTTTACACTTGAAGAAAAATAACAGAATATATGAGTTAATGAGTACATTTTAGGCAACTTCCCTTCTTTTGCTATAAATAATTTTCAGAGTAGGAGAGCACAGGTGCATTCTGAAAAGCAACCAGCCTTATTTAAAAAGTGTAATTACAACTGACAAAAATATTTTAAACGTTAACACTGCAATGCATTCACCAGTTTTAGTTACCATCAACACTGCAGACATCTGCAATTACGAATGAAACAGGTGTTTATACAGCTGAGGGTCTGCCATCTTTACATTTACATGGTGAAAAGAATATGACAAGGAAAATGCTTAGCATATAAAGTCATTCCTACCCCTCTTAAGGGTAGAATTCCTGTTGATGCTCTTCCTTAAATGGCTGGTAATCAAAATCTATGTGCCTTCATCTGGCTGGCAGATACTGCTGACTAAACTGGGGGACTGATATGTGATAGAATATCCTGTGAACTCCATTTCACTCTTATGTTTTGACTGAGCAAGCATACCTGCAGTAGATTGACAGGTTGACACCCTCCTCGGTGGGAGGTACATTTCCATCTGAGTGGTTTCTTCTGTTCAGACATGTTCTGTACCATCAGGCATGAATCTTTTTGCCCATTACTATTCTAGTATACCTCAGGAAAGCAGTTCAGCAGCAATGTTGGGCAACTATTTGTCTGATCATGTTGCTGTGGAATAATATCTGTTCTACTATGAAAATACTTTTATCAGACCTAGACTCTGAAGCCCAGAAGCAAAGTGGGTTTTTTTTTCTCTCAGACAGAGCTCTATGCCAGAATCCTATGGCAAATCGGGAGCAACACAGGATACAGCTGTTACCATCTCCTTGGGATTCACCAGTCTTTGTTTCAGCACCTTTCCTTTCCTTGCAATTCTACAGCCTTGGGTTACCTCTCTTGACTCTCTGTTCTAGCTGGGTGGAGACCTGACCTTTCTCAGTAGCTGACCTTGTTTGAGTGTTCAGTTACTTTTGTCTCAGTGTTGTTTATGCTAGCTGAATTACATGTTTGAACCTTCTTGTGAAACTATACTGTCAAACAGGCACAGTCTCCCCAGTAACCACAGTCCTCTTCCCCAGGGAAGATATCTTCCTCAATGATATAGGAATGCTCCTAACACCTAGAATGACACGCTGATATGGCAATCTCAGTTTTTACTTGAAAATTGACTTTCCTTTTAATCTTCATTGTCAAAATCCAAATTTAGACCCAAGTATCCTAAAGGCTTAGTTATTAAAAATAACCCAATATAATTACTTTTTTAAATGCAAAGACGTTTTAATATAAAAACTTGATGTGTAAATGCTTAGATTTATCAGTACTGAAAAATATGTGGACTTTTCCTGCACAGCCTTAATAGAAAGATATCCCTTTGAAGCCAAAGTCTCCTTTCCGTAGGGTTTTTTTTTCTGACTAGAAGAGTTACTGATCCAGTTTCCTTCATTAGCCTCAGAAGCTGGCATATCATATAATAACAAATCAATGAACTAAACACATCATAATTAATCACTTTAGGGTCACTTGATTGAGCACATGGTCAATTCCTTGAATAAATCAACGCAGGGTTAGAAAATATTTTAAGTTGAGCTTTTTCTGGACAGTGGGCTGGAATTCATAGGAAAGGAAAGCCACTAGAAACCACTACACTAGAATGAGCAACTGCATTGCTCTTTGTCAGCAAATTACATGCTTGATATTGCAAACACTTGCTACTTCTTGACTTTAGCACAACTACTTTAGGAAAAAGCACTTGGTCTGCATTAATTAATATTATTGTCGGTTGTGATATTTTCACTGCAGTACCTCATTAACTGTAATCTATGCAACTGAAAATAGGAAATCTTTTCTAAACTGACAGAGGGCCAAGTTCTGCTGCAGTCTTTATAACTTTGTGTGTGCAATGAGATGACAAGATCTCACCCCAAAATCCCGCTAGCCAAGACACAGCCTCAGCTCTGTGGGCTAGTGGGGTTGTGGCCCCAGCTCTTCAGCACTGATTTGATAAGGCTTTCTTTGCTCACCGTGCTAACCTGAATCACAGATTTAGCTCTGACATCAACCCTATGGAGAGATCCTGGTGTGGGGCAGAAGCTCAGTCACCTTATGACACTAATTTATAGGGAAGCTTGGGATTGTATTAGAGAAAGGAACCACAGCACTGAACTCTTGCTCAGCTGCTTTTGTCTCCCCTGAGATAGACTACTGTGAACCAAGGCAGAGACTAGCTCTACTCTGTGAGGAAAAGAGGTTATTTTTTATCATGGCGCCTTAAAGCTTCCAATCAAGGAGGAAAAGTAGCGTATAATGGAGGGGTATTTGCCTGCCTTTCAGCTTCACAGCAGCTTCTGAGACAAAGAAAAGTGACCTAAGTGGCAGTATTCAAGCATGTCACTTTATTTAAAGATGTTATTATGCAAGTAACCTTTCTGAAATCAACTGGTACTTGAACAACACTAAAATCAGCCAGTATGGTTTTGGCTGTTCTCTAGATGATTCCAAATGGTTTCTGACATGTGCAAAGCTGTCTGGAACCACTCTCCAGCACTGACAAGAGTTTATTTTTCAGGTTTGTAGGGAGAGCCACTGAGGGCCAAAGTTGTTCCTTTACCTCCCAGATGGGCTGCAATCAAAAGATTGGAGCATCTGTCATACAAGGAGAGGCTGAGAGCTGAGAGTGTCCAGCCTGGAGAAAATAAGGTTCAGGTGGATTTTACCTGTGCCTGATGGGGCCAGCAAAGAAGATGGAGCTAGGCTTTTCTCTGTGGTGGACAGATAATGCTCAATGGGTACAAATTGAAATCTTAAGAAATGTCTTTCAAACATAAGAAAAAATATTCTTTTTTTTTTTTTTACAGTGAGGATGATCAAGCAGCAGAACAGGTTGTCCAGAGAGTCTGCAGAGTTTCCAGCCTTGTATATCAAAAGTTGGCTGGACGTGGTCCTGGGTAACCTATTCTAGATGACACTGCTTAAGCAAGGAGGTTGGTCTAGATCACTTTCAGAGGTCCCTTCCTATTTCAGACTGGACATTAGGAAAAGGTTCTTCATTGAGTGGGTGGTCACTCACTGGAACAGGCTGCCCAGAGAAGTGGTCATGACACCAAGACTGTCAGAGTTGAAGGAGTGTCTGGACAATGCAGCTAGTCATATAATTTAATTTCAGATAGTCCTGTGAGGATCAGGGAGTTGGACTCAGTGGTTCTTATGGGTCCCTACCAACTTGAGATACTCTATGAGTCTAAAAGTTCCAAATATTTTTTTGATTAGTTTTTTCTAAGTACAGGTGTGGGGTTTTTTTCAAGTGAAACAAAAAAAAAACAACAAACAATTGCTTTTTTTTCCTTGTAAATTGGAAGTAAACAAAAAAGATTCTTTCTGGGAATTTATTTATTTTTTTTCTGAGATAAAAGCAGCTGAACTCTTGCTCAGCTGCTTTTGTCTCCCCTGAGATAGACTACTGTGAACCAAGGCAGAGACTAGCTCTACTCTGTGAGGAAAAAAAGGTTATTTTTTATCATGGTGCCTTTTTTTTTTCTTTTTTTCTGAGTAGTTTCCTGAAAGTGATTTGTATCAAAGGGATGGAAAACCCATGGTCCACAGATAAAGTTAAAACCACAAAAAGTCTGTCCTGCCTCTTGTGATGTGGCCTGTAAACCCCTTAATGATCTGCAAGAAACAGACTGTCTTGGATTGTTTGTTCTTTCACACATTGATGTAGACATTCCCTAACCACATGGCCAGAATCTTTGCCATATGACAAAAAAAAACCTGTAGGCATTGCCCATGACATGATCATTACCCATTTGGCAATTTCTTGGACATTCAGTCATGTGAGCACAATATAGATTGGATTAACCAAAAATTTCCGTGCTCTGGTTCAATACAAAGCACATAAGAGCTTAACTCATTGTCCTATATGTCTTATTCAGATTGCCATTAAATTGATGAAGTGGTAAGGTACAGACAAACAAGGTCTGAGAGACATGAGATCCTCTGCATGCCCCCATCTGCTACGTGTTGTTCCTGCATTCCCATTCCACAGGACACCAGTAGTCTGGAAGGGCCAAAATCATCTGAACAGATGTAAGCATGGTAAGTTTACTTTGATGACTCTCAATTACAGTTCTAGACATGTAAAAATGCCTGCAGTTTAAATATCTTCATTTGAACTATTTTTCTTGATTTACCAAGTCAGTGGAAAGGAATAGGTATTTGTGGAATATGATCTACCTTAAGGTAAATGTCTAAGACAGATCAGTTGACTATCATCTCCCTACCACTGATGATTTCTTTCCAAGTGGGACTAGCATAAAGAGTTCACAAGAGGACAGCTCTATGGACAGGTATCCTGACACATTTGGTCAAGTGAATCCCAGTAAAATAAGACTGTGAACGGCATTTATTGTATGAGCAAGTATTTTCCTAGTACATAAAGCATCCTAAGGAGAAACAGGAGAAAGGGGACAGGCCACAGGTGACACTAGAGGATTCCAGCAGATGAATATTGGGATTGTGGGAACATTTGTCTCATGGACTCCTTGAGACCTCCAGCTCACTTTCTGTGTCATTAACCTCATTCATCTGACATGAATATATTTTGATAATTCAAGAAAATAAAAATAGTGGAGTCTTACTGGTAAATTTACCTTCCTTGGAGGCTTTCCAAGGCATGGAAAAATCATGACATATATTATTGGTATTGCAGATTAAAGTAGATGTAAGGGAGCTATACTATTGTTCTTCTGTACAAATGTGAAGCCTGCAGAGCTGTGCAAGAATGCATAAAAGGTTTGACAATGATCGGTCTCTCAGGTAAGAAGATAAATATTCAGTCATTTTCCCTTTCTAATTGCACTTCGCTTCTGTATTTATTTATTCAAGAATGACTCTGGGAGCTTGTTCTCGCCCCTTTGATAAACAAGTGGGGTTCTGTTCCCTTTTTAAGAAACTAATTATGCATTTTGGAAAACTAGGAAAATGCATCTTAAAAGTAAACATGCATAAAAGAGCAAAGAGACCTCCATGGGAAGTGTACACCTAAGAATACTAATGTTTGTTTTGCAGACTTGTAAAAGTTTTGAGAAATAAAGGCCAGACAAATCATTTTGCATTTCTGCCTTTCCCTGCATTAGATTCTGGGCTGACAGCCCCTCTTTGGGGTTCCTGACCTTCAAAGCGCCAATAAAGTTGACTCATTTCAATTTACTGTGGTTGGAGGAGAGTTCCTGTTCTATTCCTTCACTGCCTAGGTGTTAGGAACTGAGGAGAAGCCACAGCCAAGCCCATGCTCCCAGGTACCCCCAGTAGTTTTCAGTGTTCTTGGTATTTTGATCATTTCCACAAGATGGATTGCATCTATTGTTCTGAAAACCAGAAATACTTTGTGAGAATGTTTTGGGAAAAAAAAACAAACCCACAACCCCCCTCCCACCCCAAAAAAACCCAAATAAGTATCCCCCTCAAAAAAAAACAAAACCATAGAGGAAAGGCAGAAAGACAAATTGCTAAAAAGAATTTCATAAGTGGTCCTCACAAACAGGAGTTCATCTTCAAGCACTCTCTAAAGCCCACACAATTATAAATGACTTGGTGTTAATTAACCTGAACTCCATTAATTTCCACTTCTTCTGCCGACTTAAGGCCAAGCTGGAAGACAAGTATCTAAATGCTCCTATTAGGAGAGTGGCCAGGGAAATCATGCTTCCAGGGTGGTACAGGTGGAGAAATGTACCATTTTCACATGGAGGTGATGTAATAGTTGCTGAAACTATGTGGGAGAGGGGGTTAGGTCACATTTCAAAGTTAGAGTGATTAGAATGATTTAAAACATTATCTGAGTTCAAATAAATACCTATCTAGCATGACATTTCAACATATCCAAAAACTTGAGACCCTATGTTTAGATCTGAACTACCGGTTTAGGGTGTATGATACAAATAAATGTGTATATATCTATGTTTATGCTTAGAGAAATTGTATATACACCCACACGGCTATTGGTGGAGGTATGCATATACCTAATTATGAACAACTGGAGCTCCATCAGGAGGTGGTGGAACAAATGTGTGACACACAAGCTGCAGGCGAGCAGCAGCTGCAACCCCAGCAATCCTGCCGCAGCATTCACAGCATGCAGTCACAGGCTGGGGTCTACCACCCATGCAGAAGTAGAGGGACAAGCTGCATGTCCGTGGTCTCCAGTAGCTTCCCACTGCTGAAAACTTTCCACTAGACTTAGTCTTTCTAGGAAAGGTGCAATTTTCAAACTCAGACAAGTAGAGAAGTGAGGTGAAGTTGGGTTCTTGGCAGGTGTGAATTCTACCTATAGAGGTGTGGTGGTTTAGCCCTGGCTGGAGGCCAGATGCCCACCAAAACCAGTCTTTTACTTCTCTTTCCAGGTGGACAGGGGAGAAAAGATATATTAAGAGGCTTAGGAGTCAAGATAAGGACAAGGAGAGATCATTTTATCAGCGACGATATGGGCAAAACAGACTCAACACAGTGCAGGAAAGAACTATTCTAATTTATTACACTACACTAGAAAGAACAGTGAAGAACCGGAGTCAGGAGTGCAATCAAATCTTAAAACAAATGCAACCAGATCTTAAAAACACGTTCCCCCCACCACTCCCTTCTTAGCAGACTTTAATCAGAATCTTGCTCCCTTCTTCCCCCCCGCTCGCAGTACAGTGGGGGCAGGGACTGGGGAACGATGGGGTTCTCAGTAGCACCTTCCCCCCACCCCTCCATTCTAAGCAGAATTCCCTTTAGCCATGATTTTACTCCCTTCTTCCCCCCCTGCTCGCAGTACAGGGGGGGGCAGGGACTAGGAAATAATAATGGGGTTCTCGGTTACTTCATGAGCTGTTTTCCTTTCCCAGATCTTAAAACACCTCTACCTCCCCACCCCGCTCCCTCCTTAGCAGACTTCAATCTAGTCATGATTTCACTCCCTTCCTCCCCCCGATCACAGCACAGGGGGGCAGGGACTGGGAGACGGGGGCTTCGGTCAGTTCCTTGCAAGTTGGTTTCCTTCTCGGCCGGGGGGGGGAAATCCATTCCACACACCCTCCCCCTGCTGCGCCATGAGAGGCCCCGGTACTAGAGACAAGTCCTCCAGGAACTTTCTCCGTGTGTCTCATCAGCTGCTCCGCCTGGATCCCTGCTGTGGCGGGCAGCAATAAATCACAATGTCTCTCAGTCCAAGTCCTCACACGGGGCACACCAGCCTCCCCCAGCAAACCTGTACCAGTGCAATTCTCTCTCTCTCTCTCGCTCATCTCTGTAGGTTCCAAGTGCTGGCAGGGGCTTGCTTCAGCGTAAGGGTCACAGCGTCTTCTCTATGTCTCCACCTGCTCCATCCAGCGTGGAGCCCCTCCACGGGCTGCAGGTGGGGTCTCGGCCTTTACAATGGGGTTTCTCCACGGGCTGCAGGGGCATCTTTCTCTCCGGCACCTGGGGTGCCCACTCCCCCTCCCGGCCTTGGTGTCTGTACAGCTCGTTACATCTTCTCACTCCCTTCTCCGGTGGCAAAATGCAGCTGCTTCCGGGTTGTTTTCTCCTATATGTGATTCTCAGAGGCGCTGTGACTATCTCTTACTGGCCTGGCCCCGGTCAACAATGATTCTGGCCTTGGATTGTTTACATTTTGGAGCTCCAGAGAATTCCTGCAGCTCCTCACAGCAGCCATTTTGTGCACCCCTGTTCTCTTCCAGCACCCAACCTCACAAAACCACGACAAGAGGTTACAATGTTCTCAGTGATTTTTACACTGGTTGAGGATAAAACCTTCTGCTTACCTGCTATGCAAATTAAGCAGCTTTATGAGAAAAATGTGTGTGTGCATGCATGTGTGTGTATATTGTGTATAGTGTCTGAAGTTCTGTCAGAACTGTCTGAATTTGGGTAAATCAGCTCTTTCAGGCATCTCTGTAGTGCTGCAAGACATTGGACAGACAGATAATCCCAGTGGGGAAAATGATGGCTAAAATCAGCTGAATTTGTCAGTCCTCCCCCAAGTTTCATGCATGTCAGACAAAAGTAATTTTTAAGAGAAGCTTAAAGTAAGGGCTCTTCAGTGATTAATTATTAAAGTGCAGATTGTTAGGCTGGATTTCTAATAACTGTAATTTGAGTCATCTGTCTGACATAGCTCACCCTACCATTAAATGATTTCTAAAAATTGTTATGTTATTCAAAAACCAGATAAAGTGATAAGGTGATGGGATAGAAGGAAAAGAACGTATAATGAAATCTGTCCTTCAAATATACTCAGTTGAGTATACTGGAGTATACTATATATAGTATATAGTTGACTGGGTAATATGCACATAGTATGCAAGGTACCTAACCCCTGCAGTTGACTCAGCAAGCCATGCACACAGCACTTCATGAATCATTGGTACCACCATCATTTGAGAAGGGAGGAAGATAACTGTCTTCAAAAAATCAAAGACAAAAAGAGAAATAATGAGAATGAGAGAACTATGTTAACTTGTTCAGGAAGCAATTATACTTCTCATTTAAGGTGGAATAAAGGATGCAGAGTTCTTAGTATTGCCAACAGTAGGTAATATTGCCACCAAATACAATATTATTGCAGAGATACTACTAAAGAATAACTGTCTTGGTTTCAGCAGGGATAGAGTATATTTTCTCCCTAGCAGCTGGTGAGTGCTGTGGTTTGGATTTAAGATGAGAATAATGTTTGATAGCATACTGATGCTTTAGTCGTTACTGAGCTGTGTTTACACCAAGTCAAGGACTTTTGCGCTTCTCACACTGCCCAGCCAGCGAGAAGGCGAGGGGCACCCAAGAAGCTGGGAGGGGACATAGCCAGGGCAGCTGACCCAAACTGCCCAAATGCATATTCCATACCATATGACATCATGCTCTGTATATAACTGGAGGTTAGCTGGGAGTCAGGGTGGCTTGAGAACTTGCTGAACATTGGCTTTGGGTGGTGAGAAATTGTGCTGTGTATCACTTACTTTGTATATTCTTTTATTATTATTATTATTATCATCATCATCGTGATCATCATCTTCTTCTTCATCATCTGCCTTTTCTGTCTTAAACTGTCTTTATCTCAACCCACAAATTTTACCTTTTTAAAATTTTATTATTATTCTCTGCTCGATCCCACTGGGTATAGGAGGGAGTGAGCAAACAGCTGTGTGGTTGGTTTAGCTGCTGTCCAGGTTAAACCATGTCATGAACCCAGAGAATGACTTCGTTCCTTGCATGTAGAAGGGGACATTTAGGCAGCATTCATTAATGCTGAGACACCATTGCAGTAATACTTCAGAATGAAAATTATCAATGGGACAAGGAACAGTATGACTAAAACCACAGAAATTTTTACAGATGTTCACATAGAGGCATATAAATTTCCCCCTTCCTGCCCAAAAAAAATAGTTTTGTATAATGTTTTTTTGATACAACCCTCTTCATTTCAGCTCTTGTCAGTCTTATGGGAATGTGGAGCTTTTCCCCTCATGGAATCAAAGTATTCACATGTCCATCCTCCCTCTTGAACGTGTTATAACAAAAAAATAGAGAAATGTTCTGGTCTTCAGAGGTATGTTAGCTGCAATTGGAAAATTCTCAAACATGTCAGAGTACAGATATAATTCTTCACATGAAATCATATGCTTTATACAACTAGAATCATAAAATTAAGGACAATCTAATTTAATGGCTAAAAATACTTTTCCTACTATGTTTGTTGATATGTATCACAGATGAAAGCTGTCAGAGATGATAAAACAAACAGATAAGGAAAAGCTCACGTGATTAAAAATTCTCAAAGGAAGAGAAGGTCAGTTCCAAACATTCCCTAGGAGAATACTAAACACTTGAGAAATCAGTTTATCATCTGATGGTGGGGACAGGTCTCTTGTAAAGTTTGTGATACAAGTCTGCTAACAAGTACAGAAACAAAGCACAGAAATCTTGCTGTGCCAAATTTCTCATTTACTCAAAGTTTAAAACATTGGTGAGGCTATTGACCCTTTAAAAAGATAACTTTCAGTCCATGAAAGCTTTTTCCTTACTGAAGGAAGGCGTCAATGACATAAAAAATAAGTACTGCCCTGTATGTATAAAACATGTATTGCCACTAATGTGTTTATAGGGCAACAGTGTCTGATTTGAAAACAGTGTAACTGCAGATTTAGGTTTTATATCTGGACTATAAACAAAGATTGCCTCTGATGCAACCTCAGAAATACTGGATGCAAAAATATCTCATTCACAAAAAGAGAAATACATGCCCTTGAAAACTCTCAAGGTCAGGTCCTATGCCATTCCTGTCTTGGGATATGTTCAAGTCAGATGCCTTGAATAGAAGAGTGTTGGAAGCCCATCAGTTGTAGCCTTCTAAATTGTTTGTCCAGTGAGAGTTATAAAATCCAGAGAGCAATTTGGACTGGATTTAGGAACAACTTGGAAATCAACCCACTTCAGCAGTTCAGATGCAAGCTGAATGGCATTTCTGTCCTGATTGAAGGGAAGATCAAAATAATAAAACTTACTCTCATGCCTGAACCTTGGCAATTGCCTAAATTGAATAATTAAGGCATTTTTTTCTCTGTAGACTGTTTTTCTCCATCACAAACAACTCCTTAAATCTTTTAGACCAGAACTAAACCATGCATTTTAAGCATCTCCCAGTGAGATGGAAAGCATTGATTTCAGGGTTTTTTTCCAGAAGTTTCATTCCAGACCCTTACTTTCAAAGCAATGGGAGGAGTCTAGCCTAGTCTAGTTGCACTCACAGCTGCATTTTTTATATAATGGGCTTCATTTTCACCTAATTTTTGCTACTGAGTCTCTTATTAAAAGTCTGTTGCATAAAGACAGAGACTAATATTAATTATTGTAAGTACGAAAGATGTGCAGTGGTATTTTCTGCTATGTTTATATGTCTAAGAAGTTGTGCTTTTCACACTGTTAGTGTGAAAGTCATCCTTATTACTGTGTCCTCCCATACTAAAAATAGCACTTAAAGCCACGGTCATATTAATAATACATGTATGATCATTATCTCCTTTCTGATTATGACCTCATGCAGAAGCAGGATTTTCACACTGGATAGATAATATCATGTGAACCACATCGTGGCATTTGAAGTTTCCAGCTTCTTTCCTGTTTCCTCCAAGATGTTTTGCTATGGGGAAGAGTAGAAAGACCAGAGAATTACATGCCCAGTCCTCCTCCCCACTGTACTCCAGGTTGTAGCAGCCAGATCGCACAGTCAGCAGAGACTCCACACTTTGGGAAAAGCATCCAGCTAAAAACATACAGTCATAAATTAAAACAAACAAACAAGCGAAAAAATAGCAACCCGGGCACTGGGTGAAAGGAGAACAGGGTAAAACTGTGCCTTGGACGTAGCTGCATGGAGCTATGCCAGGTGGGGATTTGGGCTACAGACATGCACGCTGCTTTTGAGACCAAGCAAAGCCTTCACACCCTGATAGAGCAAGATCCGCATTGTCTTCAAGATGTGTGTGGAAATGCCACTGTTCCTGGAGCTCACTGGGCGCGCTTTAAACATTTCTGGCCTGCGTCACTGCTGTGTGGTACCACTGCCAGCACAGGCTGCTGAGCATTTTGCTGGTTGTGTTTTTCATTCTTAATTGGTAAACTCCCTTGGGTTTCAAGCTTGCAAAACCTTTTCTCTCTAAACCTAGGTAAAAAATGCTTCAGAACTCTTCTCTCCCACATAATACAAGAACTGAGCTGGAAATGCTACTGAGTCTTATTTTCCATTGCACGACACACTATAAATATGCCAGTGGGGGTTTTTTTTCTCAACTTGCTACATAGGCTGCCTCTTGGAATTTTTCACTTTCCTTTTAAAGCTTTTTCTACAAAGAGATTTCCTGATTGGTACTAAAATATTTCAGACAGATGATGATTTGGACCGCTGTGAACCCAGGCAGCTTGGAGCACTGTACACTACACTGCTTTGCTTTGTATTGCTTATTCTAAAGTTAAACCACAGAATGGGCTCCTGTTTTCCTTGTGGAATGTGTGTAAGGGATGACAGAAAAGGTATACTGAGCTCTTGGGATAGTGTGGGGGAGTCTCCCATGGCAGAAGAATAAGAATTTCTCTGCTTCACTGATTTTTAGTCGACTCACACATAATAAGTGTAGGATCCACAAGGGCAAAAGGGATGATGTAGGAATCAATAGCTGAAGCACAGAAAATAGAGTGGCAAAGAGTTATTTTTAGCTATTTGGGATTTTTTTTTCTTTTCATCGGGGAAATGAATAGGGAATTAGATCTGTCACTGCTAGGTTGACTGAGCATTACCATTTTATTTATTGTATTTTACTTGGAAATTCCTCCCCCACTGCCCCCACCACTCCCCGCCTTCATCCCCCTTAAGTAATATGTACAACCTGAGGCTACATGCTGAATCTGGACAGAAGTTTTTTCTTTTTTTCTCCCATATTTGGGAGTTTATTAGGGTATCATCCCATCCTACTGCTTTGTCCTTTTCCAAAAGTGTTAGAAAGGATACTTCAAAGATGTCATTCTCATATGTATTAAAGCCACTTTGACAGTTACACCTAACATCAGTAATGAACACGATTTGAACCCTCATGTTTTTTCTCACTAGTAGCAAATTATGGGCAAGGTTACAAGGATGACATGGACAGCATTCAATTTATAGAGTTCCTTGAGCCATGCCATTAATACTTAGGTAAATGCAAATAACTTTCAATGTCATTGTCATCACATGTTCATATCATCTCATGGTAAGTACTTTGACCCAAAAAGGTTGGTTAGTAAGTTTGGGCCCTTATATGTACTTGAAGATATATATGTGATCTCAGCATTTTCTCAGATGCATATTTAAGTATGTGCTTAAAATATTTGAACTGAAAGCATATGCAACCTCTATGTAAATATTATGTTTCACACACAAATACATGTATACATTTATACATGCATAAAGACATCTGCATGTAATTTGTGCATGAGTTGCATGTAAATACATATGAATTTCCAAAATTCTTGATTATTCTGGGGTTAGGAATTCTCTCAAATTTATATTCAAAATGTGATTAAAATTAGTAATATTACTGGGAAGAGAGTCTTCAATAATTACTGTATGTATGATATGTATGTTCCTTACCTATAGAAGCCTGATTTAACTTGGGCCAAATTTTATTTCTACCATAAATATTGTTCCCAGTATTTAATTGAACACATACACCCCAACACTCACCCCCCCATCCTTATGGAAATCAAACTCTTACAAATAATTGCAAAGTTCTCAGGAAGAAACTGGGGAGATCCAGGAGAAACAGTGCTAGTAGAAAAAGGATTTTAAAAAAAATCAATTATTTACATAGTTGGAAAAAGACGTTTGGGTCCATCATCTTATTTTTGAAGCTTGCTCTTCATTACTGCTATTCCACCATTTAATAGAAATGCATGACAATGCCATTTGTAAGTGCCAGTGAAGACATTCATACGCTGAATGCCAAACAATAATTTAATTTAGGGAATTTTATTTAATTTTATTCATACTATTTTGATACTTTGGAGTTTGAGAATTCTGCCTCTACTTTCACATTTTCAAGATAACCTTTCTACATTGCCTATACAATGTGAAATGACTCATTTCCACATTAAAACCAAAAAGTAACAACACTGGTTTGGCACTTGCACAAAAGTTAAATTATTCAGGCTTTAGTGGAAGCTGTCATAAGACATCCACCGTAGTCATTTCTGAAATGTCTTTCAAATGCAGTCTTTCAGACTGCACTACATCATTAGCAAATACAACAAAAATGCAGAACATCTGAGTAGCTAACAAGTATGAGCTCACAGAGATCTCCACAGTTATTTGTCAAACCAGGTTGTTGAAGTTATTGTAGCTACTTTAATTATGGTTGACGGTATTCTTTGAGGGTTTTTTCCCCTCATATTTTTTCAGCAATTGTCATAGACCTCTGCCTACTTAGGATTTTCAAAGTTTGGACAACTTTATTTTGCTATTAAAACTTGAAAATGATATATGGGACAGTTCCATTCTTCTTCAGTGCCCGTATCAGCAACATCTCACTCATAAACTGAAAGCCCACCTTAAATATGTGCATTTCTAGTATTAGCAAGCTCTGCACTGCATAATTACAGGCAAGCTGTGACAGGTTTTAAACATTTGAGCTGAGTTGAATTTCTGTTCTTTCGGGATGATACTGGCATCCAGGGGAAGGGCCAACATCAAACATATGAAATATCCCTTTCAGTCCTGTTCAGAAACTTTTGTGGCACCCAAGACATGCTCGTGGTAACAGACCCTACACATGAAGAGATGCTTGAACTGTAAGGAGCGTAAGTTTTCTTTTATGCTGCTCCCAGACACACTCACCTGGTTATCACTGAAGCCTGTGATGAAGCTTTGAATTGACTGCAGCATCTAGTGCCACCTCTGTTTTTGAGTCACCCTTCAAATCATGCTGGAGAATATTCTGTTTGCAACAGGAAATCTCTTGAAAGAAAATCTTCTGGCACTTTACAGAATACATTAGACTACTTATCTCTAAAAGCATTCCATTTAGCATGAAATCCAAATAAATCTCTTAAAAAATCAACACTAAGAATGTGATTCAAAAGAAAGTAAGTGGTGAAGGCTTAGGAAGACACATAAAGATACTTCAACAAGTTGTACTAGCAGAAAACTTGTTCATGCATTAGGAACATGATGTATTAAAATTTTATTTCTAAAATTTAAAATGTGACGCTTCAGGATGTTCCCCAAGGATATGTGCAATTTTATGATCATCTTTAAAAACTGATGATTTCCACCTACCCTGGCAAATAATTCAGCTTTTTTTTGTACTGCAAATAATAGCTCTAAGTTCTCTAAAATCTATCTCAAACAAGATCATTGTATCCTATGAGCCATGAAAAGTTGATATGGGAAAAAAGAGAGATAGGAGAAGGTATTTTATTTTTTATATTGGCTTGGGATTTTTTAATAAAGAGGTTCACTTATTTCTCAGTATATCAAAGATAAAAACATACTCTCAGAACGAGAGATGGCTCTGTAAGTCAAAAATTCAGGTTTTAATACTGACATTTCATTTTAATCTAAAATTTGCCTTACATTAGGCAAGGTGAGGAAAAAAAACCCAAAACAATCTAATTTTTACCTTGATAAAGCTTTTGTCATGTGCTGTAGACTAATAGTGATTATAGCAATGGTAAGATTGTACATCATACAGTAGCAAAAGATATTCTCTGTGCATTTCCAATTTCCACGTTTTTACTAGAGAGGACATCAGTATTGTATGTAAAACAAACCATTTGAATAGCCTTTCTGCAATTTAAATGAGTTTACATTTTAAATGTCTTCTAAATATATAGTTCTAAAAAGTTAATCTTTTTGTGTATTATTCTACATCTCCTTGGTGCTCTGGCATGCTAATTACCACATGCCAGAAATATTCCATGGATTTGGGAGTTTTTAGATTTCAATGGTCTATGTATTCAAGTAAAAACATCTAAGCTTTCAGGGTAACTATTATTTTAGGGTTTTTTTCAGTTTAATAGGAAAAGTGGTCTGCTTTCAGAGTTCTTATTGCATAATGAGCACAACCCAACCTGAGGCAAGAGAGAGTAGGAAAAGGAAAGAGCAAAGTTAATGGGCCAGGACCACTAGCACTGGGTCTATCACATTTAAGAGACAGCATAAGTAATTGTCCTGCCCCTCTCTCAAGGAGCTCTTTGGAAGTGTTTCTCTAAAAGGCATAGCTCCCATTGTCATCATATCTATTGCGCTCCAACAAAGCTGCTCCCTATAGGAAAATCAAGACATATGAATTAAGTACCTACATATGCATACAAAATAGCTGTTCTGGTTCTGGACTCATGTACCAGGTTTACTCCTTCTAAGAAGATCTCTGATGTGATTGTGTGCTGTGGTATGCCTCACCTCCTGGTGTTGCCACCAAAAAATTTAAGCAAGGAGGAAAACTTAATTTCTTACAGGGGTGATACTGCTCACAGGAATGGGTGAATGGTGCTGTAAAAATCAAAGGTGAAGTTACAGAGGCACCAGTAGACTTATCAGAACAGGGTCTTCTAGCACATTGTCTTCCGCCAAGTGCTGTGGTCATGCCATGCACTCTCACAGCTCCCACAGGGTACAATGACTGTATGGATCCATAATGGGGAGCCAACACATCTGTCACAATCATTTGGTTCTTGTGCTGTTGCAAACCGTATTTGTATTGATGCAATTACTCAATACATGTACATTGGGAATGGCTCTGGGGAAGATGCTTGAAGCATGGATCCATAAAAATGGTTTAATATATACAAAGTGTTTAGTCTTGTTTTGAGAGGTAAAGATAGCCTGTAGAACAGCTTTTCAGTTGTCACACTATTGCTGTTCCTTTATGTTGCATCAACTAGCCACCCAAGAAAGACATCTTTGGATGCACCCATGTTGCATGTTGGGATGTTAAAAATTCCAGATTGCATTCACTCTGCACTTAAGGTGGAGTGTCTTGCCTCAGAAGGTTTGGCAAAGCCTCTTGGCAAAGCTCCATTAGCATTCACTTGGGCCATGGTAAATTTCCACAGGGCAGAGCTACAGAATGGGACCATCTGCCCCAACAAGCTTATAGGCCACATAAAGTGCTGGGAGTTGATAAACACTCTATAATGGGGATCTCTTAGATGGCTTCTGGAAACAAGAACAAGAACAATGAAGACAGGGTGCTCCCAAAGTCTCAATCCTATCCTAACAACTGGGGCACCCTTTAAGCAGCCCAAACATTTTCCAAAGGGTGGATAATCCAGAAGGATGTGGTTTTGGTCCCAGGCAGCACTGCAATAGGCTACTGCAGACACAGGCAGCATCAGTCAGAGTGGAGAAAATGCTCTACCTCCAGACCTGCCTCAGAATAATTCTGTATTTTTATTTTCAAACTTCTAATATGCAATGGAGAGAGGAAAGAAATGCAGTTATGTTCATATGTCAGCACAGCAATATGTGACCAAGCACAGTGCATGACTAAATTTCATGCTTCCCTGAATTGCAAATAATTTACAGAGCTATCAGGCCACTGGTTTAATTATCCTATAAAGCTGGCAGTCATTTGACCCAGGAATTTGCCATTTAGCATCTGAAAAAAATCCCTTCATTACAGGATTACATAATTTTTTTGCATTTATCCCAAACAATCAAATGATGCAAAAAGTTATAACTTTTAAATTGAGAGCTTTATTGTACTCATTATATCTGAAAATTTTTTTAATGAAGAATTCATACTTGAAGGTGTATTATACACATATAGAAATAGCTGCCCAGTAATCTACTTTGGAGTATATTTAAAGGAGCGTGTTTCCCTTAAAAACCCAAAACAAACCAAAAGAGAACTGCACAAAACCAAACACAAGGAAAAGCATAGAATTGTTTATGAAGAAACCCACCATCTTACCGCTGTGGCAGACTCAAAAGTCTCAGTTGGTCAGACCAACATTGGGATAGTTGTACAAAATGTAGTAATTTGTATAAAAGCTTTTGCTTATATTTTGTTTTAGCATGCATAAGCACAGAGCTCTGTTTAGCATCTGAATCAGATGCATAACATTTCAAGGGGTTATAATTATCTTCCCAGACCTTCCCTTCTGTATGGCATGGTCAACAAAATTTAAGGCATCCTTGAGAGACCTTGAGGCTTTTTTGTTCTTAAGTACTTCCAAGGATGGAGACTCCACACCCTCCCTAGGCAACCTACTCTGGTTTTTTCCCTTCTTACCATTGGAAAGCAATTTTTTCCTGCCAAATGCCTCAGTTTCTGCTGCCACTATTTATTTTTGTTTTGTGCCCTATGATTATAAAGCAGAATTTTTGTCTTTTTTTTTACAATAGCACCTTTTAATGGTAGAAAACCAAAATGAATTGTCTGATTTTGCAGAAATGCAAGAAGTCCCAAATGCCCATGCTTCTCATTGGAGTCATGGCAGTCTGAAAGTATTTTTCCTGTTGGCCTCAACTACTTTTTTTGGATGGTCTAATTAGAACTTGAGGTTTGGACTTTAACATTAAAAATGTTCATCTAAATCCTTCTTCTTTAGTAATGTAAAATTGTTAACAAAAACTCTGAAGATTTCAAGGCATTCTTTAACACTTTTTCTCACTCACCAACAGCCATCCTTTCCAAGCCACATCCCTAAAAGCATCTTGAAACACAGCAGCCTAGAAAGCCTAGAGAAATACTTTTTTTTTTATCCACACAGACCTCTCATCCCCTCAGAAAGCAAACTAAGGAAACAGAAAGGTGGCAAAGCCTTCATGAAATCTTTACTAGATGTATAAAAACATGGGAACAGCCATACTGTGGGCATGCCCTAGGGTCCACCGAAACTAGCATCTTGGTGGTGACACTGCCCAGCAGCCAGTGCAGCAAAGATGTTTAAGGCTGTGGCAGCCATGCAGCTATGCCTCCCTTGGACACTAGTGGTGCTTGGTCTACAGCAGCTTGCAGCAGTGTGGAAAACAAAGTTGACCCCTGGGAAGAGATATTTGGTGTGCAGAATGGAGATGTAGACAAGTTGATTGATGTATCTAAAGAAAAAAAAAGGCCAAAAAAGCATATAAGAGATAAAATCAAGAATAAAATTATTAAAATAACGTATTGTACTTAGTCTCCTGCTGGGGAATGACCTAAGAATGTGTGATTTTTTATATATTTCATGGACTTCAGTATAGCATTGAGCACATGCTTAAGGGTTTTCTTCTGAGGAGGTATACCAATAACAAGGTTCCTAGCTTTCCTTGCTGCCCAGGCTGGGAAAGCTGGAGCCTTTTAGTACCAATTTCTTTGAAGTACAGAGGGGGAAAATAAAGACCTGCAATCATCTGCTGGCTGGAATTAGGACAGTAAGCACTGCAGCCCTTTCTGATCCCCTAAGTCCTCAATGAGAGGGACCGAGTGAGGCAGAGTTCTGTTTCTGCTGTGCCTGTGATGGGAGTGAGAGGTCTTGACTTAAGCTGCGAAACTAATTAGAAGACTGCCACTGATTTTACAGAGACGTGGCGCAGGGATGACTGACTGTGCAAAGGTTTGCTGCTTCATGTTTGAAGGACGTTGTGTGGTTACCCTGCCAGCCTTCCCCATTGCAGGGCGCTTCTTCCCAGTGGTGCCTCTGCGGTGGTGAAGTTGCAGTTAGACCTGAAAGCAGCACAAAGTAGCACAAGTCAGTCCCGCGATGAATTTTTAAGGTTTCAAATGTATAAAACCCCTTATTTTCTTTTCTCCTTTAGTCAACACTGACAGCAAGACCCGGAAAGGGATCGGTCCATGGAAAAATACTCAGCAAGCATTAAACCATCTCACTGTTCCCCCCACCCCACAGCCTTGTCTCTATCAATAGGGACACAATTCTTCATGGGTCTGTTTATCTCAATGCTTTGAGGCAAACGATTATTTCAGTTAAGTAGTGTCTCCCTTTGGTATGCTCTGAGTGCTCATGCATTTGCCAAGCATCAAGTAAGCTCCTACCTGCTTTGAGCTCCCTTTAAGTCAAAAATGACTCACACAATGAGCAGGTGAGAGGTTTTATTTTTATCTTATTTTTACATCATGCCAGGCCTGCATGCAAATCCACACTCGTGAGGGTATCTCCAGAGAATTTAGAGGAAGAAAACAAAACTTCTACGGGATTTTACTGGTGAGATCCAAGATAAACACGACTGAGTGGGATATACCAGTAGTAACACATCCTCAATATACATTAGATGATTGGACAACGCAAGAAGTGGCATAAAGGTTGATATCTCAGTCTTGTTCACCCTGGATGCATATTATCACCAGTGCCATGCTCACAGTGCCATGTAATACCTTGAAAGTTACTAGGAGCAGCAAATTAAATTAGAGAGATATATTACCACAGATTACATTCTGTAGGCTGTAGCATTGTAAATTTTTATTCCAGCATAAAACATTTTAAAATTAAGTAAACAAGGCTCAAAACTCTCATAGAGTGTTGCCTTCTGCATGTATTTAATTGCACACGGTATAACACATTAAAATTTAGGAGTCAGAAGGGAAGGATGCCTGCCTGCAACAATTACATGTGGAATAAAAGCAGATTAATACTGCTCAATTTTCATGTCAGTGACTTCCTATAAATTTCACAGAAAACTGCTGCAGCAAGAAGTTATTGCTAGCACAGTGCAATGTTAAACATTGGTCAAGGAAAAGAAGCTTTTGACATGGAAATAGTCTGCATAATACAGGCCTTCACTGACAGGGATTCATTCACCTGCCTGTCCTCACTACACAAAACAGGATGATATAATAAAATAGAGCTGAGTTGGCTATTTGTTAGCAGGTACATAAGAAAAAAAAAAAAGAAGACATTAATAGCAGACTAAGTCAAATAATACATTCCCTTCTTAGTGCTTTTAATGGTTTGTCATGCTGAACTGATGGCTGTTTGTGTTCTCCTCAGATTGTAGATTAATGTGTTTAAAGGCGATAGAGAAATACTGAATTAACTCCTAATTTGTGGCCTACAATTTACCTGCTAGGTCTGCACACATGGATGAAAGACTATTGATCACGGCACAATGCCCAGGGCAAGACCACAAGGAGGCTACTCCAGCAGACTCAGGATGAGTTTGTAGCAGGAAGTTGTGTGGAAGCACAGATCATCGCCAAAAAAAAGGCAAATCTGCCAAAAAGCTGATCTAGTCCTTAGTGCTGACTTCATAAGAAAAGTCCTTGTTCCTGAGAACATGCTCACTGCGAACTCTTCTGCTGATGGCGCCAAACTGCAAGTCTGCAACAAATTTGAGGACCCAGTGAAGTTCTTCAGCTGCCTGCCAAGACCATTTGTCAGATTCAACCTAAAATAGGTACTTCCATTTTTCAGTGGCTGGTCCAAACTTCATATGCTTGCATTTGAGGACTATGTTTAATATGTACTTCTTTTAGCACATTATCATATTTAAAACTAAATAAACTGCTTTTATCTTAACCCACAAGCCTGAGGGTGTCTTTCCCATCTTATTCCTCTCCTCTCCCTCTCCTGCTGAGGAGAGGAGTGATAGAGCAGCTTGGAGGACAACTGGCATCCAGCCAACATTAAACCACCACACTGGGAATCACAGAATCACAGATTCACAAGGTTGGAAAAGACCTTTAAAGATCATCTAGTCTAACCATTCCCATCCTAAGCTAAACCAAAGCTTAAACTGGGAAGTCCACGGTGAGACAGCATCTGGGTGTAGAGATGCATCTCGTGCTCAGGCTGAGGCAGATATCCCTGTCCTGACAATAAGCAGGTCCTTCCTTTGCGTCCTGACATTATAATTTATCAGACCTGCAATGCATGGCTTTTTTACATTTAGCTTCCTTATCCTCTCAGTCTGATTCCATGCTTGCCATGTTTACAGCTGAAGTGAAGTTCATGGTCCTGGAGTATAGACACTCCATTGATGCTAATATTTCCTGGAAATAATAACCTCACTTTAAGCAATATAATTGCACATTATAAAATCACAGCTGGGCATCTAGTAGAGTAATCTGAGAACAATTTACTAGTAACATGAGAATAATTCTCCAATTATGCATTATTCTTGCATAATGTCTCTAGGTCACAGTGGTATGTAGGTCACTCGGCTATGGCTTTTCAGAAGCCAGCATTGTCCGACTAGAGCACCTGGTTGTTCAGAGCCTTCCAGACCAAAATTTACAAAAGGAGTGTCTCTTACACCACTATCGCTCACTCTTTCTTGCTTTTATGATATAGTGTCTAGAAGTGCTTTGAAGAGAGTGAAAAGGATGCAAATGCCATCTCGAGGCTTTTTGACATTTCAGTTTTTCATTTATTCATTTCTCTGTTACATAGAACACATTTTAGGTGGCACTGGAGGGTCCGTTAAGTGGGGCTCTAACATCCAGACCACATTGTAGACACATTTCTACCCTTTTCCTGAAGCAACTTTGTAAAGGCCAACACTTCTCTGAAAATGGTACACATGTTTTGTGGTCACTTAAGCTGCCACGCCTTTCAAAAATGGAAAAATGGGCTGGTCAAAGATTATCTGATGTACACTTACCAAGGGCCCCAAATTTTAACCATGTGTCTTCTCCAAATCACTATTAAGTCATTAGGTAAAAACCCTTTGCTGGTAATAGGAGCACAATTAGCTTATAACTCTTTTGCAGTATTGTGCCCTTCTATCTCCTCATTGCATTCTGCTGATTAGAAGCCAGATTTTGCATAAACTGACAACATAGCATTATTCTATTATATGTAGTAATTTTTCAGCATTATTGCTGTTGCTCAATGCATAGGGTAGTCTGCAATGCCTGCAGCAATAAAAAACCAAATTTCCTCAAAAAGCAAACCTCCTCTGTTAAGCCTCTTCCTGTCCTATATGGTCCAAATATCACAAATTTTAATTTGCCCCCCCAGGGTCCCTTTTCCCGAAGATGCATAAGCATGTGAATACATGTTTGTATAAGAACGGATTTTGGTAAAGGTAGAGTTTTCCAGTCAAATGTGGCTGAAATCAGTGAGGAAGAAGAGCTTGATGTGCATAGCCCAAACCTATCTGGTTGGGGCTGTGCTGCTTTTCACCAGGACAGATAAATCATGTGCCTTTCTTACAATGCAGCGTCATTAGTCTAGTCACTTTTTTACTCCTAAGAGCTTTTGAATCCATGAGAGTAGTGGGTCAGCTCCAGGAAGGATGCTCTGTGGTTTGGATTCACCCAAGCATTTTAGGTTGCATATACATGGTGGGATTGATAACAAGCATAGTCTTCAGGGTTTTCCTGATTTAGGACTTAAATAAACAGCCACAATAATGGTTAAAGAAGGAGGATCTTTTTTCAGGCTCCTTCCTTACACCCCCTTTCTTTTTGTCATGTGGCATAAAACAGCAGCTCTCAACTTTAGGACATTCCCTAGAAACCATTTAAGCTTAACCTGTAAATCAGTGATGGTGTTCTCAATACTTGTCTTCCTAAGAGCACATGAACATGACCTGGTTCTGGTGTGCGATGGTCACAAAATATAAATACAGGTAGTTACTACAAAAGATTTTTTTTTCCTTTCTGAATTTATGCTGTTTTACAGCAACAAACATAATTCAGTTCCAGGAAAGAGACATAATAAAGTGTAAGAATGACAGCATTTGTATCTAATACAGACTGAAACAAATTTGAGGTTAACAGATGAAAGAACTAATGGAAATGGAATATGACTACACTGGTTCTCCTGTGTGTTTTATTTCTCTAGGGTTGAATTTGCATTCAAACTATGTTGGATATCTCCCTGAAAAGATTGCACCGTGGAGGACAAATAACTAATTTAATAGAAATGAATCACACTGTGAGGTATGTCTTTAAAGATCTCCCTCTGACAAATAAATCTGCTACAATCAGCTCTCTACTTAATTCTTAATATACAGTAGGAAATCCATATTGGAATCAAGTATTTGACTCAATTTTACTGCTGTCAGAAAACATATGATATACCTTTCCTCAGGCTCTTCTGAAGTAAAAATCAACAGTAGAAGAATAGAAAGTGTTACATGTTTTGCAACAAAATGAAGAAACGGCAGATGTTTCATGATGGGAAGCATGGGATGTAAACCTATGTGCAACACTCACTGTTCTGATAGCTCAAGCCCTATGTCCCTGCTTTTTACTAAATCATATGTGACCAGAAAAAGTTGGGGCCCTGCTCGGGTGGAAAGACAGTCCAAACCAGTGACAATTCTGAGTCAGGTACAATTTGTGTTTCTTCCCATTGTTTTGGTGTATGCATTTAAGAATAGATGAACATGAATTGCACATTAAGAAAATTAATTGAAAATGCAGACCCTATCACCTCTTGCTGTGTTATGCAACGATATAAATCCAACAGTGAAATGCATATTAAAAAGTTCCTCTGGATTGGAGATACAGGATGCTGCCTCAGGATTAACACAAAAGGACTTTTGAGAAAGAGTATCTATCTATCACACTTCCGATATAAGTGGGGTCCTTTCAGTTGTATGGTACACTTTGTGTGCTAATAAAGACCAAATTCACAAAACCACTTTTTTCTTAAGACAGATAAACCTTCTGATTCTGGTTCACAAAGTGGTGCCCAGATGTACCGTGCTGGCCAAAGCAAGGGCATCCCCTGCTGTATTTGGGGACCAACAGTAGGTTGTACTCTGTACTCTGAGGCTGCAGCCACAGGAGGTTGCTCTCAGTCACTGCAACTGCTTTCTCTCACTTTATCTAGCCATGCAGAAAGGGCAGGGAAAGGAGTAGCATCAAATATCCTTTCCTTTTAGTTTGCATTTGTTATTTTCCCTTTATTACTACAACCTTGTCTTTAGCAATCGAAAGGAAAGCAAACGCGTTCCCCCCTATACCTCTTGAAGACTGCTCAGCTGGTCAATTTTCACCAGTACCCACCATCCAGGAGCAGATAAGTGGGTCAGCATCTCAGTCACAGTGCTTCAAAGCAGAATAGCTGGCACAATGCTCTAAACGCTTTTTTTTCTTTGAGCCTTGAAGTATTAGCATCTGACAACTGTAAAGACAGCAGCTAAATTTTATTGCTGCTTAGTATACAGGAAATAAGTATTTTACTTGCAAGAGCAACATTCCTTAATATCAGGGCATGCATAAACAGCTTGAAAGACATCCCTCCCTTTGGTATATAACACTTGGGGTTCTCCAGAACTAGAGATTCTAAAAGTGCCCAAAATGCAAACATTTGTTTACAATCAGAAATAAGGTGGATTATTCACCATCCTGTGGCGTATTTCTTCATAAGCATAAAATCAGAGAAAAATCTCAAGAAGAAATTTGTGAAGATTTTGGCTGGCAAGAACAGGCAGACTTAGGAACCTTAGCTAAAGCTCGCCAGGTAGGACAAGTGGATCATACTGAGCGCAATGCATCTGTGGGCAAATTGGTCTTCATAATGCCAACACACTGTTCTGAAAGCGTAATTGGGACTTGAGAGATGCAATAAGCCTTGCACTGCTGCTGCATGCGGGGACTAATTTCATTCATTGTACACAGTTTGATCACAGGAGCGTGGAGAAGAACTATTTTGTGGCTTAATATGAATCTTCCAGTAAATCTGACACAGCAAAATGCTCTTTTCTTTTTACTGGAAGGCAGTTCAAAGAAATGGCTTAGATAACAGACAAACCAGCCTGCTTGGGAAAAGGCATTCGTTGTCCTTGCTGCAGCGAGAGATCGCAGGCAAGCAGAACTGCAGTGACTTCCTGCACCCACTCACTGAGCTCTAAAATGCAGTAGGGACTCTAAGACTTAAAAATAAATTCCCCTACGAAGTGGTTTTGCTCTGCTTTTTCACCTTGGAAATCACAGCTGAACTAAGTGTTCTGGAATATGTCTCAGTGTGCTAATTGATTTTAAATGTACTCGGAAAAGGGTACCAGATCATGTAGAAACCTTCACTCCTTGGCTTTCATCAGTGGAATTGTGTGTTTGTTTTCCACGTTTTGGAACTCAGCATGCTGTCAAGTCTTCCTCCCCTTTTATAGGATCCGGTGAATATAAATGATATATCTAATCTTATAAATGATCCTATTAAGAAGGCTATTCTGCCATTCTTTCTCTCTGTATTTAATCCCTTCACAAAATGTGGTATGAGGAAATAAAACATCCAACCATGCAAAAAACTCTTGACTCCCTGGAGTCTAGAAGCTGATTTTATGTCATCTTTAACAAATACAAAAATTTAGAGTAGGTGAAGGTTGGGAGGGTGGGGAGGACTATGGGAAAATTAAAGAAAACTCTTGCACATGGGAGAAGAAGTTACCAAGGCCCAGAAAAATCTCAATTCAGGTGATTTAAATCAAATAAAGATCAAACGGTTTATTGATTTATCAACAGCACATAAATATGAGGCAATCTGTGACCTATGTGTACAGGATCAATACCAGCAATAGAGGAGATTCATCACAACTCTAGACACTTGCAAATTGTTAATATGCACTAGCAGATGCCTCACACCTTCCCGTGCCAAGCTGAACCACAGCATCAGTGGGCACACAGCTGCTGTACCCCAGCTGGGAGGGCTGCAGGCAGACCTTGCCCTCCCTGGACACCTGTCCCCAACCATGCTTCATGTCACTTTAACACTCCTTTTCAGGCTGGCTCCTCCTTTTTCCTTTTTATAATTCCCAGTTACTGTTTAATCCTCCAATGGTCATCTTCCTCAGTTACTCCACCAGTTGTGTGGAAACACCCTCTCAGGAAAAGTCTGGGTTTCTCATTGAGTGGGTTTATGCTTTGCTGCTGTTTTTATCCAGGTCATCCAACCAAAAGGAGGGGTAATACAGGTCCAATCCCTTGGACTGCTGTCCTCAAGAACTCTCTGTGTGATTTAGTGTCACATCAGCTGCTGCTATCCAGGACCATGAGGAGGACCGTGTTGGTGCCCCTATGTGGGGGCATATCATATCATATCATTTGATATGATAAATGATGGTATGATGGGGCTTTGCCTTGAAACTGGTGACATTTTTGGAAAGCCAACTGCTTTCACATGAAATGCTTTCAATTTCCCATGAAACTTTGGCACAGTTGGAAAGAAATAGCATTGTGAGGAGGGCATTTTGTGTGTGGAGTTAGGAAAGGGAGACACTACAGTGACAAAGATGTGGACTTTAAAAAGACTTCAAGTTTAACATATACAGAGGTATTCACGCCTCTGCCTGTACAAAAGATCCATAGCATTCATTTACTTGGTATCTGACATCAGGTTGCTCTTTTAATGCCCCTGGGACCTCCTTGATAGAGTTCAGCTGTTTTTAAGAATGAGACACCAGCATCTGCAAATAGTTTGCAGAGAACCCATTGCAAGGGGCTGCATGTCAGGGGCCTCTCATGTAGAGGCACCATGTCAAAGCTTCAAATTACACCTAATGAGAATCACCTTCTCTGCCCAGACCAGCAGGATGGTTTCATCTTTGCATTCTGGGGGCAAGAAATAGTGTCATCTGTAATTAAAGCTAGACGAACTAGGGAAATAAAAGCAGGGAACCAGGTTGCCTGGGGAGGCCATGCTGGAACCGAGGACTTCCCATGCATCCGTGGGGTGGGGGCTGCAGCTCTCCACATCCACACAAGATCCCGTGTTTCAAAAAAGAGGAAATAACAAATTTCAGAGAGAAGCATGTCACCATTTAGCACCTGGAAGATAGTTTCAGCATTACAATCTAGCTTAGCTCAGCAGAAGCACCTCAGCTTTCCATTTGGATCTATCAAAGGCTCTCTGGAATAGGCAAACCTTTTATAATTAGGCTCATGCAACTATCTGAATAGCCAGAGAGTGCAACCTTGTGTAATTCTGTTCCAGAATGCATTTTCTGTGCATCAGAATGAGTAGTAATACTGATAGAAGCAACTTATGTTTTAAATACATATAACTTGATATAAAGGCAGCTACAAACATGTTTATCCTTTACATTGTGGTGGCAAAAATATGAGCTAAATTGGAGCTGTAATAAAAATAAATGAGTGTATGACAGAAATAATTACTTTTACAATTAGATTTTGAATTTTCTATTATGTGCTATCACTTAAACATAGTGCATTTTTAAAATTACTTTGGTGGGGAAGGAAATGTATGCAGTCTGTTTATTAAAAGTTTTTTAACATTTGTCATTCCATATTGTCAGAGTCAAAACATCTCATCTCACTGCATTTCTCCCCAATTTTTGTGTTTTGGTTGAAACATTTGGACTGTGCTGAAATTTGTTGTAAAAACCCTCACAATATTAATTGTTTATGTCTCAGAATAACAGTTGTCTTTTTAATGGTTCATAAAATCAAGTTCATTGAGCCAAGTTGTAGGGCGTTTTTTTTAAGATTTAGTTGATTTTTATAATTCTTATAAATTTTAGGTTTCATTTTATGAAAAATTAAGTATAGTACTATGAATGTTAGTGTAACCAAATGGTGGCTTTCACCAAAATCACAGCATAAATAGATATGCTGGGGCTTTTGGCCCTCACTTTTTTAAAGTCGCACAGTCACTTTCAATCAGATATTCAGTAATTATGGTTTCACTCATACATTCACCATAATTGGTGAACAAAGCAGAAAAGCTGAGATTTGGCATATTTTCCTCGCCTCATCTATGACACACTATTGATCATACAACAAAACTAATGTATCTGCTTTTCTGCCCACCTGGAAGAGACTATAGCATTATGACCTAAATATTTTCCAAAGCTGCAGTAATATAATTTTCTGATCCTTCATTCTGACTCTTTTCAAGGTGTAATGCACTGATACACTTTCTTCATAAAACCAACAAAACTAGTACTTGAAAGCAACTGCCTTGCCTTCATCAATACCCAGCTGCATCCCAGTTCAAACATTTGATGGCCTTTTATAGTTAGCAGTGGCAATGTCTAAACCTTTGCACAAGCGCATGCTTTCTAAAATATCAAATGTAATAATAATGTTTCAGCATACGTTGGCGTTCAAATTAGCTGAGAAGATAAAGCAAAGGTTTCGCAGCAAAACCTTTTATTAGGCCTATAACAGGGCCTTCGTGGCTTGGGGCCTAGACTGCTCACCGCTCTTTCTTACATAGGTCACTCTGGCTACCTCAGTATATATCTGTATCTGTATCAAAGTCACTGCATTAATGTCAAATCATTGTTGGGTGTCCATTACATTTTTGCAATACACAGAAGCTACAGAGCTCTCTGTATTGTATCTTCCACAGTCACTGGCAGCACCGGCCCAAGTGGGACTGGCAGGATCAAATCCACTGGCTGAGTTAAGTGTTTGGTGTTCAGGCACTGCTGTACACCTTAGTACTGTGAATGACTGAGACATGGAGGATGCTGGCAGCCAATACACAAGAAGGGTGGCATGTGAGAAAGGGGAAAGGGTTCTGGGTGAAACCACAACAGTTTGTTTTAAAATTGATGATTCCTTTATCTTTGTTCTTTCTTTTGGCAAATTCAATTCAGATAGATGATACCTGATAGATGATACCTGATAGGTAATTACTAGGGAATCAGAGCACTCCTTCACTATATTTATCTTTGCTCTCACTAATCTTTATTAAAGGATTATTTTTCTCCTACAAAATAGCCAGGGAGTCATCTTTGGAATTCCATTAGTACCTTTAGTGAAAGGAAAGAAAGGCTACACATAGGACCTTGATTCTGCTCACATTAACATTTATCCATGCACTTAATTCTCCTTACCTGAGTGCAATTAAGAACTTGCATACCCATTTGCAAAACTGGGGCCAAAATAATTACAGTTTACACAAGACTGTGAGAGGGAAGTATTTCATTACTGCAATTAATCCTTTAGAGTATTACAAAATGGCCAATTGCTCAGAATGAAACAGTATTTGTTGCTAATCAAAGGTAAAGTTTATATAATAGGAATATATTTAATAGCTCCATCATCCATGGTTATTTTTATTTCACTAATGTTTATTGCAAATGCAAGAGAGAATGAGAAAGCCTTCCCTTATACTATCAGAGACACTTGGGTTACATTTTTACATTAGGTGGCACTAATTCCCTATTAACGCGTATTAATGTAATATGCAAGAACACTTCAATTTCATAGAGTTAATGTATAACTTTAGTGCTGTTACACTTCACAAAGCACACAGTACAGTACTAAATACAGGCTTGTCTGTACCTTATACAGATTATAATAACCTTCAGATGCTCTTCAGCACCTACTGAGTCAGATCACCTCTGAGATGATGGACAATTTCAGAATCCTGGACCAGTCTCAGATATCGAGTGCATGTCCCTGTCAACTGTCCTCATCAGGAACTGGTGTTAAATTAGATAATTAACCATTCTTCGTGGGATAGGTAGTAGAAAACTATTGCCAAGGCTACCAAGTACGTGCTTTCAAATGCAAAGTAACATCTTACTACACACCAAAAGAGTTTCCTATCAATTAAAAGACACAAAACAATGTGATCTACTGTAGAGAGCAGGGTGGCTCACACAAACAGCAGTTCAGATGCAAATTCTCTGTGTTATATATTACCGACTTGACTGCTTGAGGGTCTGGTTCTCCTCTTCAGCACAACACCGATTTGACTGTTTGAGGGTCTGGTTCTTTTCTTCAGCACAGCACATAACCTGCCAAGCCCAGTCTGGTGAGCCACAGTAAACTGGCTGACTTCAAAGAAGTCACATTGGAGCAGGAGGAAGAGGAAAGCAACAGACAATTGTTTCAAACAGCGCACAGCAGTACAACACAGGCAGATACTTGTGCTGTGGCCTCATATGACCAGCTCCTTCATGGTGAGTACATAAAGCAGCATGTAAGAGTTGCCTGCCCTGCGTCTGGAGAAGCTGAGGCACATCATGCTACAGGAAAGCTCACAGAGAATAACACAGGCTCGTTATTGAACTAGTGAGCCTGCTTATGTGAAACGGAGCACTGGGCGCAAAGCACGGTGGGTTTGAGCACAAACATCATTCTATCCGCATAAGGATTTCTGTCAAATAACCATGATTTATTGTCTGAGTTTGATTTTGATATAGAAGACCTCCCATTCGCATCCACTGATCCACATATTTTAAAGAAACCCAGTCACACAGAATGGTGTTACAGCCTTCCTGCCATTCCCTGTTTAAATATGCATGTACACCTACACATCCATAGACATTACTGCCTTTATATGATGACCAGAACACAGGAAGGCGGGAGACCGAGCTTTCTAAACCCATTTGTCAAGCGTGTTGCCTGCCAAGGGTTTGAAGAAGTCAGATGGGCTACCCATTTTGCAATTACATTTTCCATTAGCTGTATTGTACAATCCATCGCCTTATGGCTCCCAACTCAGTGGCGTTTTCTTACAGTACTCAGTGTACGCTATTGATAACTGCCAGGTTAATTGCTCAGGAGAGTCGCAAGTTCTACTTGCCAGCACCAACCCTGCAAAATAATTGACACAGCAGTAGGGGCAACTTTTCAAAGGAAAGCCTTTTAATGGATTCGTGAATCAGGAGTGAGAAATATCAAGAAGGACCAGCAAATGAACAATTGATACAAATCAGAGGAAATGGCTTTTCTGGAAGGTGAAAGTATATCTGAGAGAATGTGCAAAATTAATTAGTAGTTAGAAGGAGAATTATTAAGGAAGGAAAATGTGGAATTTTCTTTTTAGCAAAGTCCATGCCAACAGAGTCCTAAAGAAAAATACCCAAAAAATCAAGATAAATTTATTTCATTTTGACATTTTAAAATATTTTTGTTTAATTTACTGTCAGATTAACTTGAAAAGAATTTAATTGCTCATTTTTACAGAGCAAAGAGCATTCCCCATAGAAGCCTAGCTCCCTGCTGGAGGTAGCAGTTGGACAACAAGGATGTGTTCCCACAGACCACCTATCCCAGCACGTGACTGCCCGGCATGTAACTAGAAGCCAACCATTGTGGGCAACTGAGGCTCATGTGTTTGACTGACAAACCTTCACTTCTGCTGGCTGCTACCACAGATGGTGCAAACAGCTTGAGGAGGTGAGGGGGAGGGAGCAGGTAAGCAACAGATAGGTACAAGACACATACAGGGCTTCCTAGTATAAAAATCAGCATTTATCTGCAGGGTCTTTTTTCAGATGGCCATTATATTTTAGGGTTTGATTCCACTGTTTTCCACAGGATCAATTTTAATTTTTCTCACATTTAAAGTTTTAATAATTTTCTTCTCACTTATGCTGTTCTAAAGGGTGGTGCTTTTGCTCACAGATAGGCAATGACCAGACCATATAGTATATAATCAACAGTTTTGGAGACAGCGATTTCTATCTCAAATATCCCTCAATCACAGAGAGACAATTACCTAACATTATTTCCAGAGGAATGGGGCAGTTGCCACATTGAATCCTCTCTTTGTTACATCCAGAGAAATGTTCGGATTTTCAGGTAACTTCAGAAAATCAAGTATGTTGGATTGTTTTCCAAGAATTGTCTGGGTGGTCTGCCATATTTTTCTGGGACATAATCTAAAGTTAGTTATAAGAAACTATGTAACTGCAATAGAATTAAGAGGGTTTCCTCCCAATGTCAAAATGATACAGGTTTAAACAAGTTTAGCCTCAAAAAAAAAAGGACTGCAATACAAGAGTGAGGCATAAAACCTCGTATTATTTAGGAAATGCTTGGAAACTGAAAATATGTAAGATAAGGTAAACAAAGAATGGTATGAATAGGTCTACCTGAGGATTGTTCGGTATTGATTTTGCCTTTAATAGGCTTGGTTAACCCAAGATGTGCTCTTCTGGAAACTATATCATGTTTGGGTTTACTGTCTGCAAGTCCCAAAATCAAAGACCTGTTTAGTCTTGTTTTGTGCTTTAAAAGCATTAAGACAATTAAATGCATATCTATACTGGAATGTCACATTAGAACAATAAGAAGGTGTTCTCTTTCTACAGATGGTATTTTTTTAGTGACTTTTTTTTTACATGGAAGAAATTCAGTGCAGCTGGTCTAAGGAAAGGAAAATATGGAGAAAGTTGAGGGAAAGCTGGGACAAGATACTGTATTTGTATTATATGAATTAAACCTAAGCCAAAATCCTTAGGATCCTTTGAAATCCTAGTGCTTTGAAGAACAGCTAGAGATTCCCACTAAGCTATCCTAAAATCTCCTCAGGGAATTCAAGAGTTTTACTTGAAGTTTTGAAAATTAAAATTACCTTCACTGAGAACGCTTTGTGAACTGACTGTAAGTGGCACTGAAGTGTTTTCCTCAGCACTGTGCCAGGCCTGTTATGTGTACACATCTTACCCTTCACCCTACTGGAGCTGAAGAAACCAACACGTGAATTTTCCAACCCACTGCAAAATCAAGGCAATGTGTTTCTGTCCTTATTTTAAGTGGGTGCAAGTGGCTTTTGAAAGCTGTGACAGCTTTGTGCAACGCCTTCAACAAAACAAAGTGTCCATCTCTGCTGGTGGTGTTTGTGGAATGACGTGTGTGAGAGGAGCAGCGGGGGAGGACAAATGAAGATCATTGTGGCGAGTGTAACTTGTAGCTTAGGAAAATTCCTCACTGAAGAAGTGAAAGTGTCTGGTCTATTTAGTTTATCAAAAAATGTAGTTGGCTTTTTTTTTTATGGGGAAGGGTTTGATCTTGAGAAGCAATTTCAATAACATATGTATGTATGAAATAAAATACTGATTATTCAGAGGTTTGTAACTGAGAATTGTCAAAAAATAACCAAAGTTTTGAAGTGAAGGCAGGCAGATTGTACACTAATAACAATACACACATGGTGAGACTGCTGGAACACTCTACCAAGAGTCCAGTTTTACTTTGTCTTGTGAATAACGGACACTTCTCTAGAAGATGTACTCTTGGTGGACACCGAAGAGGCCTTCATTATGTTTAGACTGTGCTAAAAGTGTGAGAAAGTCAGCTAAACTATGAGGCATCAAGGGCTGCTGAGCCAAAGAAATATTTCGGCAGGTGAAGCATTACCAGCCCCGCAACTGTAGGCATACCACTCTGAAAAGTCTTGGGTGCAGTTGCTTTAGCATTCTGTAACATTTAGTCTGCAATGAAAAGAAAAAGGAAACAGGATTCAGTGAAGCCTTTCTGCAGCAATGACATTAATGACATTTGAGAATAAAGCCTATGGTGTCAAAAAACCCAGAAAATGTTCCAGAAACAAGGTAAAAGCAACAATGTCCCTTTCTGTTTATTTAAACTTAATTTTTGCTGGAAGCACAAAAGTAGACTATTGTCATGATTAAGATACTATCCCTCAAGTCACAAAACACTCTAAGATATTTAATTCCCTGCTCCTGTACATTTTTCTCACCATTTTGGCAGCACGAAAGGGCATGGAAGTGGATGATAATGTACTAGCAGAATGACATTAAAGAAAATTAAGTTTTGTATAATAGGAAAGGTGAGTATTAAAAGTGGCTATAGGAGCAGGAGCACTTGTAGTGACCCATTCTTTTACACTCATGGCTGGGGTACTGGCTGTAGCATGCCCTTCAAGAGTGGAGCAAAACCTCATGCATGGAAACATTCAGCATTTCTGCGTCCACACTTCATTATTAGCATCTGTACGAATAAGAATCATGGAATGGCTTGTACACTATGCATTTATGCCCTAAACCTCAAATCCTGAGGTTGCTATGAACTAACATTTGCACTGCCAAGCTTTCAGAGTGCCTGGGAGAGCTGAGAAAGGTGAGAGGTAGCACGAGAGAAAGCATGACTGCAGTCCCACAGTCAGTCACTGCCAGCACTCATTAACAGCATCACCATTGATATGAAGTGCATTAAGAAAAGTAATACTTTACATAAAACATCCTCAAGAGGAAGTGACTGCTAATGGTGCAAGGCAGCAGGAAAATCAGACTTGTTTCTATTTCTGCGTCATTCCCCTGCTCAGAGGTAGAGCTTTATTTCACTCCAAACAGCAGCAATGCCAAGAGTATGGTCTTGCTTTCTAGCCTGTCTCAAGGTCTCTATAAACACTATGCCAACAGCCAGTGATTGCCATGAGCAGGGCTAGATAAATGGCGACATTAAGAAGATATTGACACTCCCATTCAGACAAAGCCTTTTCCTTCTGAAGTCCACCAGGAGATTCCCAAATTTTGTGTGGCATCTCTACTGAAATCCAGTTTGGATTTGAATGCTATTTCAGTTATGAAAATCAATTTTATTTGACAAGCTCTAATCTCTTAATATTTTTAATTATTCAAATGGTTAATTTTATATATTGCTCTACAAGGCAGAAAAGCTGCTAAGCTGTTTAAGGTTCCAAGACAAACACGGTATTTGTTCCTATTCTTAATGTCTGTTCTTTTCTCGTCCCCTCCCCTTCCGTATATCATCTCTCTCTTTCCCTCTCTCTGGCCTCTCTCCTCCTTACACTTACCAAGTGATGGAAGTTAATGAGATAAGGGAAGGTCTCCAGCCCCTCTCTCTGTTGTTAGGTTGCTGCCGACCTGCCCCAGCTGCCCTCCTGCGCTGGCAGCTCTGCTGCTTTGTGAGGGCAGGTGTAGCACTTTAAAGGTCTCACTGTACTGCTACTTTAAAATTCAATATCCAGATTCCTTTTAGATTCCCAAAGGTGGTAATCTCACAGCAGCATCTGAACTACCCTTACAAGCAAAACCTGAACACATCAAAGTCCAAGAGTCCTCTCACAACGCCTGGGTGAAAAGCACAGAGGTAGCGTATTCCCACAGCGTATGTGCTAAAATCTACATGGGCAGAGTAATTCATTCCTCAACTTCTCCTGCTGTGGACCTTTCCAGTAGGAAACAGCAGATGTAACAGCAGCCTTGGATATTGATTCAGTGTTTGTGTTTGGAGTGGAACATCATTGAGAAGTACAACTTCAGCTTATTACTGCCGCAGTAAATGCAAGAACTCCTGCCTTTCCTCTGAGTTAGGAGCTCCGAATCGATATTCCCGAGGTACAGATCTCAGCAATAGGCTTAGTAGGAACATTTTTTTATTGTTTCTTCCTTTTAACCTTTCTGAAGTATGGAATACATCAGCAAAACAACCTGGATAAGCATGCCTTGATGTGTGAAGTTTTATTTCAGTGTTTGGAATTTATGTCCATGTTTCCAGATAGTTCTGGTGACCTAAACTATATGTTCAACTTATTTTTGGAGTAATAGCAAAGAACCACCTAAGAACTGTGACAGATAAAGGATGTGTTGATTCCCAGAAAGAGCAAAATATTCAGGGCCTGCACCATATCTTATCAGAGAGGCAGTTTCCAGTCCTCCACAAACTGATTTATGTGGTGACATGGAAAAGCTCCAAACCAAAGGATGTTGGCCAGGCCTCTGGGTCTTCAATGCTGAGGGCAATGCCCCCTAAATGATGTGTCCCTTATATATTTCAAAGTGCATACAAAATGCAAGCATATTTATTTTAAAGTGTGGGAAAGGATGATATATCATGAATTGCTGTTCTATTACGAATTGCTGTTATATCACCAAGGAAACAGATATATTCACCAGTTTCTAGAGTGTCCACAAGAGCTATACAAATGTCATGTGGGGCTGAATTACCACGGTTCAGATATAGATGTATCTGGAGTGGACACAAAGAAATACTGCACACCAGTTCAGGAAGTCCTGCATTTTAACAGGAGAAGAGGGGGGGAAAGCAGTAAAGTAATTGAAACTACAAAGGTAATGAAGGCAGCAAAAATTTAATTACCCAGTTTAGAATCTGAGTGGGGCACCTCTGATTAATAGTCCTCTTTGGTGAAACCTGCTGTGGCCAAGTCACCCTCTGGCAGCCCAAAACATTCCTGTCAAATAGTGAGGGTGAGGTGCATCACTGATTTGGGATGTGGTGAGGGAGGGAATGGCAACACTGATTACTTATCCAGAAATACAACTTCCTACAAATGTGATGGGTTTCCCTCAACAGCTCTCCTATCAAGCTGCTAACAAGGTAAAGGCTGACTTAGCTTGAAAATCATGATGAGATCGTAACTCAAGTGCATGTGGCAGCAGGTATCATTTTATGTTATTTTCATATTGTTTTGGCTCTTTATTCAGTCTGTGCCCATCATTATCAACATAACTACATTTGTTGTTGAAGGAACGAAATAATATCCGCTGTAAGGTTGGCTATATTTTCATTGTACTGTGGATAATTGTCGCTACTTAACTACAAAGAGAAGAAACCTTTAAACCACCACACCTTGGACAAATTACTTTGAATCACCTCCCCAAAATGCAACATTCCCTCATGAAACTGATAAGCATTCTCCACCCTACCCTTTTCTGCTCTCTGCTGAGAGTAGATTTTCTCAGTTTTGAAGGGAGAGGCAACAGCTGGATTTGTCCCCTCTAAATTATCAGATGAAAAATGGCAATTCAAATTTTGAGGAAATCTGATGGCTCTTTTTAAACAGGATGACTCTGCTGAGGTGCTGCACTATCTTCCAAGGCTCTGAGTACCCACTTGCAGAAAGAGCAAAAATAAAGCCTGCTTTGCCTTTAGGGCATGAGCACTTGCATCAGGGTCAGGGCTCAGCAGTAGGTGATATGAATCCTACAGCTGAGGATCTCGAAAAGTTGATTCTTTGACAGAAATAGGGGAGTGGTCTCCCCATCGCTGGACCTGAACTAGTAGTACTACATCCTTGTGGTCAGTAGCACAATATTGTGTGGCAA
>VZTU01030060.1:3163-28438 GCA_013400835.1 Zapornia atra | reverse complement strand
AAAAAAAAAAAAAAGCCATAAAGCCCAAAACACTCACACAAAACCTCAGTTCATTTCCATTAAGAATGTAAGAACGTTCCTAGATATCATGGCAGCAAATTGCTTAAAAAAGGGGATAAATTGAGATTCTGGTAAGGAGGTCTAGGGCAGAGTGAAAGACAAGGTATCCAGCAGAACAAAGGGGAGGCTATAGGCAATCTTACCTTTGAAATAGTATCCATCCTGCAAAAAATATTAATATAGTAGCAACAAGCACCCTTCAGTGGAACCTGTTGCCTAGAGCTTAAATTTTTACTTTTGTCTGCCCAAGTTTCATCTCAGAGAAAGTACAGGTGGACTTTCCTGGGAAACCACGGGGCATCAGCTCCCTGGCTCAGATATTTGCAGAAAACCTTACCAAAGCAGAGAGAGGCAGCTTGGTTGGCTGGCAAGTGCAAGAAAAACTGAAATGAAAAAGGCTTTGTGACCATGGAGGTGAATATCTCTAATGAGAGCTCACCCCACTGTCCATTACTGAGAGACAGCAGCACTGGGGATGCCTGTGGGAATCAGGGAGGCCAGAGGAACCCTCAGTCTCTGAAGACAACCTGCCTTCCCAAAGAGATGTGTTCTCCTGGGTGCTGCCAGGGAAATGTCATCTCTCTGACATGTGCACACAGGACAGTTTTGTGTAGTAAGCATAAACTTTTCCAACTTTTTTCCCAGAATAAGTTGAACATATGTTCTACATGCAGATTTTCTGTCAACCCATGAGGTCAGTGTGCCAGATGCTAGCTGCCAGCATAAAATTATCACTGGAACTGGACTGCTGACTTTGAAAATATATATTGTGTGCAGTCCATTTTTTTCACTTCTATACAAGATGGTTTATCTTATTTGCCCTGTACAATTAATCCTTATGAATAAAAAAAAAATTGAAGAAATAAACTCAGAAGTATAGTCTTTTCAAATTCTTTAATTAAAACATAAATGACGTATTCCAGCAGGCTTGGAGTTAATGGTATTTTATTCAGTGTACCCAGTAATATCAATATGATACTTTTTTTTTTTCTCCTCCCTATGTTATAGTTCACATACATCTACAAGCCAGTGGTAAATTATAGCTGGAGGAAATGGAGTGAGAAATGCCCTCTCAGTCTCTGACATTATAAAGCACATTCACAGGAACTCTAGCGCACCAAACATACACACACACACACACACAGAATCCCAACCCAAACCATTATTTTTTCCAAAATAACTTTTTTTTTTGTTAGAAGAACTTGCCAGCAAGATAATGTACGTAAAGGAAATATTTAATTAATTGCTTATTCTGGTATGAAGGCTTGGTGCACAGGAAAAAATGCTAATCTGATTTTTTTTATATGAGCATTTCACAAATTTAGGCAAATTATTTGTGACATTCATTCATGAGCTTAATCTAATAAACCAGCAACGTATTAGGAAAAGAAAAATGCAAACATTCTTTAAAGTTTTTTTCTTGCCACTTTAAGCTACATATACTTTTCCATAAAGTATATTAAAAAACAAAATAACAGGTTGGACTGCCCAAGGGAATGGGCAGTGAAAATAGGTTGTGTAAACTTGGGTAGCTTATAACTTATTGCATATATGCCCAATATATGCTGATGTGAAAAATTAGAGTGTACTGATAACTGAAGAGAATTCTGCAGTTAAGCAGACCTAAGCACTGAAAAGCCAGAGTAAAACTGAAAAGTTTTTAAAATATGATTATTTTTTTAGATCTAAATTTGCTACTTTGGGGAATGTCATTCAGCCATTCAATTCCAGTCCTTTTATCTGCAATAAATCACAATGCTTTAATTAACATGTAGCAGTGTGTGCTGGTTTATATTTTAGGGAACTTTTAGGCAACCTTTATTGCATCCTCCTCCCAAGACCCATGATATGGTTATTCATCTGCATTGTGGCATTGCTTAAACCCCAGCTCTCATGGAAAAGACATTCTTTTTGGGTAGAAATAGCACAAAAGGTATACGCCAGCAGCATGTGCAATGCACTCCAATAAAAAATGGCATACAGCACCTGCAAGGCAGTTGGAATTAATAAAAAAGAAAAAGCCTGAAATGTGGCATCTTGGAAACCATTTCAGTCTACAAGTGCATTCCCCTTGGTCCCTGCTCCTAGGTAACTTCACCATTGTAACCATTTCAGAAATACTCACCATGCGCTGTGAGACTCACTAACTGCAGGGAGAAAAAATTCCTGCTGAATTATTACTGTAAAAATATTCAAGCTTGCAAATTTTCCAGCTAACCAATGCCAACGTTATGGTTGCTTCTAGGCAACAGTATGAAAGCTATTTCTGAGGGACAGAAGTGAGGATAATAGTCAGGGATGTGTTAAGTTGTATCTCCCTGTATTTAGATGACTGCAAAGTAGGGAGTCAGCATCAGTGTTGTTTTAGAAATAGTTAACTTTGATGGCCTCACCAGCATGGTTGAACCATCATGAATTTCAACGCAAGCTCTCTCCACCTGCCAGAGCTCTTGGGTATGCAATCTAGCAAGACCGTCGCCTGTCACTTCACTTTCTATGTGTTTCAAGTTAGTTAATAAAAGCTAATGCCTTGCAATTGTACCTTGGAACACTATGCTGGTACCCCAGATAGGAGAGAAAAGCAGGGACTTTAAAAAAATAAAAAAGGTGGGAGCACAGGAATGCCAGTCAAGAGAGGGATAAGGGCAATGATACAGAAGTAGTTTTTCCATCGTTGCAATAAGCATATGTCAGTTACAAAGAATGCAAATTTGCATATAAAGAATACAAACTTTTACTTGCAAAATCACCTTAATTTTATCGTTTGTCAGCCTGTGGAACCGCCTTAGGACCAATACTAACCTTGCTTGCCAATGATCTTTCAGACTTAAAAAGAGTGGAAAAGACTTCTTAAACCAGCAGCTGTTGTGATGCAGCTTCACCAAATGCATGTAAATGTTTGCCAGTGCGACTGTGAAAGAAATCCCTGCATCATGCACTCTAATAAGGAAACACTGGGTTTTATATCAGTGGGCTGGAAAATATTTGCTGTGAAAACAGTGTCCTCTTTCTCCCTTGCCTTGCAATTGAAGCATTACCTCTTTACACATCCACTCTCGACACGGCTACAAAGAACATTTTCCTAGTGTATCTCTCTCTCTTTGGCACAGATTTCCTCTTTGACTTGAATGAAAGTTTAAGAGTGGGTAGGATATATTGCCTTTCTGCTCATGGGTGTAATACAAGGGTCTGGGGCTAAAAAACTGCTCCCATATAAAAGTCAGCTGCTGCTTGAAAAACAATGCAAAATAAAATGTTGAAGATTAAACTAACAGGACATATTTAACTGCATTGTATACTCCCAGGAGCAGATATGCTTTCTGCTCCATGTCTCCAGCGCTGCGAGCCTCCTCATGGCTGCCCTTTGAACTGAGGACAATGGGAATTAAAGCTCTGGTCCTATGAATTATCCCTTTGGGAGAGGCCTAAAATATCCCTCCAAGCAATAATATGTAGTTTTGCACATTTTAAAAACTTTCCCTTCACTACAACATTTGAGCTCCATCACTAAGGCACTTCCCTTTGCGAAGCGCTGCAACCACAGGCAGCCTCAGAGCCTGAGGAAAAAAGTGTTTGGAAAGGTCATTGCTAACTGAACTAGAGCTGAAACTGCGGCTGCAATGCCAGTAATGGGCATTCATGTTTCAGCTGGCAAGAAACTCCAGTTGGAATTTTAATATAGTTTCAATGAGTACTTGTTTCTTGAAGAAAGCTGTCTCTCCACCAACCTGCTGTTTCTGCACTGCCTTGATCTTTGACAGCTGAAGAAGACGTCCTGCCAAGCCACTTCCCTGGGATGAGCTCTCTTAAATAATTGGAGATGACACCATGCGAATTTAAAAAAAAAAACTAAAGGAAACACAAATATAAATCTAACAACCACAGAGGGACTTGAATTTTTAATAGGCATTAAAAGTAGTAAAAATAGTAGTGGCAGACCAGGTAAATACTGTGTTAATCTGTGGGCAGACACTGGCGTGCTTTGAAGTCAGTGGGAGTTTTGCACACCTTTACTTCTCCCTGAGAAGTTATAATTTCTTTACCTCTAAAGGAAATTTCTTATTCATATAATTTAATAAAAATGTTTCATTCCAAAAGCAATTTTAGTTGGTACCATATTGAACTGTAATTAAAGATTTATGATCTTATTAAAGGGTAATGTTGTAGTTAATCCTTAATAATAACACACTTCATAAAAGTTTGGTGTTGCACACAAAGCTGAGAGCAGTTGATGCATCCTGCAAAATATTTACTGTATTTTTTGAACGTCAGCAAAGAGTGCACAGGTACAACTCTCCTTCAAATAATAGTCTATACAACTGTGGAAGTAATCTACCACACTACAGAGACCGCTTATCTTTTATGACCTATATATACATCTAGGACAACATCAAAGAGACACATTTCTCAATCTTGATTTTATGGGATTAGCAAACAGATAATCCCACTTTACTTCATACATCTCCATTTGGATGACAGTGGCAGATTTGGGGCTGGATGAAGTCTGGAGCATGGTATCAGTATTACCTATATAGACGACCCCAAGGTGAATTGTTTACTTGTGGAACAAGTTATTATTCAAGCTAAGCATGAGAAAAATTTTATTCTAATATGATATAGGAAAAAAGTATTAACCTGCAAGAATAATATTGTAACTTTGTCGAGTTTGAATGAGAGAATTAAATCTATCAAAGTCATTAACACTAAACAATAATATGGGTTTCCTTGGTTTTCTGCTATTATATTTCACAAAAAGTATTGAAAAAAGACAAATTATATATGTGATTGAATTTTTTAAATTATGTTTTTATACAAATTTTTAAAGAAAAAGCAAAATAGATCATATAAAAACCCAAAGCACTGCTTCGGGGTTTGTTCATGTAAATATTTTCTTTAGTTGCAGTTTCACAGAATCACAGAACTTTAGGACTTGGAAGGGACCTCAAAAAGATCATCTATTCCAACCCCCCTGCCAGAGCAGGATCACCTAGACTTAATCGCACCGGAATATCCAGGTAGATATTGAATGTCTCCAGAGAAGAGACTCCACAACCTCTCTGGGCAGCCTGTGCCAGTGCTCCATGACCCTCACAGTGAAAAGGCTTCTCCTTATGTTCACATGGAACTTCCTCTGCTCCAGCTTGCACCCATTGCTCCTTGTCCTATCACCGGTCATCACTGAGAAATGTAATGTTTATGTTTATGTAATTTTCATTGAAATCAGCTTTTAAAGCACATCTTTAAATTCAGCTAAAACTCCCACAGACCAGGTAGGAGCCAAAAATGCCCCACATACATAGTTGATACACTCATCAATAAGGGTTGGCAGGAGCATCTGTGGAACTGCAGACCTTTCACTCTGACCCCAGTGCCAGGGCAGGTTATGGAGCAGATCATTGTGAGTTCCATCACGTGGCATGTACAGAACAACCAGGTGATCAGGCCCAGCCAGCATGGGTTTATGAAAGGGAGGTCCTGCTTGACTAAACTGATCTTTTATGACAAGGTAACCTGCTTAGTGGTTGAAGTAGAGCTTGTGGATGTTATCTGCCTGGACTTTAGTATAGCCTTTGACACTGTTTCCCACAGCACCCTCCTGGAGAAACTGGTGGCTCAGGGTTTGGATGGGTGTCTGCTTTGCTGAACAAAAAAATGTATGGATGGCCAGAGTGGTGGTGAGTGGAGTTAAATCCAGTCAGTGGCTGGTCAGCAGTGGTATTCTCCAGGGCTCATTACTGGGGCCAGTTCTCTTTAATATCTTTATCGATGATCTGGATGAAGGGATCAAGGGCACCCTCAGTAAGCTTGCAGATGACACCAAGTTGTGTAGGAGGAGCATGGACTAGCTTGAAGGCAGGAAAACTCTGCAGAGGTATCTGGCCAGACTGGATCAATGGACTGATGCCAACTGTGTGAGATTCAACACGGCCAAGTCCTGGGTCCTGAGCTTGGGTCACAACAACCCCATGCAATGCTTCAGGCATGGGGAAGACTGCCTGGAAAGCTGCTCAGCAGAAAAGGCCCCACAAATGTTGGTCAGCAGCTGGCTGAATGCAGTCAGCGTGCCCAGGTGGCCAAGACAGCCAAAAGTGTCCTGACTTTGTATCAGAAATAGTGTGGCCAGCAGGACTTTTGATTGCTCCTCCTGTGCTCGGCACCAGTGAGGCCACACCTTGAACTCTTGTGTTCAGTTTGGGGCACCTTGCTACAAGAAGGACATTGATGCTGGAGCATGTCCAAAGATGGACAACAAAGCTGGTGAAGGCTCTAGAACACAAGCATTACCAGCAGCAGCAGAGGGAATTGGGCTTGTTTAGAACCTGGAGCAAAGTAGGCTCAAGGGAGGAGACCTGCTTGCTCTCTACACCTCCCTGAAAGGAGGCTGTAACTGGGTGGGCGTTGATCTCTTCTCCTGAGTAACAAGTGACAGGATGAGAGGAAAAGGCCTCAGGTTGCACCAGGGGACGTTTGTATTGGATATTAGGAAAAATTTCTTTGTTGAAAGGGTTGTCAAGCAGTGGAACAGGCTGCCCAGGGAAGTGTTTGAGTCACCATCCCTGGAGGTATTTAAAAGATGTGTGGATGTGGCACTTGGGGACCTGGTTTAGTGATGCACTTGGTGGTGTTCTAATGGTTGGACTCAATGATCTTAAAGGGCTTTTCCAAACGAAATGATTCTAAGATTTTTAGATGCAAATGATATTTAACTGTAACTGGTTATGCAAAGCTGTTCTGACCACTATTCTACAAACAAAAAGCACTGCCATGTTATGCCCTAAGGATACACAGAGGGAAGTAGTAGTTGCCTTACTATTCCAGAAAAAGTGGTAATGAAAAACTTTGATAAATTGTCAACACTTCCTACACACCAAAAAATGCACAAAACACTTCTCTCCCTTTGCATTTGAAAAACAGTGTTCAGTGTGACTTTTCCCTCTGCACTGTCCCACTGCTGTTTTTAGGGAGGTGGGGAGGGCTTCTGCTGTGCCACTGGCTGTAGCCAAAGCAGTTGTATGATGAGCCTACACATTGCTTTTCTTCCTGTTTCTTGTAGAGCTGAAAAGCTAAAGCCATCCCTGCACCACTCCCTTGAGGACTTTCTGCTCCCCATTTTAGGAGACAACAGAAAAAGGACTACTTCAGTTGCTCCACCGTCGGCATTTCCCTGCACTGGAAGTAATGCTAGAAGAGACACAAGAAAACTTCCAGGAATATTCATAGGGAATTTGAATTGTGCTCTCAGTTTCCATTGTATTTTGTCCATACATACACAGACAGCAAAATTTGCTGCTTGGTTCACTTCCCCACCTATCCTGCCCCAGCCCCAAGACTCAGTCTGCAGCAACGCCAGCCACATTGCCCTAAGGTAAGCGAGAGGAGCGATTACTCCCTCTCTGTGTTTCATCTCACACAGTAGGACATGGGGTCCAAGTGTCAGTTAAAAACAAATGGGCGCTGCTGCTGGCCCGCTGTGAGTGCAATACAAATAAGGCGTCTGCCCAGGAATTCAGATGGCTTTTTCCAACTTATGCTCATTATTTGCTATCCCTTCAGAACAAATGCAAAGCTAAAATGGTATCTTAACAGCTATTCAAAGGAAGCCACTTGAGCAGTGAGGAATGTTGCTGACAATCTCAGCATGATATTTCCTTTACCCTATGGAATACGATTTCAAAAGAGATGAAATGATGCTTTGAAGCAAGAAGAGCTGCAGCAAGTTGCTGTTTATATGAGGGGGCCTCTGCTCTGCTATCTGCCGTATCCAACTGAGGCGTTCCTGTCGCAAGAGAGCTCCCCCATTGCTCTCTGAAGGCAAGCAGGGATTCATGAAATGGATGGCACCTGCACTAAAAGTAGGCAAGGTTTAATTCAGTGTTGCAATGAGCACGTGCTATAAGGAAGAATTTGCAAATATTTTTGTCTCTCTGGTTTTCTCAGCAGCTGGATTTGTTTCCATATCTGCAGTAATCTTTCAGCCATTTTAGGTTTCCTTTCTCCTTATCTGTGTAAAGCAGTATGTTCCTTCAGAGTTGTTCAAACACTTCTTTGATGATGCTCCCAAGCAGAATTTGGATAGGCAAAGCAGTCTTAATTAGCATTGTGGCTTAAGATAATTATTTTAAGGCAATGGCCTGACATGATATTTATCTGTTGAAAGATTATTAGTCTTCCCAAAGCTTCTCAAAAAATGTCCCTCTACTAAAAATTTGATTTACTATTTAAGTCAAAATTGTCTCAGAATTCAGATGCATATTCAAAAGGATGAAACAGCATCTAAAATATGACAGTTTCTCCCTTATGATACTGTACATAAGATTGGTATTTATACCTTAATCTTCAGTAAGTAAAGACTTTTTCATAAAGCTATGTAAAAACTGATGTGGGGATTGAATCAATCTAGAACCATGTCTTAAACAATGACCTGGAACATCTCTTCAAGGGGAAGTAAGTGAAACAGTATTTCAAGCATTTTTTTCATCTTGGGAAATTCTTCTGTCCTCATGCCTACAAGTGCAAAAATGTCCTCCTAATTCACTATGAAGTGCCAAACAACTTAATCCACAGGGGCTAGTTTATGCTCTCAACTTCAATCACAGCTTCTGAAAAAAGTTTTACAAGATAATTGTAAGTTTTGTAAAATAAAAAATTTTTAACTAATGTTAAATTAATTGCTTTCAAATTAATTATATGCTTATTTAGTATTATTTTAAAGCAGGAATAAAATTGCATTTGCTGACAATAATGCCTTTGCTTTTTTTTTTAGGGTGTTTGGTTGGTTTTTTTAATTTCATCGGTGGCTGGGTTATATGTCTTTTATTGCTTTAAAGGGAAAATATGTATCAACTTATCAACATATAGAAGTCTAATTGTTTCTGTAATCTAAAACCCCCTAGTGTATAATATCCATTCTAAAGGGACACAACCAGAACTGAATTCTGTATCACAAGATCTACCATACTATTATAATGGTTTTATACACACACACACACATACACACACATACACATACATAAAATTGGACATTATATTATAGGATCACCTCTTTTTTGTGGGAGTTTTTTTAAATCCTACTCAGTCTTCCTTTTAAAGTGATTTTCAAATATTGCCAATCCGATATTTGCCCTATTTTCCACATTCCATAAACTTTATGACAATGCTGGGTGTGACTTTCCAAACAGAAAATATTTGCAATGATGAAATTTTGATAATTGATTCCTGTTTAGATAATTTTAAAAACCATTTCTTGGTGTTAAAATCTCTTTAAGCTTGAGATGAAAACAATGTCTCAAAAACAGACTTTTAAAAAGCCTGCCTCTGCTATGAAGAAACTTATCAGACCACTACCTTGCTACTAAAAAGCAAAATATTGCCTATACATACATCTATTTTAGCTGCAGATGCTTTTCTTCTTTTTTCAGTGCATCTGTAGCAAGGGAGAAGGGAAAAAAACCCCACACCATAATCGACAATTGAAATACTAGTTTTCTAAACTAATAAAATTAAGTGGTTTCATAAGTCACCCACAGCTGCCGAACCTTTGAAATACTGTCTCAAAATGTAGTGGGTCTTTACAAGAGCTTATCTATTTTAAGTAGAAATCTCAGTTTTACCTGTTCCAGTTCTGAGTAGAAAATGGCTGGCTCCATCTTCTCATTAGCAAGTAGTTCAGAGATTCAGGTAAAAAACATCAGTCAAAAGGTTAAATGTTTACCCCAGAAATTGGAGTGATTTTTTTCTGAAAAAGACTTACTTTAAGGAATTTAATTTTCTTCTATTCCTTCCTTTTCTTTCTTTCTTTTTTAATTCTTTCCTCTCTTTAATCTCAGGTAGCACCTAGCACACTTTGAAAAAAAACGAGGATAGAAATCAGTCATTTCAACAGACGCTCAACAGTAAATAGGTTTGATGGCTATACTTGAATAAAAATTCCTTATATACATAATCATATTACCAAAAATATTAGCAAAATGTTAATAAATATAAAAATTAGGCAAACTATATTAAATATGTGTTCCATTTAATTAAAGAAGGATCAATAGCACAGATAGTATTAGATTATGGTCCGAGCTCTCTCCTGATACTGAAAGTTTCTTAATGTATGTTTCAGGATTGTTAATGGACTGGCATTATGCACAAGCACGTAAGAGAAAGACGATGTCTGCCCCAAAGAAATTAAGAGTGTGCAGAGAGTTAGAGGAAGTAGCTACAGACAAGAGGAGAAAAGGTAACAAGACAGGATTCGGCAGCGCAAAGGACAGAAGTCAATAGCCTGCCAGATTTTCGATGAACACAAACTGATAAGAGTTTGCTTTCTGTGTTTGTTTGGGAAAAGGAGGGAAATCCCTGTTTAATTCCAGCTGTGTTAAGAGTTGGCCTACTAGCACCAATATTTTAGCTCTGCCATTTTCTGCAAGTACCTGTATACCAGTATGCTGCATTATAAAACAAATAGTAACAATTTCCACAAAATGCAGTCTTAGGCCCTTAATTTCCCAACATATACTTACTTGAGGGGTTCTGTGCACATGAATACTTATAGACACCAGGGTTACTCGGCTGAATAAAAATTCATATACATACACACACACACAGAGACAGACACACACATATGTATCTGCAACTGAGTGTCTTAGGTTGGATTTGAACCAATTACCCTGAAAGAAAATGACCAATCCTTTATTCCATCAGTAATTACAATCTTTCGGTTCACCAAATTTCCTACTTGAATGCTTATAAATTCTGACCTCTTCTTGTCCTTTAGCACCTTCAGAACTCATGTAGATAAAATTAGATAAATTGTACATAGGCAGGATATATTTAAATAAAAATTAGTGAAGTCTTTTAAATCTTCTGAAACAGGTGGTTAATTCCACAGTGCTGGGAACCTATGTCCAGATCTAAAAGCTATGTCTGCCTGGATAAGTATGTAAAAGGGAAAATCCTTATCTTCTAAATGTTGCCTACCACTTTTTTTGAAGACAACTCTGAGTAGCAGATGACAGAATCATTTTAATTTTTTAATGAAAATTATTTCCCTGCATGGTCATCATATAACATCACACTCTCAAGTCATGAGTACGAAGCTTCTATAATTGAATCAAGCAGTTTTAAATTACAGGGCAAGATGTTGAAATGTATTAGTCCAGCGATATGGAGAGGGTTGTTTTCTTTGTTTTTAATTTACAAAGTGGAATGATGTCTAAGGAAAACCCAATTTAATACACTGCACATATTAAAAATCTTCACAGACTTGGTTGGAGGTATCAGCCTCACCCAAAGGATAAAGATTCTTAATCCCTCGGGCAGCTTAAAAAAAAAAATCTTATTATCCATCATTTTTAGGAAAAAGAAGACAAGACTAAATCTGAACCATCTTCCATCTAAAATGAATAATCACTTTACAACTTGTCCTGAAACAAGAGATTCTAAAGTTGATTCAGAATGACATGTTATCACATTTAATGTACCTCTTCCTTCTATTGATAAGGTGACAATATCCTCTACTGCACACATACATCACTGCTGGAGGGTCGTCTGAGTAGCCATGGGCTAAATTCAAAAACAGCACAAAGGAAAGTCAGCATGAAATAATTCTGCTATCATTGAGCCAGGGAAAACATTTGCTGTCTCCATGCCTAATAAGCAAATCAATGATCCAGGATCCAATGATCCAGGAAATGCCCCAAATACCACCCAGAAATCTTGAGAAGTAGCAGTGACACTCCCACTGCTTGATTCACAAGGGTATCTTCAGTAATGTCTCATCTGCAGTTAGTGTTTCTAGTAATACTGCTGGAGCATTGAAGTCCTACAAAAAAAGGAGGGTTGAATGCTCAGTTCAACATGGGTCAGAGATTCCTGATTTTCAGACAATGCCAGGCGGGGATTGCCCATGACCTGAACAACTGATGCCCATACCAAGGCCTTAAAAAAAACCAAAACAACCCAGAAAAGAAGACCCATCTCCAAAGCCAAAATACATTTGTTGTGCCTAAGCAGTTGATCTTTCCTTTTCACAGATGCTGGTTCCCAAAAGAAACTTGCTTGGGGATGAACGAAACACAGAGGGCAGCCTTCTAGACATTTTGCCCATTTCCACACAGCTCCACAAATTATCTTTTACCTCCACATGCTAAGAGCAGCAGGACAATCAGTGTGCTGTCAGCCAGGGACAGATATTTGTTGAGATAGATGCATTACCATTTGGATTCCTCCATCACCACACAGAAATACTGTCCCTCCGAAAATCAAGAGCATTTCAGTGCTCTTCTGTTTCCAAGTTACAGGATAAATTAAAGGATGGCTATTAATATGTAATTAAATGTAACTGGACATCCAAAAGAGGGAAAACTGAACGAGATAGGAAGCAAGGTAAAATAAATAATGCATTGGAAATAAGAAGTAAAATTAATTGCTTATAGGGAAATAGATGTTTGAAAATAAGGTCTATAGTTCTTGTTCAATAATGTTAATGAAAAATTATTATGGTTGATGAAAATGACCGTTATGTCAAGCAGTTATTCCTAGATTAGATAACTATTTTTCTCTCCAGCAACCCTTCTTCCCATTTTATCTCTGAGCTTTCAAACCTTCTGTCAGGATTGAGTCATGCAGCTCAATTTCTGTCCAGCTTGTGAACTCCACATAGATGCCACCATGCTGCTGGGGTTACGGCATTTCATTTGGAAGCCAGGGAGACTTGATTCATTCTTGCAGTTCTACTTCAAAATGGGTTAAGCTAGAGGTGAAGAAAGTCTTTAGGGTTTTTTAGCTGCAAAGTAGACACAGTGCATAACACTGACTAATGTTAAAACCTGTATTTTCAAGGTGAATAACCGGCTTTGTCATAACACAGAAAGGTGGAAAAAGAGTCTTGACCTGCATTGGCTGGCTTTGGAGAGGAAGATAGAAACTTGCTGTTAACTCCTGCCATGCCAGGGAACAGCAGGGCCATTGCTTTTCTTTGGTGGCTGTACAGTATGTATGGCTGTGAGCCCAATGTAATAACACCTAGGTAACAAAGCATCCTCGCTCAAGTGCTAAGTGTGTGTCTTCCTCTAGCACCTTTAATCCCTTAATTCATTCCCCACAGACTGTGTTAGTATTTTATGTCACAGCAAGCTACACATAAAATAATAATGAATACAAAATACCCTAAATATCTCAACATTCTGAAACTGAATTTTTAAAATAAATATGTTATGAATGTAAACCTTTCTGAATGTCTTTATATTTAATGCAATTCTCCACTTCATTTCCATCAGACATTATAACAGAATACAATTTTCATAAAATAAAAAGACAATTTAGGGCAATACACACATAATAGTAATAAAGCCACTTTGTTTTCTGGAGCTTGAAACTATTGGACTGAGCTGAGATAATCAGATTTACCTTTGCTTTAAACAGGAAACACTCTGTGGCTTACTACAGAGCTATTGTGCTTGTTGGGCAAAATTAAAGGGTGAGAAAATGCAATTGCCAGGGAAAGGTGATTTGTTTCAGTGTCACCCATGCTGCCATGGGGTCCCCAGTGCTCTCCAGTTGAGCTTGTGCTTTCCTGTTGAGATTCAGCAGTCAGACCTTCCATGGTCTCAGGGGCAGCCTCAGCCCCATGACCCCCATGAGAAACCAGAGAGGTACGGAGAGGAACCCTTGGTGTCAGCCCTGGATGGTGTGAACATGTTTGAAGCGTGAGAGTGGGAAATCTGCAGAGCCTTGGCCTGGTTGAATCACCTCTCAGTTTTCTCCCCTTTTACTTCTCCCCTCACATGTGGGGCACTGCACCTGCTTGTTTCTCCCTTTCCTTGGCCTTGCTACAGCTGTTTCTTCTTTTTTTACCCTTTTGCCCTCCCATTACTCCAGAGGTCTCAGACCTTTGATGCTTGTGCCTAATTTCCAGTCTTGTATTTCAGAGGAGCGCAGCCCCTGCTTACACTTTCAAAATAAACTGTGGTGGCAGCTGGCCACTGTAATCAAATGAGTATTTTTACTGGCAGCACAGATTTGAAGAGGATACATTACAGTTCAACTCTAGAACATGTTTACGGTTTTTGAATGTGAGAATCGGTAGGACTTGAATATATGAAACTGTTAAAAGCCCATTTAAATAAAATATTGTCAAAGGGCCCCAGCCAAAGCCCAGGGATGTCAATGAGAGACTTTTTTTTTTTTGCTTCAGTGCACTGCAGGGCTGGCTTTAGAGAAACAGAAGTTTTTCCAGCTACATGAAAGCAATTCTGGGATAGTCATTTGGTTTTCAATAAAATCAGTCTTGTATACCTGGTAGCTCAGCTCATACAAAGCTCACAGGTGACTGCATGGTCACCCACAAGTTGCTAGAGAAAACAAAGGCCACATGTCAAGCTAATAATGAGCAAAAGTAAAGTATGTGTAACAACGCATTACAGACGCAAAACTTAGAAAGTTAAAAAAAAAAAAGTAAAGCAAATGAACAGAAAAAAGATCATGTGTCAGAAGATATTTTCAGAATGCACTTCAAATGTGGCAACTACAGAAGATGCTTGTATGGAAATGTTGGAGAAATTGTGTATTTACAAACTTCTTTGTTGAATTTAGGTAGTAACACATTAGGAGATGAATATCAAAACTGGTCTGTTTTGGGTGTTCCCCGGTTATTTCTGGCAACCTGTGCTCTGCAAATTGGTAAGGGACACATTAGAAGGAAACTGGGACTACCATGGGTCTTATGCTTGTATACACTGCCTCATGCAAACATTGATGATGAATGTAGGTGGGTCATCCTGTTAGTATAGTGAGACTGCTGATGACTTTTCACAGAGCCACTAAATTAAATCTCCTCAGATATCATATTAGCATTCTGGTTAAAAAAAAAACACAAAACCAAACCAAAAGATTAGTGGGGAAAAAAATTAAATTCCTGAAATCCTGAAGGCTTTTGATTCATTTATGCCACAGAAAACAGTCCTTTCTTGAGTGCAGGTTGTTAGAGCTGCAGTAGAGAAATCACCCGTTAAGGATTAGTTGTGCTGATTGATAAACGCAACCCATGCTTATGTACTTTATAGCCTTTTCTTTTTAGTTTGATTGGCAGAATGGGCTCATTTGCTCAGGAAGATGAAATTATTTGATTCTGATATGCAAGTTATAGATTTCATTCCATGCAGCCTCTGCACCCACCAATGTTCATAGTAAGGGCTGCTTATGATGATCTGGCCCTGGATATACACATAGAAGGGTTGCAAATAATGATGGCACTAACTATTATCATCTGCCTTTATTCATATGAAAGGAATAAAAGTAAAAGGTATTGTGTTACTGTTTTCAATACAGCTTGCATTGTATATGCAGAAACAGAAGAAATGAAACCCCTTTGTTGGTTGTACTACAAGCTGAGGAATTTTCCATTCTTCCTTGTTGCCCCCCAGTGAGAAGACTGTGATAAGAATGAAAAAGAGTAAGCCCAGTGCTTGGCCAAAAAGGCTGTGTTGCCTCAACATCATTTTTTTCTGACATGTATTCAATGTTTCAAACTTATCAGACATGAAGGTGAAAGCCTTTTCATTCAGCTCCTTATGAGCTTTGCAGGCAGATTTATCCTTCCCCATCATCCCTGACAAGTACTCGTAGCTAGATTACTTCTGTTACTGAGAGAAAAACATCCTAAAGGGTCATTAATGTGAAGTCTACGAACATATGAGCTCCTTAGTAATTAATTTACAGTATCATTTCACTCATGCGGTATATTTCACTGTGAAGACATCTCATGTTTTGGGGACATATTTTCAAAGCTTTTTTCTCCATGTTTCATCCATGGAGTTTGGGCAAGTGTTTTGCGGCTAGAATCCTGCTTAATGGCTTTGAACATCACCTCTTTTCACTTGTGCAAAAGTGAGAAAACTGGGACTGTCAAGCCTGGAGATGAGGAAGCTCGAGGGGAATTTATAAATGTGCGTAAAGAGGGGAGGGAATGAAGAAGAGAGAATCAGAGGGAGCCAGACTCTCCTCAGTGGTGCCCACTGAACCGACAAGGGGCAATGGCCACAAACCAAAATACAGAAGGTCCCATTCAAACATAAGACAAAACGTTTTGGGTTTTTTTTTTTTTTTTGGAAGACAATAATCAAAGAGTGGCACAGGCTGCCCAGTGAGGCTGTAAGTCCCCATCCTTGGCCATGGCAACCAGCTCAAGGTGTCCCTGCTTGAGCAGGAGGGTTGGACAAGATGACCTCCAGAGGTCCCTTCCTAGCCACCCATACAGCCAAAGAGCAAAAGGAAAGATCTTCAGACCAGCAGAGGATCTCCCCTACCAAATATGGCTGCATGTTAAGAGGCCAGGGCAGAGACTCAGTAAAGCTAAAAATCACTTGTCACGAAAACGACTGCATGTGAACTGCCTGTGAATAAAGTTGGTTTTGAAACTTGAAGGTGACCATTATTACAAAAGGAGGGATGTTCATTTTGCCAGCTGGTTAAGTGAAGCAAAACTCCCCAGACGTTTTGGAAACGGTGCCTGCTGAGCTAATGAAGGGAATCTGAAAAATGGTTTGGTACCGTACCGCAGGGATAGGTTTCACAAGCCCAAGACATGCTTTTGAGCCCTCTGTTTCTGCTACAGATGCAAACATATAAAGGAATATATAACCAAGTTGTGTTGCCAAGCGATGATTTGATAATGTCTTTTTAATGGTTTTCCTTGTGTATGAGAGCAAATTTTCATGAGGCTTCAAGCAACCTATTGTTTTCATGTAAGTCAAACTGCCACAGAAATGTTAGCCCTCCTCTTTAAATTCGCATGTTTTTTACCTCTTTGTCCAACCGATTGCTGCCCCAAGGCCAGTCAGAAGTGGGACAACAAGGGCAGGAAATTACTTTAAAACTTAAAACTTCTATTGCTTGAGAAAGTTGCTTGCTTTTCTGTGCTAAATTTTATCAGAATGTTATAACTTTTAAGTTTTCTCAGCACTGAGAATGAGTAATGAGAAACATGATCTTGAATCCCACACTAAAGGGTTACCACAGACTCTGCAAAACAAGTCCTTGTTTCCTGTCCTGGAAGGTGCAGACATATGGAGCTTCATCTGTGTGTCCCTTTCACCTGTGCAAATAACGTTTTAAACTGTGTATCTAAGATTTTTCAGTTCCTTCTGAGAGTTGAACACCAGGGATTTTTTCCTTGTCCTTCAAAATCAAAAGTTCTAAAAAATGGCTTGAAACTCTCAGGTGCTCCTGGTTGGGTTGTTCTGGTTTTACAGCAAAGCAGCATTTACAAAATCATAATGTTGCAGATACAGACCAGTTATAACCTTATACTTGCAATAACTCCTGCCTTTAATTCTCATGAGTATTTCATCCACCCCAAACTTACTATATGAAAATTTTTGCACCACGCTACAAACAGCATGTGTATTCCTTCCATACACACTATTAACTTTCTCATCCTCAAAGTTTAGTCACCTCAGGGGAAAGAATGTGGCAGCTGTGTAACACTACACATAATAAAACTGCACATGCAGATTACAACAGAGATTCCAGTTTCAGTATAAAGAGATTTCAATTTGCTTCTTTAGCACCTCTTGATGAGCTACAAGAACAACAGAAGACCTCTTCTCCTTTCCCTTGGCTGATTGCCCAACAAATTTTGCTCACTCACAGCCTTGAAGACAGCTCTTGATTGTGTTTTGATGTTTCTGCCGACCTATTACTGTATTGACTGTATGGCAGCCAAAACATACATTTGTGTTCTCATTTTTCCCCTGCACTCCTTCCACTCAATCAAACAGGCACACAAACTTCCACTGAACAGGAGAATGCTTTTAAGCCATGGTGGTGCTCCTGGGAACTGTGTCATAAGAAATCTCTTTTCTCCTTAAGGAAACACACTTAGCTGACTGCTAAGATTTGCCTTTCTGTCCTTTTGTTGTGTTTGGTTTTGCTTTCCCTACTCAGAATATAACACCCATATTTACCTTGGCATGAAAATTACCATTGTAAAAAATAATTCCTCTGTGGCAGCTCCTTCCATCCTATGAAATATTAAGCAGGGGTGGTGTCTTCCATGATGCAAAATACTGGATTTTTAATTTGGAGTAGATTGCTAGGGATGATTTTTTCATAAGGTGCAACTGTCCATTTGAATTACCATCATCTGACATTGCTTGCTGGAGACACGAAAGGCCCAAATACATCTCCAACGCATTTCTCATCCTGTGGGGCACATGCAAAATTCGACTGAGGTTTACCGTAGGTCCGGTACACAGCATTACAATCCCACTTTGCCTTACATTTTTAGCACCACAAGGTTTCAGTTATGAAACTTGAGTTCTTGAGAGCTGCTGTGCGTCAGCAGAATTACTTCCACTCTATAAAGACAACTTCATTGTCTTGCTTTAACTCATTTTCCTCTCCATATTTAGAACAATTTGCTATATAACTCTGGCTGTATCAAGTCCTTGCAGTACCTCATTTTTCTTGTGGTGATCATGCAACAGCACCAGAGAATACCTCTGATGACATCTCCTTTTGGATGGAGGGACTGGTCTCTTCTGGAGGTGGGCTGGAGCTGAGGCATCTGTGCAAAACACTGAGAATCTCAGTTCAATTTCCAGCTCTGCTGCTGGTTTCTAGGGTGACCTTGACCAAGAGCTCTTAGTCTTTTGGCTGGACAGCACAAATTAATCAGTATCTTTCTGTTTCCTTATTTTAATATCAATGATTTGAGGCAGGTAGGATATGCCGAAATCCAGTCCCAGATGGCAGGGTCTCAATTACCTGGCTACTGCCAACTTGCTTTGCAAAATCAGATTTTTACTCTGACCTAGACCAATATTGGAAGCAGAAATGGAAGCATCCAGTCTATCTCAAAACCACTGCAATTCTGCAGTCTGTTCATCAGTAGGCATTTATCCATGGTTCGTTACCAGAAAGACTGTTAGATGCATCTGCATACATAATGCTTCTAATAGGCATTTACTCAGTGTTTCCTAATGGCTCTTTACTGAAATAGATCTGATTGTACACTTTCATACGTTAGACATAGCTGGAGGCACAGAGCATCGAAGCTGGCACTGTTAAGCAGCTCAGCAGTGACACCTCATACCACAGCGCAAGCTGGTTGTCCGTACGTCGGGATATGTTGTAACCTTAACGTTTTAAGACGATCCCAATCGAGACTGGTGGAGCTGGCAGATAGGCACTGATATCACAGCATGAATGATAAATTCATCTACCTTGAAATGGTTCTCAATTGATGCTCATTGCTATAATGGCGAATATGGGGATTCTCACTTTCCTTGCAAACAAAACTTTAAAAAGTAAGGAAACTGTGAGCTAGCGTGGGAAACATTCATTTTGTCTTAAATTTTGGACCAGGTTTGCTTTCTAGTTTGCAGGATTTCTTTTTGCTTATCATTCAGGCCCAGATTCTGTAAGCATCAACATTAGGTGAAGGCTCCACCAAGAAAAATGCCTTATTTTATAACTGATTCTCCTCAGCAAAAGCTCTTAATGATAAAATAAGCACGTCCCGATTCCTGCTGCGTCTGCCAAGCTCAATATAAAATTCATTCAATTCCTGAAGGCTCCCTGAGAAATCCAGTTTCCCATGGCTGATCCTCCTGAAAGTGGGACTACAGCTCCTTTCATTTTACTGTTTCTTTAGTCCTCGCTATATAGGCTGCCTGCGTGGTGGATAAGGTCCAGTATCTTGTGTAACAAAGTCTCTAACTCAAGATAGGTGCTCTTTGGAACTACTGAAGTGCAAACAGCAGCAACGCTCTAGCACAGAATTAACCTTCCTAGTTTTCATTGATGACATATTTGAACTTTTCATCAGCAGATGACTGGTCAAAATGGGAAGAAAAACCTATACAGGCCTCTGAGATATGACTCTTTTCCATATCACATTTATGAAATTAAAAATAACAAAATCAATCTTTTTAAAGTTTACTTTGTTAATTTGCAGAAAAAATACACAGGTGAGAAAGAAACATGAACTTTTTGGTGCTTAGCAACTGGTAAGTACCTGAAGCATAAAGGAATAAGTGCTTTTCAGTACTTTGTCTAGCCTATTTATCCAAGAAGGTAAATCATTTGTAACTAGTTTTATCGGTTATCATGGACGTAGCAAACTTTTTCTCCTAACCTTTGTATTATACAAAATCTGTGACATGATCCATGCCACGTCAAGTGAAAGTCCTTCTAAAAGCTGCTGAAAGAGTCTCAAATCCTACTGATTGCAGTTAAATGTTAGGGTTTGTACCTTACCAGGTTTAAGCCCCAAGTAATGCAACCAAAATGAACATTGTGTTGTAAAACCCCAGAAAATTATTGTTAGAAGTCCAAGGCTGTAGAAATCAGGATGTGTCAGAGTTAAGATTGCCTGTGAGTCCCTGCCTGCTCGCATTATGGTACAAATACTGAATGATGTAGTATCGTTCCCCTATAGACATCTTCACTACGGGCAGCTGGATGCTTAGCCCTACTGAGGTGATGGTGCCTGGGTAGAGCCAGAAGCACACAAATCAGGAAATGAAATATGCTAAATAAAGGCAATCCTCCAGGTAATTCAGGTTCCAAAGCTGCAAACTGTCACTGAGCTGGCTTCTTGGGGACATTTATCACAGTCAAATTTGCATGGCATGGCAATAGGTGGCCTCCCAGTGATAGAGGAGCACTAAATAAAAACTGAAGCACCAGGTATCTTCAAGAAAAAAACATGCATGTGTGTGTGTCTTTGTGTGTTTTATTGCTTTTATCAGTTTAAAAGAAGCCACTTTTCTGTACGTACATCAAATGCACTTTCACCTTAAGCAGAGGCTCTGCAGAGCAGAATTCACCTCCAAGTGCTACGATGCAGGAAAATTAAAAGAAGCTAAAATTGTATTTTGTGCTAAGCATTAGATTGCGAGTTAAACAGTTGATGTAAGACCAAGAATGGCAACTTGGTGAAAAGCTAAAGTTGCTTTACTTAGCTGCAGCCAGTTTGGCTAGAGGCAGAGACATGGTACCTTGCGTGTACACAGCCTGGTATTACCACATATATAAACGAGCACCTTAAATCCTGCTAGTTAACAAAATTCTATCAGCCTGATTCTGACCAGAATTTAACAATATAAACATGAAAACTGTTTACTTTTTACTAGACATAATATTTCAGGTTGTTTATTAATGGCTCTTTTCAATTCAATACACCGTAACAGCAACCATAATTGTTAAGTACTAATTGTATTCATAATGCCAAGGTGGAGGAATGTAAGTGTCTGTGCTATTGCATGGTGTGTTCAAAAACAGCTGCTTTCCAAGATTTTGAGTTATGGAATAAAAGAAACCCAAACAAAGCAAACAATATTGTCATAATTGCCCCTATTTCAACCTTTTTGACAGTAATATTAGGAAGTCAGTTTCGACCCAGTGACAGCAAAGATACTTCAGCACAGGCTGATACACTGATTTGACAGAAAGATTGAGATGTGTGGCCCTGATTCAAAGCAGCACTTCCAGGTCTGCATAAAGCACAGGATGATGTCGCCTTTGAGACTGGGGAGCCTGTCCTCAGAGACCAGGCAGTGCCATCAGGTCTGAGGCCAGCACTGCTTACAATGTGAACACAAGCCTGGCACACCATAAAAAAGGGGCCCGAGGAAAATCTGTGTTGCCTATTGAGGTCCCCATGCTTAAGCAGACAGATCTGAAATACTGTAAATGCAGTCCTAATATTATTGCCTAAGAAACAGGCTCCTTGGCATGCATAAGGCTTAAGAAATCTTAGAAAATATTAGTCCATAATTATATTGCTGACAAGCTTTTATTTTAATTTGGATTTGCCTCACACAGCTACAAAATTCTCCCTGTTACTGCACAGCCAGGAGAACTGGTATTATTATTTGCAATACCCAGGTGACAAACCAAAAAGGGAAGCCTAATAATTTTCAAGCAATTAGAAGAGACTAAAAATTCAGGACAGGGAAATTATGTGTTTACAGCACAAAAAGAGTGCAGATAGGATCCTTTCTTGTGTCCCAAAGCTTACAAGAGACAATCCTGAGGCACACAGGTCTAAAATGCTGTTTCAATTGAAAAGCAGAAAACCCCCAAAGTTTAATAATGCTTTCAATTTCAGCTAAAAATCTTTACAAATAGCTTGATTTTTTTAAAATTGAATGAAATAAATTTTGATTACATATTGCCATAATCTGGTACTGCTAACTACATCAATTATCATCAACTGTAAACTTTGCTGGAAATAAAATAGTGATGGTAACACAAAGTTTTCTGAAATCTAAGTATGACTCCTGTATAAAGGAAGCTTTCTTATGCAATGTTCTTTATCATACTATTTAAGTATTAAAAAATAAAAAAGATTTAGTGTGAGATAATGAGGTTCAAGATAGCCAGAATAATTTGGAGCAGTCATTATGGTTTGGAGTAGTTCTTAATTGTGAACCCACTACAGAAATTTTAAAGACAGAAGGCATTTGGTCAGCAGCCAACAACAATGTCCCCCAGATAAGATACAGCATGCAGAGGAATTTGTTTTAATGCCAAATAATATTTTATTCTAAGAAAACGTTCTTCAAGAACATACATTCTCTGGAATGACTCCAAACATAAGGTTTTCCTTTGCATGCCCATGGAAGAAGGTGAGATAGAAACATGTCAAACCTTAAAGTTAGCCTTGCTCCACCCTCCCTTTTCAAGAAACAACCAAAGCTTAAACCCCGTTTTTTCTCCCTGTGTTCTCAGCAATTCTGTTCCGTGTTATCTAGTCTGAAGCCTCTCATACCTTCAGCAACACATGGAGAGCTGAAAAAGAACTATGACTGGTAGCTCCCTCCTGATTTCTTTCAGTAGTGCAAGTCCCAGTTGATCCTTAAAGCCTTGTAACAGCTCTCTTCTTGTCTTCTCCTTCCTTTAGGCAGACCTGGGGTTGCTTCAGCTCCCTCTCATCATTGCTTCATTTGTGGGTGACATACCACACCAGACTCAGACACCCAACCAAGAGTCAGCCATGCTACAAAGAAACTGCATTTTATCATTGCCACGTGTACATCTTAGAGAGAGGAATACTCTGCTGTAGTGGTGTAGTCACACAAATACATGTGGCAACTGCGATTAGCCTGCACCATGCTCCTCAAGCGTGTGGCTAAATCAGTGGCAGTTCTGTTGTCAAACTGGCTTTGCAGAGAGGCTTTACTATTTGCCTTACCTTTTGTGCTTCTTTGGACTGCCCACTTTAAGTAAGATTAGGTTTAAATTACTTGCCTTTCATTAGTTTTCCGGAGGGTTGGACAAGAATTTAAGGTGACTCATATGCTTAAGCACAGTGTTACACAAAGAGTTTAATCTCTGATTTCCTTCTTACACATAAGAAGGAGGCAATATTCACAACTCCCACATTAATACAGCCCCGTATGGTTAAACTCTCCCTCCAGAAACATACCCCAACAAAAGGATTTTTATAAATGTAATGCTTATGAAAAAATGCTGTGTCATTATAAAGATTTGGGATGGTTTACCAACATTTCCGAACCTTTTCTTCTGTGCAGCCACAGTCCTTGCAACTTTCCCAGAAATGGAGTGGCATTGCAGCAAAGCTATAAAAAACTTCATTTCCTTTGGAAAGAGATTCCTCCATTTTGCCATCTGTCTTCATCAGACTTCTCCTGGCCAGAAGCATTTAAAGTAATTTATCTAATAAAGCCCCTCGGGGAAGTCCTGTCTTGGTGTATGTTTGGCTTTGAAGCAAGTTTGTTGGTGGCATATAGTGAGACAAATTAGCAGATGACACCCGGAGGGAAATTTTGCTTGTTTCCTCAAAGGTCAGTTCAGTAAAGATGGCAACATCTTCGTCTGGGCACGTGACTTGGGTTCTCAAAGGCGCTGCAGTGACAACTTTCACTGTTGCCATATGCTCTAACCATCTGGATGGATCATGTGTGATGGATGTGGTAGAGCACTTTTTTTCACTTAGTACTGTTTACTAGAACCATGCGTCTTTTGTAAAGAAATATTTATGACTGGAAAAGTGCATGTAATGTAACAACATAAACCTCGTCACGTTTATAGCAAAAAAGAGATATGAAAGACTTCGTGGTGGTTCAGTGGGCATTCATTTACTAGGGCATAGTTGTATCGTTAAATGCCCAAAAAAGCAAGGTAGGAATGCAGCTCTGGACACCTACCTGTGCGATCTGTCCTAGGGAACCTGCTTTGACGGGGGGGCTGGACTCGACAATCTCTGGAGGTCCCTTTCAACTCCTACGATTCTATGATTCTTTTAAAAGTTCAGCCATTTCAGGACTGTGTTTATAACTGACATCATTACTTCACAATAAACTTTGCTAGCTGATGTAGGGATTTAAACTCTTGTTGTGGAACAAACACAACATTAAAAGTTGTCAAGTCCAATAGTGTTGACATGGACACTGATAGTGTAAGCGGTGGCTTACAGACTTTTGGGGTGTGCTAGTTCAACCACCTATATTTCAGCAGACTATTACACAAGAAAAACAGAAAGAATGCAGTAAAGTTTGGGGTTAATGCTAGAGTTAGGGGAGAATGTCAACGGATTTGCTTGACTGTGCTTTATAGTTATAAAAAGCCCTGATTTTTTTAAGGTGTATTTTTAAAAGGATATAATATCCATAGTTTTTAAGAGCATCTGCTTCCTACAAATGACAGCTGGAGTTATGAGAGACTTCGTGTTTAATAAAGTAATTGAGAAATTCTTCTAAAAATAGCTCTGTCATACCTAATTTAAGCTGTTTTTTAAAATAAGCGTTTGCATGTTTGACAGGTTATTTGGTCTATTGTTCCAAACCAGGTACAACATATATTGGATCTCTTATAAGTGATTTTGGCTCTGGTAGGATCAAATAGGAAACAAGAAAGTGCCCAAAGAATAAGGTAAGAAAAAAATTACCTGATGTATACAAATCTGATGACCTGATTACAAATACTGGTGGAACTGTGAGATCCATAAGACTGTCCCCATCATTTATTCGGTCATTCCTCAGTGAAATTTTAGAATATTTCTGGTGGGCCAGTTTTAGTGCTTTCAATGTTTTCTTCCGTTTTTTCAGAGATTTGCTGATCTAATTTGCTATTACCTTTAAGAAAATGTTTTGTTAATCTAACATGGACATGCTAGAAAAAAATGGACAAAGTAAAGCCAGGATGTCAGATCTTGGCATTGTTAATTTATCATTAATAGGACCTGCATATATCACAGCA
>VZTU01030058.1:0-44114 GCA_013400835.1 Zapornia atra | reverse complement strand
TAGTCCCTAAGCTCAGTCACGGTCTTTAACTTGTGTTTCGCCTCCTTATTCGCAGTGCGAGGAACATGTTGTCTGACAGGTCATTTGGCTGTCTGCAGAACTTACCAATAGATACCACATAGTTCAAAAAGGGCTGTGGAAGACACAGCTAAAACACATAAACACTCTTTGGAAGAAGGACTTGACCTAGAAGTCTCTGTGTTGACCCCTAAGGTACTACCCTACAAAAATGTATTTTTAGTTTCCCATTCTAGAAAACAACAAACACTACAGACTCAGAAAAGGGGTGTATTAGAACACAAGAAAATGACAGTGCAAAGCACACGGTCATATGAGTTTCACTGAAGTCCAAAATATTAATTTAGTGAAGATGACAGAGGAGAAAGACTCATCAGCTAATAATATCCTGTAGCCATGGAAGAGGCATGGTGAACAAAGATAAGAAAGTGTAACACCATTGTCTAAAGACAGTGCACAACAAATAATTTACAAAGCACTAGTCCTTCATTTGCAAAAAACTTCAGTTAAGCATAAATTACCTAGACCGAGAAAGGCATGAAAAGATAAGGTTAGAAAACGAGGCTAAAATAAGCTGAAGTAGCAAACCAAGACAAGAGCGGATATAATTGCTTTCGAGGAGTACATCAGCAGATAGGAGGGTAAACAGAGCTCATCAAAAGGACATACTTGAAATAAAAGGGTGTTTGGAGAAATATAAGCAGGTATAAACTGTCCATGACTAATGAAGAAGGTCTCTAATCTACAGAGCATTGCAGTTCTGGAGTAAACTGGGACAAAATTGGACATTTGATCAACTAAAGAAAGATGTTATGGTGTGTGGTTGTCTGAAATCACATGGGACTAGGCATCAGCAGCCCAGGAGGTCACTTTTTATCCCATTTTCCAAGACACAAGTAGAGAATTTTCAAAGTGAAATGAAGAGTTTTCCAAGATTTCTAAGTGAATAATAAGGGAAAGTCTTTTGGTTAAAAATCAAGTTAGTGAAAGATAAAGCTGAAAAGAACAGTATTGCATGCTGCAATGCTTACAAATAATAATGTAGGGACTGTAAATCAAAATACTGCATATAGAAAATGCTGTTCAAATAAATTAGTCTAACATTCCTGCAGTATGTGTATATAAATATATATACATATACACATATATGAATGAAAGCTAGTAAATACTGATTTTCCACTGCTGATAAATTATTAAATGTGAAAAATAGAAGTATTTTAATTTCAGAAAATAAGAATTCTTAATTTTCAAAGATCTAAGCTTACAAATGAATTCAGTTATCAAAATGAAAAAGGGACATGATGAACCTGTCATTCATACCAACCACTGCTGGAGATCTTCATCTCATAAATTCATTCACTCTCAAGACTACATTGCCAAATTGTTAATGGTTCGATCTATAGCCAGGGCTACCATAGCTATTTTCATCTTTGCCACTAATTCAAAGACAAATCTGGCCCAATCACCTGATTAATTAAAAAATGCCAATGTAAACTAACAGACTAATTTTGAGTCAGCACTCTTTATAGATCTAGATAAAATACATCACATAATACTTTTGAAGATACTCTTCTAGGGGGGAAAAATAGTGGTATCTCATAGGACAAACATAGACTACCATAAGATTTCTCAGTGTGTACCTTACAATAGACTTACCTATCTACCCAAGAAATTAGAAAAAGAAATTATATTAAATAAGAGCAGGCCAAGATGACAATGCAAAGAATTAAATAAACATAAAGTCAAAATGTACCTTAGAATTTCAGTATAGGTGTACTTCCAGTGGTTGCCTTTTGATCTCTCCTTTTTGGCTTCTAGTATCTTAAATAAATACACATTTGTGATTATCCAAGGTAAAACTGAAACTCTTTTAATGAGACATCACAGTCTGATGGATCCTAATTGCATTTGTTATCTATGTAGGAAGATAAATGATTTTATTTTGGTGTCTACAGTGACTACAGGTGTGGCAATACTAAAGCCTTCTTTTTAATGGGAAAGTAACATGATTTATTACAGTATCAGTGAAAAAACAGGAGCTTCAAAGTGGCAGCATTGCTGTCTCTTTTTCAGTCGTAACACTCTTCAATCTGAGCCCTTCAACCTTACACTACCACAAAACACAGTGATGCTTTATTAATAAATATTTTCATTCTTTAATAGCCCTCCAAACCTTTAGCAATATATTCTTTCAAAGGTGTGCTCCAAATTGTATGTGGCATGCCAAAGAGTGGCAGAATACCTTTTTAATCAGAATGAATTACTTCTCCTTGGTACATTTCCATGTATGCAGCCAGTGATGATCCACATTGTGGTATAATGACTTATTACTATAGCGATGATAGTTATACTAGAGAACATTAAATGAAACAGCATAATTGAATATGGGGTGAGCAATGGCTAAAGCATTAATTGGTTTTCAATTGCTTGCTTTTCTTTTGCTATCATTTGTTATGTCCCATTCATTGAAAATGCCAAGATGTTTCCTGAGCTCATAACGAAACTCAAAGTGATTAGTTATGTCATGTCCTACAAGTCAAAGATATGTGTCTGTATTTAGGTACATATATATGGTCCTCATACATGTGTACATCCCTATACACTTAAGTGTACACATTTTTCTATTATTCTTGTTGAATATGCAGGACATAATTGTATATTTGCATATTATGCATATAATACATGCAACAGAACATATAGGAAGCACGCAAAAAGTCATGACCTCAACTTTGAACTTATTAAATTTAACTGGATTGACCCTGGCTGAATGGAAGCAGATGTCCACCAAGATGCTCTATCACCCCCTTCCTCAGCAGGACAGGAAAATGAGAAAAATAAAATGGAACAAAAAATCTTGGGTCAAGGTAAAGTCAGTTTAATAAAGTAAAAGCAAAAGGGTGTGCATGGAAGCAGTGGAAAAACTCTGTACTTCCATCAGTAGGTGATGTCCGTTCACTTCCCAGGAAGCAGGGCTTTAGTATGTACAGTAGTTGCCCTGCTCCTCTTTTCTCTCAGCTTTTATTGCAGATCAGATGCTATATGGTACAGAACATCCGTCTAGTCAGAGTCAGCTGTCCTGACTGTGCCCCCTCCCAAGATCTTGCCCGCCCCCAGTCTACTGGTAAGGGGGGGATGTTGGGGAGCAGCTGTGATGCTGTGCCAGCCCTGCTCAGGAGTAGCCAAATCCTGGTGTGTTGCCAAACCCTGGTGTGTTACCAACACCTCACTCACCACCAGTGCATAGCACAGAGCTGTGAGGGCTGCTATGGGGAAAATGAACTCCATCTCAGCCCAACTCAATACAAGATATTAACAACAGAACTATGTGATATCCAGGACATACAAAAACTGAGATCTGTACCTCTTTTCATGGTCTTTATACCAAGGAAATCAGAAATGTCCTAGTAGAGACTTTTCTGGAATCAGACATGAATGTGATCAAATTGCTACAATGTGGGGGTTTTTTAAATAAAAGTGCTTTTCATTAACTGATAATGAATCCATTAACCTTGTTCCTTATGAAAAATTCAGATTTTAAACAAAGCTAATAGAAATTCAAACGCTAGTTAGTTAACACGCATAAGTTATGGTCAGGCAACATAAACCCAAGACTTAGCTGTATGTAAAAATAGTAGATTAAAAATAGTAAATTTTTGCCTACAAAGAACTGCTCCCACAATGATTTGCAATATCAAGTCAAAACACTTTTACCCTCACTAGACACAGGTAAATACTCATACAATAGTACATTTTTATTTTCAGTAGATGGAATGATTTTAAAACCTAAATATCTTCAACTCATATGCAAGTCCATACTTATCAAGACACCTATATTTTCTGCAGAATATTTCCAATGAACGAAAAACATCCTGGTTATGAAAAATTTAATGATTAGTGTATTTTCATTCCTTCATATCCTTCACCTAAAACAAATGCCATTTGCTTTCATCACATAATATCATTATGAAGATTTGTCTTCATTTTTTCAAATCAAATAGACACCATAATAGCAACTTGATTGCGTGAAAAATAGTGGCTATCAGGATATATTACCATTATACAATGTGCACCTGAAATGAGGCAAATTTAAAGCAATATTCTACAATTTCATTATCATGACAAATGAAGAATAAGTCATTTTGACATTCTCTTACATGTATCTCAGAAGGGCTCAAAGTGTACAGCAATTGGTGCCCCTTCAGAAGGATTCTTTTTCTTTAGTAGTATGTTAATGATGGAATCAACTTGAGGAAAGTACTGCCTGCCTGAATTGCACTGTTCTTGATTACACGTTAAGAGTGGTGGATCTTCTTTTTCAGCAGATCAAATTACATGACAGTGAGAGCAATAGATGCACATGAATTAAGATTCCTTGTCTTCTATTTTTGATAACAAGGTGCACTAATGTGCTGCATCTGTTTTGTTGTCACCATTACCGAATAATAGTTTTCAATACAATTCAGGAAGGTTCTAGTTTGAAATATGCACTCTGGAAATAGAATTTGATCCAAGGTGAAATAAAGTGTTGCTGATGTAAATAATAAGAATAAACTGAATTGTTGAACTATATATTCCACTCACATGTTTTGATGTAAAATACTTAGCCAGTGTTGGGTATATCAACCTATTTAAAATCAAACATCAAAAAAAGGTTATTGGAGACTTTGCCAAAGCCTAGACATGAATCTGAAAATTGTTTGCAACCCTTTTATTATAATGTATCTTATTTCTGGAGGGAAAAAAAAAATATGCAAACCATAGACACAACTTTGTCATTGAAAAAAAGGGATGTGTCTTCATATACCTGTGAAGTTTGACTGACAGCATCATGCTTTAGACAGAGGCTTTAACTTTAGTAGTGATGGTTACTTCCTGAAGGTGAACCCTTGCCAAAGCAACTGAATGACAGGCATTTCTGACCCCCCACCACTGTGGGCTTCAGATCCTCAGCATTTTTTGAATAGGTCTGGTGGGAACTAACATAGTAATTTTAAAACACATGGTAATAACATTACTAAATTTCACCAGTTTAATCTGTACAACATAGTAAATTATTTTTGTTGACTGTTTCACACCAAATGGAACAAATGATTAATTTGTGAAAATAATAATTACAGCAGTCACTTGTTTAAACAGGTCTAGTTAGATTGGTGGTGACACTCTCCAAGAAAAAAATATATTCAAATACATTCTTGTGGAAATAGACTTCAAAATCATTCCACTGCACATTCACATGATAAATGCTGCCTTCTTTATCAGGCAGGATGTAGTGAACAGAAGGCACGCCACTACAGCTCTGGGAATTAAAGTTTATCTGTACCTCACTGTAAATGGAGGACCTGAGCAGGTAAAAGGTAACTGAAGACAAGATGAGTTACAGGAGGCATTTTGCACCACTGGCTACAGAAATTGTCAGCCATGCTGGCCACTTTCACCACATCTTCCTCCTCTCTTTCAAGGGTACAGACCATTTTCTGGTGGAGGAAAGACAGTGTTTACAGACCTCTCCCCTGGAAGTCTGACATAAGGTCACAGAAAGGAATCTGACTGCATCCCTCCCACCTTTACACAAATTGGAAAATGCACAATTTTGACCATGAAATAATACTTTGAGAAAATTAATCATAAACTAAGGTAAAACCAGAGATGTATTCATAGACATAATTGTTGGACTAAAGTAAAATAAAATTCTAATTGCAATGTTTCCCAAGTTGTCTCCCTGTAACTGTATGGAATAATTATTGGAGGTGACTTTAAATTAAAACAGTTTAAGAAAAGGAATGGAATGAGTTCTGGCACAAAGCCCTAAATTTGGATGTACTACGACAATTCCTGCATGGTGTCTCTACAGAGGAGCTCTGTTCCTTAGACCAATCTCTGCAGTAACTCAGCAGAGGAAAACTGTCTAGCTCATAAGATCCCAATCCATACAGAAAGTGTTCTTCCTGAATCAGGGTACAATCTAACTGAGGCAGAAACAAAAAAGAATCAGTCTAGCTCCTTACATCTTTAACACTAGTCCTTACATAATTAAAAAAACTGGTCAGCAACATGTTGTTTAATCCATCGTATTTCCTTAAACAGATGAGATTATCGATGCAGGCTGATACCTCTGCAATTAAACCTACCATGACTGTTCCTGAGCACATCTTATGCAGGGTGGTCAGCATGGTTACAAAGACAGATTCTTATTCCTCCAAAACAATCAAAAAATGTGACTGGTATGGGACTTGGAGTTCTAAATAGCATAGATGCTGAGGTACTTGCCAATAAATTAGCCACAATAACCAACAAACTGAATGGATTAAAACACCCATTGCAATCTCCAAATTAAGTTCCTGAAACAATAATAGTATATATTGGAAAAGGATGCATTTTTATGCAAACACCATGTAGATCTTTATTAATAAATAACAGTTTATAACATAACAAATCAATTTAATCCTTGTGTGTAATTTTTCTCTAATCATTAGTTGTTATTTCAATTACTCTGCATCAATAATTACTCATGATGATTTGCATTTTATTTACATGTTATACCATGAGCTACAATTTATACCCATCGGGATGAACCTAACCCTAGTCAAACAACTTCTCCACCATCCAGACTTGATTAACCTCCGACAGTGGGTTCAAGAAAATGGACAAAAACTTCAAATTGCTGTCCATCATGATGTAGATGAGATACGACCAGTATTAAGAGATACGACCAGTATTATTAAGCAAAAAAGGTCGGAGAACTGTTCACGAGCTGTTTCTGATGCTATTTCTCCGTGAAATAGTGAAAGTGTCAGAAACTTATACTATACTTTTTCTTCAGGGAACAAGATTTGATATAGCAATATCACATGTTCACTCCCACACCCAGTAAAAGTTTCTAAAACCAGGTGTGGAACGGACCCAGCCAACTTCCTCTCAGTAAAGCCATGAAAGAAAGTCAATGGCAGTTGTTTATTTGAATTAAAAAGTCTGCATTCTTATCCCAGCTTCTCCTTTTTCACTTATGATCTCCCTTGTAAGAACAGCTTCAGCCATCACCTCTTTGCTAGGATGTGCAGATCTAGTTCTGCCATCAGATTTGTTGCCTTTTACTCAGATTGAAATCTCTGCCAGAAGTTCTGACACTTTGTGACTCTGTGTAAGTTAAACATGACTAAGCAGTATTTGCCATTTTCCTCTTTAACCTGTATTACTCCAGCAGACTTCATTTTGATATTCATTACCTACTCAGGCCAGATAACCTAGATGTTATCCTAATACCTGTCCTCAAATGCAGAAAATCCTCAACACTCCCAATTTTTCCTAAAAAGTGTCTTTCAGACATAGGCTTTCCTCACAATTCATACATACAAGTCTCCCTTTCCAGCTTTCCTGCTTTTCTAATCTTGACAAACTCAGCTTCACTCTATTTCAAACTATTTGAAGTGCTTTTGTGCAGATGACACCCCAAATTTAACTGAATTATTTCAGTTTTCCTCTGAGTCTCTGCTGATTTTGTCTGTGATATGACTGACTTAATTTTCTTAAAAGTAGCTAGTATGGGTCTTTGTTTTGGATTTTTGCTGGAAACAGTGTTGATACCACAGGGAACCTGTTTTTTACTGCTGAGCCGCGCTTGCACAGAGCTGAGGGCTTTTCTGCTTCTCACCCCACCCCACTCGCTGGTGGGGTGGGGATGCACAAGGAGTTGGGAGGGGACACAGCCAGGACAGCTGATCCCAACTGACCAAAGAGATATTTCATACCATATGATGTCATGCTCAGCATGTAAGAAGCTGGGGAAGAAGGAGGGAGAGGACATTCAGAGTGATGACATTTTTCTTCCCAAGTAACCATTAGGTATGATAGACACCAGCTGAACTTCTGCAGGCCGATAGGAAGTGATGAATTAATTCCCTAGTTTGCTTTGCTTGTGTGTGTGGCTTTTGCTTTGCCTTTTAAACTGACTTTATCTCAACTCACAAGTTTTCTAATTTTTACTCTTCTGATTCTCTGACCTGTCCCATCACAGTGGAGCAGTGAGCAGCTGTGTGGTGCTTAGCTATTGCCTGTGGTTAAACCACCAGAGTCTCTAAGATGTACTAATTTTTTGCAGTGCATGTGTAAACTATGCATGTAAACTATGCATCTTTATCTAAAAACCCATTCTGCTTTCAGTGGAAAAGTTAAGGCAGCAATTGCAAATAAGAAAGCAATTAGAAATAAAAGACTGAAAAAAAGAGAAAATGGAAATGAAAGTAAATTAGAAGTTATGAGACATATAGAAGTGAAAAAGATAATTAATACATTGGGGAAAACCAATTGTTGGTTTGAGATGGAAAAATGTTTTAAGTGTATTAGAAAGAAATACATCTAGCAATAATTTACATCCATTATCAAATGGAGATGGTGATGATCACAGAATCACAAAATTGTAGTGGTTGGAAGGGACCTCAAGAGATCATTGAGTCCGACCCCCCTGCCAAAGCAGGTTCCCTAGGACAGGTCCCACAGGGAGGCATCCAGACGGGATGCCTCTCCAGAGGACGAGACTCCACAACCTCCCTGGGCTCCACAACAGCAACAAGTAATGAACACAGTGAAGTGCTCAATAAGTATTTCTTTTTTACTTTTTGGATAAAGCATGATGATCTACAAATCCACAAATGTGGAAGATTTCATAACTAGCAATAACTGAAGAGGCTCCTAATCAACACCTAGTAGCACTGTTTACTTTCAAATCACTGTACGGTCTCTGGTCTCTGTAAATCTGCTGCTCCAAGGAAAAGCTAAAATATTGCTAAGGAATTAACACTAGGCTAAAGTCACAAAAGGCAAAGAGGGTGACAGGAACAGCTACTGACATTAAAAGAGACAAACTTGGAAACCCTGTTAACAGAATCAAATTATTTAATTTTTAATTGTTTTCAGGAAATTGATCTTCTCAAGCAAAATTGACTTAATTATTGGGTGAAATGGCTAATTTCTTTAAGCATACCTACTGTGGAAGCATAAGACTCTAGGAATAATAAAGGCATCTGAATAGCACTGCCAATACATAATGAGAAGATTACAAATTAGCCTATTAGCCAAGCTTGAAAGGAGTGTCTGTGAGACTCATCAGCAAATGTGAATTTTCTAATAGCATCTAGCTTTAATAGTATTCAACTATCGGTGGTCAGACAGGAATATAAAGGTATTGCTAATAAGATATCATACAAAATAATACAGATTTCTTGGTTTAAAAGCTCTTTACAAAACCCTTGTTTCAATACAGCTAAATGTAAGCATTTAACAAGAAACAAGGAGAGCAGGTCTCGCTTGGAAACAAAACCAACAGAAATTGTGTAGGAGTCAACTTAGAAGTAACCACTGTGAGGCTAAAAGGGTTTAATACAGTTGTTATTTGCAAAAAAACAAGGACTGACAAAAAGGGAACACCTGTTCTGGCTGTGCTCTCCCCAGCTTCTTGTGCAGCCCCCACCTTCTCACCAGCAGGGGTGAGAAGCTGAAAAGTCCTTGACTTAGTGTAAGCACTGCTTAGCAACAGCTAAAACATGTTTGTTCTCAACATTATTTTCATACTAAATCTAAAGCACAGCAGCATACCAGCTACTAGAAAGAAAATTAACTCTATCCCAGCCAAAACGAGGGCAAACTTTTAGCAATGTATCAAAACCAGTGAAATAGGAAAGGGAACAACACTTGGTGCAATGCTTAGAACAATGGTTCCTACAGTGCTTTAAAAACATTAAATTAAGAATCAGAATTCCCTTGGGAAATAAAAGGGGAGACTATTGCTCACCCACTGCAGCATTGCCTCTAGACAGTGATTGCTCACAACAGCTAAGAACATCCAGCTGAAATGGCACAGGGAATTTGGGGAAGTCAGAACACAATTATTTAAGATGGAATTGCATCAGAATGCTAAGGTTATACCAAGGGGACATTAATTATCACTTTGGAGCCTTCTTTGAAGTAGAAAACCAGGACTCGTATAATAAACACACAAAGATTTTGGAGTGTGGGGGACAGAGAGATTTCCATTTTCCTGTACCTCCTAGTTTGCACACTAGAATACAGACTGTCCCTGTTTGAGGCATTTTTTCCCCTTCTAGTGATCATTATTGTACCTGAAGACCAGGCCTAAAAGAAGACTAACATGCCAAGAGGGACATAATGAGAATTTAGATACAAAACAAAGCTGGAAGTGCAATCCAGAAAGACTCCTGACTAATCTCAGAAGAAACTGAGATCATAGAACTGAGATCATAGAATCGTAGGGGTTGGAAGGGACCTCAAGAGATCATCGGGTCCAACCCCCCTGCCAAAGCAGGCTCCCTAGGACATATCACTCAGATAGGTGTCCAGACGGGTCTTGAATATCTCCAGAGAAGGAGACTCCACCACCTCCCTGGGCAGCCTATTCCAGTGCTCTGTCACCCTCACTGTGAAAAAGTTCTTCCGCATGTTGGTGTGGAACTTCCTATGCTCCAGCTTACAGCCATTGCCCCTTGTCCTGTCCCCACAGACCACCGAAAAGGGGCTGGCCGATTCCCCCTGCATCCCCTGCTTAAGATAATTATAGACTTTAATTAGGTCCCCCCTAAGTCTTCTCTTCTCAAGGCTGAAGAGTCCCAACTTACTCAGCCTATCCTCATAGGGGAGATGCTCCAGGCCCCTAATCATCTTCGTAGCCCTTCTTTGGACTCTCTCCAGGAGATCCCTGTCCTTTTTAAACCAAGGAGCCCAGAACTGGACACAATACTCCAGGTGGGGCCTGACCAGGGCAGAGTAGAGGGGGAGGATCACCTCCTTTGACCTGCTGGCTACACTCCTCCGGATGCACCCCAGGATCCCATTGGCTCTCTTAGCCACCATGGCACACTGCTGGCTCATGGCCAACCTGTCATCTACCAGGACCCCCAGGTCCTTCTCCACTGAGCTCTTCTCCAGCAGGTCATCCCCCAGCCTGTACTGATACAAATGGTTGTTCCTTCCCAGGTGCAAGACTTTACACTTGCTTTTGTTGAACTTCAACCGGTTTCTAACTGCCCAGCTTTCCAGCCTGTTCAGGTCTTGCTGGATGGCAGCGCAGTGTTCCTGCGTGTCAGCCACTCCTCCCAGCTTTGTATCATCGGCGTACTTGCTGAGGGTGGATGCTATTCCCTCATCAAGGTCGTCAATGAAGATATTAAACAGGACTGGACCCAACACCGAGCCCTGGGGAACACCACTAGTCACAGGCCTCCAGTCAGATTCTGCTCCTCGAATCACAACCCTCTGGGCTCGTTCCGACAGCCAATTCTCAACCCACCTCACTGTCCACTCATCTATCCCATGCTTTCTCAGCTTTGCTATCAGGATGTCATGGGAGACAGTATCAAAGGCCCTGCTGAAGTCAAGGTAGATGACATCCACTGCTCTCCCTCCATCTACCCAGCCTGTTATGAGATCGTAGAAGGCTTTGAGATTCGTCAAGCACGATTTCCCCTTGGTGAATCCATGCTGACTACTCCTCATGACCATCTTCTCTTCCAATTGCTTGGAGATGGCATCCAGAACAAGCTGTTCCATTACCTTTCCTGTGACAGAGGTGAGGCTGATTGGCCTATAGTTACTAGGTTCCTCTTTCTTGCCCTTTTTAAAGACTGGAGTGATATTGGCTATCCTCCAGTCTTCAGGCACTTCTCCTGTCTTCCAGGACCTGTTGAAGATGATAGAGAGCGGCTCAGCAATCACCTCCGCCAGCTCCCTCAGCACACGTGGATGTAACCCATCAGGGCCCATGGATTTGTGTGCATTAATCCCTTTGAGCCGCTCCTGGACCTCCCCTGCCTCAACCAGAGGGAAATTCTTCGTTTCCCCAACACTCCAAAGCAGAGCCAAAATCCAGGAGTTTGAGAATGTTCAGAGGATATGTGCTGTAGAGTGCACATTGCTCTCTTATGTCTTATAGACCATGCAACAGATGACATAAAAACTTTTCAAGACTCATTTCCTTCTTTATCCTTCTGCAACTGTGAACAGGCATGAAGGAGGTAGATGCCATGCAGCCTCAAGAACCTAAAGAAGGTCTCAATTATAAGATAGCTTTCAATACCTCTGATAAAGATAATAGAACTATGTTCTTAATTACAGATTATTCCTGTTGCAAAAGTCTGATTTAGTGTCTTGTCGTATGTAATAAAAAGGAAGTTACAGCACAGCATATCACCACCTCACTAAAGTGTTAAGAAGCACATAAACTGTTTGGATACATTATTTCCTTGACATCTTAGATTACAACATTATTTTTTCTTGGCACTTTTAGGAACTGGAATATAATGAAGTTTTGATAAACTGGAATATGGTCTGTTGCTTCTAACAAATCACTGCAACCAAAGCTGACCTCATTAGAAGACAATTATTTTTTACAAAGGACTAACCATTGACCAAATTCTGTCTGGATGTTTTTTAAGCATTCATAATGAATTTAAACCAAAGATTCTATGTGAAGACATATATAACCTTCACTGAAGAGGGCAAAGTAAAAAGCTGGTTTATTACAGATTCAATTCCATTCTAAGACTTGCCAAACAGGCAGAAAATACACTTTCTACATCCTCAAAAAATATACAACTATCAATCATTTTCAGTCAATAATAAAGCTGCAAGTTATCTGTGATAAATTTTATTCTTTCTTTAATACCAGAATTCCAGGCATGGCAGGAATTTTGGATATCCCTTTTCAGTTCAACTCAGCCCTTCTGGCTTGATTGGATTATATGATTCTAACACCATTTCCTGGCTTACAGACAAGACTGTTGTCCATATTCCTATTCAAATCAACCCAGAGCAGAGTCACAATGCATGGTGAATGAGTGCTGATCTGAAGTCTGGTATACAGAAGGCAGAATGATGGCTCAATAGAATTACTGTTCCAAAGTAATCTGGAAGAAAAACATCATGCTACACTCTGCTTAGTGTGATATGTTATCATGAACATATTTCAGTTGTTCTTCACCTGTGCAATTACCTCTGGACTCTTCTTTTTTTTAGGATTTGGTCTATTGGTTACGATCTGTAAAGGTCTGTGCATAAAAAGCCATTATTCATGGAATCTGTTTCCCATATACTAACGCAGGGAGACAACAGAGCCATCCTCTGATGAGCTGCCCATTTCAAAACTTATTCTCATTATTAGAAATAAAATAATCAGATTTTATATTTTAATATAAAACATTCTTGTGGTCAAAATTCTGCATCAGCAATGTAGCATAATGCGAGAATGCCCCACTTCTCTGAGACACAATGCCTGCTTCATCTAACCTCAAAGTTCTTGCTGTCTGATGAAAATGTAGAACTACATCTGGCCATTGATCCGTAAACTCTTCTGTGGCAAAGATTGGCAAGAGTTGGCAGTGACAACCTGCATTTATCGTGGGACATTCTGCATTTAGAGAATTCCTAAAGCAGACATGGTGCTGTTCAGTAGTTTATATGACTGAACATATTTTCCAGCCCTTGATTTTGGATGACATATGAAGCTATTTGGAGAAAAAAATCTTGTCTGTAGAGGAGATCAAAATCCTTTTTCAGTGGCAGATTTTACTTATGGGCAGTAATACAAGCAATGGGGCCTGAATTCACATAGTATATTATCCAAATTCCACATGAAACTAAATAAATTAAACGAGATATGCACCTTTAAATCAGATAATACCCCACAGGAATTAACATCCCCATCTTTGAACTGATGAAAAAAATTAACCAATGTTTATGAACAAATGAACTTCTGGCAAACACTATCAAAGAAATCCTGATGTGGTTAATATATTTGTTCTGTAAAGTTGCTTCTAGTAGACTGTATCTTTATTTTGTACTCACATAAATTAATTTACAAGTGCCAAAAAGTTCTCCATTCAGGTCATTTTGCACTCCATTTGCACAGGTGCTTTTTTAAACTCCTTTCTTCGTCACTGTATTGAAGGGAAATCCAAAATTCAATTTCTTAATGAAATATTGATTGAGGGTGTTCAGTTTTGATATATGTATATCATAATGGTTCCAATAAATAATGCTTATAGTATATAAATATAAATACATCCAATTATGCTAACAAACATATCCACAAATAAATATGTTTACATATAAAAAGAGAGGGTATTTTTCAACAAATGAAAACTGATGAAGTGATATTGACTGGCTACTAAAAATAATAGTGCGCATGAAGAAGTCCTAATGACCTAAAGAAGATAAGGAAAACATTACTTGGACCATAATTCATAGCTATAAGCTAGAACAGAGACCATCCAACAGATGCAGCTGTATTCATTAAAATTCAATATCACTGCACCGCTGTCTAGCAATGTCCTTAAAAATCTTTAGCTTTATCCCCTAAAGACCTTTTGGAAATTGAACTCCTTGACCCCACATAGTCTTCTGCAGGCATAGACATCATTCTGGTTATCTATTTCCTGAAGAGGTCCTGATGGGGTCAAAGTCATTATCTATAAATTCTGAACACTGTAGAGATGAGAAAAAATGGTACAACTTTTTCATATCCTAAAACACAGTTTTGGATAAGGAAAATTTTTTTCCAAGCATGAATAAATATGATGGATGGCTGTAGTATGCTTTTAAGCACAAAGTAGTCTATGGACCGCAGTACCTAATTGAACACGTAAGAGCTAATGATATAAGGGCTAATAATGAATGTATTGTAAGTACTCGCAAATCGGAGATGAACAGTCTGTGGGGATAGAAAATGAAAGTATAAAAGAAGTTCTTAAAGAAGAGAGGACTTCAGGTAATTTATACCTGTAGTTACTGTAGAGATATTAGAAAAGTTCTCCTGACTGAAACTTTCTTCACTTGGAGCAGACTGAAGAATCTGCCTCTGACAAAAGAGTCAATAGAAGAGGCTTTAGAAAAATACAGAGAATAAAAAGACAGAATTATAATATCATAAAAAAATCTGAAAAATTGAAAAATAAACCCACAAGATTACTAACTGTGTTGTTAAACTATATGCCTTAAATTGTATTAGTACCTGTGAATGAAACAGCAAAAAACCAATCTGTTTTTGAAAGGGTCTGGTGGTAGAATATTGACTACTTTTTCTGACATGTGCACTGGGGAACCTGATAGAAACTATAACAACCACAGAAATGTGGAAACACAGAATCACTGAGGTTGGCAGGAATCTCTGGAGATTGTCCAGGGGTAGTTTGACCTCCTGCTCAAAGCAGGACATAGAGGCCAACTGCTTACAGCAATGCACGGTGTAGTTCTGAATGTCTCCAAAGGTGGAGATTCCACACCTCTCTGGGTCACCTGTTCCTTGTTCAATCACCCTCACAGTAAAACAGTTTTACTTTTCTTGCTTGAACTGCAGTGGCCACATCTTGTTTGTCCTGGGAAGACCAGCATTGGATACAGCACTCCACATGTGTCTCACCAAGGCTGAGCAGAAGGGAAGGGTCACCTCCCTCAAGATGCTGGCAATGTTCTTTGTAACAGAGCCCAGGGAGCTGATGGTCGTCTTTGCTGTAAGGGTGCATTGCTGACTCATACCCAGCTTCTTGCCCACCAGCATCCCTAGGGCTTTCCCTGCAAAACAGGAAGCAGAATTAAAATAAACTCAAAAGGTAAGAGTGACCCATTTTGATGCCAGATGAATCTTAGCTGAGTCTGATACTCTTCAACATGCTCATAAATAGTAAACTGTGGCGATTTTTCATAAAGAAGGCAATAAAAGTAAGTTGACAATATCTTATCATGATTATAAATTCAGGACAGTAAATACAAAAGCCAGAAGCAAATGACTGGGGAAGGACATGCTGGAGCTAAGTCACTGAGCAAGCCACTGGAAGGTAAATTACTGATAAAGATAAGGTAATGCACATAGAAAAAAAACCCTTACTGTATGCATGGAATAGCTATTATCCCTCATGAAAAAAATATTATATGTTTTTTAATAGGTTAAATGTGATACTTTCAGAAAAGCAACTATGATGTTAGTTATTTTTAGGACAATAATATTGAACATATAGTAAAAAATATCCCTATGCCACAGAATAAATTCATGATACATCTTAAATGTGTGTTCCCCTTCTGTCACCAAAAGGTTAGAGTAAAACTAGAATAGCTGCAAAGAAAGTCAACAGAAGAATAAAATGGCTTGCACTGAAAAGGCAATACAAAAGATTTGGGCTCTGAAGCCCAGAAAAGATTTGTCTCTTGGGAAATGTGATAAATCTTTATAAAAACATGACTGAAGGGAAATAGGAAACAGAAATTCATCATTTGTGATTACAAAAAAAAAACCAAAAACAAACAGAAGGCATCAAATGCAAGTTGCATGTGGCAATTCAAAATAAAAAATAGAATACTTTTTCCACACAAATCAGAGGTAAACTGTGCAATTTATTGTCCCAAGATCTTGAGAATACTAAAAGTTTACTTGACTTCAGAAGTGAGTAGACCCCCTTCATTGAGTAGAATTTAATCAAGGACTACTATACACAACATAGGAACAACTAGATTAATCTCTGAGCTGTAGGTTGCTGAAAGCTAGGACAGTGTATATGGAAAAAAACCTCATCAACCTTGCCTTGTTCCTAATCGTAATGATTCTTAACTGTGAGCCTCAGTGAAAACAGTCCTCTGCTAAAAGAAGTAACACATGAAAAACATGGACTGGAAAACTATGGTTATAAATGAAAGAAAAATCTCAGATTCAACTGACCTCGGAATTAAAGGAAATTTAGTATGCATCAACAATGTCAAAAGATGAAAAAAGTATTTCTGAAGATCTTTTTTTCCCCCACGCTCTAAATTTTCAGAAAGCTGTTGTGAAGTCCTATCTTTGCCCTGTCTATTCAGGGAGTGCTATCATCAATCCATTTTCAAAAGTTCTAGTACCCTCAGAAAGCAGAGAACAAGCACGAGTTAAGTCAGTTCCCATAGTGTTGTATTTAGGGTAGCGCAGCAAAATGCAATGCTTTGTAACTTTGAATAGCTTGATAGTTCAGAGTATAGTACCCTGTTACCACCTCATTTTGCAGCATTTACCACCTTATGCACATGATATCTGACTTAAATCATACAAGGGACATTCACTTTATATGAGGTATCTAATTTAGACACCCTAGTAAAGAAGGTAGTTAATGTGAAGTCACAGGACAGGTAGGCTCCTTCAGAGAGAAGTTCCCCTTATATTGTCCTCAGTGATTTCTTTAGGAGCCAAAGAAAAAAGGCTCCCTTTAATTAGATGCCTCAAGCTAGGTGGTATGAACAGACCTTTACAATGACAGGCATCAGTTCAGGTGGTTGAATATGCATCTTGCCCTGAGCTTCTAAAATGGAAAACAATTTCTCAATATGATGCTTTTATTATTGCTGCTTGCTTTGCTGTGAAAACAAAGAGCAAGGATTCCTGTCTGAGCAGGATAGGAAAGGACCAGCCACTGACTATCTCTGCCCCTCAGTGCTGACTTTCCAATATAAAAGTCCCATCGTTGTAAGGCTCTCCCTACAAAAACAAATTATTCAAATAAGGACAATGAGAACATGCTGGCCTGACTTTCTAAGCTTTGAAAGAATTTATTTTTATGTTGTTTATTCAATTATTTTAAGTTAAGAAGAACAGAGAGTATTTCTTTGCCTGAGTCAATTTTCAGAGGTGAATCTTGAAATGAGATGGTCTGAGCATGTTGAACAAAAGAGGCACAGATTTAACTCAGGGATACTTTAGGGAAAGCAGCAGTAGTGTGTATGAAATAACCCAACATCCAAATGCCCTGTATTCTCTAAGGGAGTAAAGGAGGTACAGGGAGAAGAAAAGAGACAAGACTAAAGGGCAGACATAACATAGGATATTTTGTGAGAGGACGGTGCATACATTGGTTCTTTCTCTAGTAGAAATATACATTAAAAATGAGTAATAAAGATACAGATATTGAAGTAAATCTATTGTTAGATAATACATAGATATTTCACAGTTTGGGTTGGGTATTTTTCCTCCAAAATAATGCCAAAGCCACTTAAATTTTTTTCAACCACCTGATTTAATGTTCCATGTATCCTTCTTGCCTGTGGTCTCCTTCATCTGAAGGGATCTTATGAGGAAGTCTAACATATAGCTTTTCTACTTTTCTCTTATATTTTTCAGCTTTGGAGATCAGAGTACCTCTTCATCTTCATCCATAAGTAAACAAAAGTCACATCTTTTTGTCCTACAGAAGGTGGCATCATTTTTGCCTTTTGCATTCCTATGTTGGCATGGACTGCTCCGTACTCCAGGAAGACACTTTTGTCTTCACAGAGGGAAGAGCTCAAAAAGGCAGGAAAATCTGAGCAGCTTCACAAAGCTGTTTGAAACATGCCTTGCAGGTGGAGTGCATGTTCCTTTGTGGCATACAGGAAAGAGCACTGCAATTCACAAACCATGTATTTCAGCAGATCTGGCTGAGCCCAAGAAACACTGGCTTTGACTTTCTTGACACCATTTTGCTATTTCCCAGAACACTTACATTTCAGGATGGTATTCTCTCTGTGCAAGTATCCGTAGTGTCTTTAAATGTGCAAGGCATAAGCATACCAGGAGACCTAAAAAGGCCAGACTCCATCTTCTCTGTAGCATGGCCCACACACAGAGATGGCCACAGACACACCATTTTGGCTGGGTCTGCCACAGGCACAGTGATAACTGATCAGATGCTTTAGATTGTGAAAGGTTCAGGACAGCAAATGAATTATTCAAGTCCAGAATGGTCACACAGGGAAGAAAAAAGTGTTACAAGTGATGTCACAGAATAGCATCACCAGATGATAAATCCAAATGGAAGAGAGAAACTATAAAGCAAATGACACACAAGTACCATCTTTACTACTCAAACCTTCTCCATTTAGCAAAGTCTAAATGCAGGCAGAACAAGCTTTTCTGTCTTCCTTATGTTTGGAGGAAGGTGTTCTGCTACTTCCTAGAGTTTAGAGTTCTCTCAGATGTGCTATATACACAGAAACAGAAACTAAAAAATGAAGCAATGAAAAAACACTATTTTCTCTGCTGGGTTACCAGATAGTTACTTCACTGGATATTTACTGGAGCAGAAATGGCTAATTGTGCTTGGGTCATGTCCTTATTCACACAGTTATTTTAGTGCTGAGAGTACAGATGCTGTCATCAGTTATGACAGAGCTGCTGCAAGAGCAGGGCTCAGTAGCGCGTGTTTCCTTCATCTTCTACCTGAAAACCTGTTTCAGTCTCAGTGGTACTAAATCACATACTCTATAAAAAGACAACTGGCTCTATAAAGCTCAGACTTGCTTGGCTTTGAAATTAACAGCTCTTGATATTTCTCAGGTTTTTTTCATTTTTTTTTATTAGAGTTGGTAGGGATTTCTTTTTTTAAAGAAAGAAAGAAAAGAAGATTTTCAGTTCAGGGTGATGCTGTCTCATCCTGAGAGTCCCACAATTCTTACACTGGATCGAGTAAAGCATGTGCTTAACTCAAAGGACATGAGTAATACCACTGAGTTCTCAGATTCTGGATGGACACTGCTATAGTCCACTTCTACCCTGTTTTATAATTCTCTATAAGCAGTGAATGCAAGATACAGTGATGTACAATATAATAGCCAGAGCACAACTTCAGAGCCCAAAACCTGCTTATCTTATACTTGGAAGCTGTGTCACAGATGTCAGAGAAAATGCCCAAGTGAGATAGCTGAACAGGCATATCACAGTTTGTCTTTCACTGGATGAATAATACAGCTTCCTTTACCCAAAGGGCATTATGTTTTTTAAACTCCAAGCTTTATACAAGCTTTGTATAAGTAATATTAACAATACATTTTCTTCTTTTAATATATATAAATCACACACACACAAAAAATCCCTCATTTTTGTAAAGGGTATTTTTCATCTTTATTACCAAAAAAGGTCATTTAAAAGACATTTAAAAATCATGATTCCCTGCATGTGAAAGTATACTTTTTTATCTTTTGCTATAAATTAAAACATTTTTAAACTTCAGAAACCTGCTAGGTCTCATCCTATCATAGGCAACTACCCTATCATAGACTCTGCCTTTCACATGGCAATAAGAAATCCTTACAATTTTTAGGTGTCTGTCTTAAACAAACACATGTTTTTTTTTCCTTTCTGAAACAAAGAGCTTATCAGTAATGAAGTGGAATTTGCCTCCTTTTTATTATTAAAGCAGTTCTGCAAAACACAGTCCTAATTATTGTTCGCTTTATCAGTCACATTGGGGTATGGTAAATTGGTTTCTAGACTTCTTAAATGACACTGGATTACATCTGCCCTATGTGTACTTAAAATTAGGTATTGTGTGGATGCTTAAAATCATGCCCAGGAACAAGCATCGACAGGCAATATTAGATGGTTCAGTTGTGTGAGTTAAATATAATAACTTATTGACTACCTATTAGTTCAAGCTGCTGCAAATTTCTAACATAGACATATACTTTGAGTAAGTACGGGATTTCAGGGCTTTTTTTACACTCATTTATTTGTTGCCCAAGGCCAGGACAGATATCCTTTCCAGATCTAGTTGTGCGATTGAGATATTACAATCCTCAGATGCTTGTCACTGACAGCTGGATGGGTGCTGCTGCCTTCATCTCTCTGTATGTGGAGGCAGCTTCCCCCACCAACACCAGTCTACTTAAACCTGCTTTTGCCTGGGATGTAGTGAGAATTCTCCATATAGTCCCTCCTATCAGGTGAACTGTGTGGGTAGTAATCCCTAGCAAAGTGCAGGGAATAAAGAGGACACCAGTGACTTCCACCAGCACTGCCATTTACAACGTGTGCGCCCCTGCCCTAGGAAGCAAGCTGTGCAGGTATAATTAAACGGCTTTTTTGATGCTGAAGTAAACTGGCACAAAAAGTTTTGTTCACATTTTTTAATTTTAATTCTAAAAAGTACAATCTTTGAAAGAGGAGTATCCTCAAGGGGAAACTGATTTATTTAAAGTGGTACAACTTTTTCCCTTGAACAAGCTCCATTTCTGTCAGGCTGACCTTTTTCACAAATACTACATTTTTTAAATCAGTCTCTCCATTTCCAAAAAAGCAGATTTTTTTGGAACAATTATCAATGATAAATACATTTGTGGCATCGGTTGATTTGGTTTAGTTTTGGTTTAGAGTGTTCAATCTTAAAATTCTGTCTACAAGTGTTAAAACTAACCATATATGTGAAGTCACAACAACTTCTGCATCTTCCTCACCTTGTGCTCAGTTATTTCTGATTCACCCAACCTGCCTGACTTCGGTGTGACAACTTTGACTATACTAGCTGTGTGCTCCAGTGTTATCCAGAACACACCCCACAGGAGATGGACAGTGGTTGTAAAGGAGCAGAACAAGAACCAAAATAACCCTCAAATCTCTATTTTTCTCTCACCCATTAATTTCTCATGATTTTGTCCATGATTTTCCTCTCACATGCTATTGCTCACAACCTTGTCCTTCCCTCCATATTTTTTTTTAAATGTATGATCAAAGTACCTCCTGATTTTGCTCTGCTTTGACAGATTTCCCACAATAAATTCACAGAGTGCTGGAAGAAATCTCTCTGAGATGAAACTAAATTGAACCCCCAGAATGATACAAATTATAAAAATCTACCATCAAGATCTTCTCAGACCACTGGAGACAAGGAGACTTGTCCAGCTTTGTAAATGTCCTGTTCTCGAAAAGAACCCTTTAGGATGTGCTGCAAACTATAAATTGATAACTCATCAAATCTGTAAAAGAAAAAAGAATGACTAGATAGGTTTCCAATGTTATGTGCAATACTGCACAGCCCTGGTTCCCAACATTGTCCAGAGTGGAGGGTCTATCAGAGGAAACTATGGTTCCTTTCTGGCTTGTGTGCCCCCAAAACTTCCCACTGGTACAAAGATATGGGGAAGAGAGCTGATGATCACTTGGATATCAAGACATACAGCCAAGATCACAGGGAAGGCCCAATGTGCTCAGGAGATGGGCAGTGCTCCTGAGGGACCAGCACAACTTACCAAACGTGTTGTGCTTCCTCCCTTAAGAAATATTGCATAGATGAGTGTGACAGCAAGGAAAGGAAATGTGTACTCCTTTATTCTGTGAAGACCAACTGCACACCACATTACAGTGACCTTCTCAGTTTCTCTGTTTTGATTGCCTGCTGTCCCATCCACCTCATTCCTCAAAGGTTAACGAGGCTAAACAAGAGAGGAACAAAAAGGTCAGCCAACAAAATGCTGATCGGACAAAGCCTAGGGAATGCAAAAGTAATGCAGAAGTCAAATACTGTTATTCCTGCATTACTGATGCCATCTTAGAGCAAACCCATACACACAGCTCCTTCAGAAAAATTTGCTATGCATGAAGGAGAGAAATGACCTGCTCTGTCAGGTCCAAAAAGCTGAAGCTTTAGTGAACAAGTGCTATTACACCCCCAAGGCTGAAATTTCTATTTCATTATCGCTGTGGCATGGTGAAGAATGGTAAAGAGGGAATCAGTGATAAAGTCAGGAAAATTACTCTGTGTAACTAACTGCCCCTTCACTGGAGCAGGTACATGTGGGAGAAGACTAAGGTTTACCTCCTGGCTGACCATGCCACCTCTAGGCTTTAGTCTTTCACGAAGGCCATATGTCGATTGTCACATAGACTGTTGCTCACAGAGTTGGTACAACCAAGTGTACTACAGCTGGAGACTTTCCCTGTCACCGAGGCTGAGAGTAGAAAAAGGCAATGAATCTTGTCACTCAATCCAGGTGACAACAAAGACCAATGCCTGAAGAGCAATATATGATGAGAGCATTTTCCCATTGGAAAAAAAATGTCATCACTCAGGACCCCAACTTCTCATTTGAAATGACACTTCAGTCAATAAGAAGAAATGTCTGGTCAAAATGAGCAAGGAAAAACCCATCCATTTCTTCCCATCGCTGTATGTCTGATCAGGGACTTAAAGTAGTTAGTTTTAATAGGCAGAGGAGGGAGGATTTATTTGAGATTCAGAACTAGATTTCTGTTTCACTTCAGAAAAAGATGGATTTTTAATTTTACAATTAAAAAAAATTCCATTCCTAGTGTTGGAAGCAAAATTAATATTGTTTTTAAATACTCTGCTTTGTTTACTAACACAGGTCTCCATCTATTTTAAAATGTAATTTCCTTCCTTAGTTACATTTCTTTGACAAGCAGCAGTTTAAAAAATAACAATAGTTTGCAAAGGACCTTCTCTAATTAATAATGATGCTGAAGAAACTACTGCTAGTAAAAAGTACCAGAAAGTTGTACGATTACACAATTAGATCAAGATGGCTAGAGCATTGGATTTGAAAGAACAACACCTATATATGAGAACAATGTGGAAAAAAGATTGTACCTTTACATGTGCAAAACTGCCATTTATAGGTAATTTTTTAAAAATTAAAAGTTGCCTTAGCAGATGTCTTCAGAAGTAAAAAACAATGAAGCAAGTGCAAAACAAAAAGTATTGAAAATGCATTTTCTTAGCAAAGTGCACCTCATTTCTTCTTTGACAAAATTAAAAGCTAAATTTAATTATCTAGAATGTGTTACATGTTGCTGGGTTTAAAAAAAAATAAAAATAATAATCTAATGTAGTTGATTATGGTAATTACAAAACATAAAATCATACCAAAGATTTCAAAACACTTTCTCCTGTTTTATAGGTCTCCACAAACCCTTTCTGCTTTATTGGCTTTTTTAGGGTTGTAAGTGAGGCACCAGCATCTGTCACTAGACCACTAAACAAATAATGTGTCTTCCCTTTGCATGGACCACTGGAAGGAAATTGCTGCCTGGTGCTCCTATCACTTCTCCCTTGACATAAATTATGAGCCACTTACAATGATGTAAAAGGATAGATTTTTTTTTGACTGGAAACTTACCTGCTGAATACTCTGGAGCTTTGATTAATGTTTCTGCCTCATTTTGTATGAGACCTAGGAAACTAAATATAGTTGGTACTCAGGAACTGCATCAGTATTATGGACAATAATGAACCATGTCTGGGAACAACAGAATGTTTTAAATTGCTAATGGCACAAATGAAACCTAATACAGATCTGGAGGCTGAATCAGAACTCCTCCGTCCTCAGTCACAATGGCAATGGAACAAGCTACTATATACTCAGAAATTTTGAGTATGGAAAACTAAATGCAACATCAATAGTTGCGGGATCTGTCTCCTACCACTGGGAAGCACTTTACTGAGATATTTCTTCTGTGCCAAATTATTAACGGCTGTTACACTGCCTTGGGAAAAAAGCAGACATGTGAGGCAGTTGGTGCCCCAGGGACACTAGCCAATACTGATCCTTGTGTCTGGGGACCCCAGGCTGTGAAAATGTGGCCAGGATCCACAAGGAAGTTTACACTTACACTTGGCACTAGTTAATGCAATATATTTTAATTGCAACTTCATCAGAGTCCCAGATGCCCAGAAAGCCTGCCTTTGTAGGAAAGAAAGAAGAAAAACTTAAGAGCCATCATAGTGTACTGCATATACTTCCTAACAAAAGCTGGTGTGCACATAAACCAACTGAAAATGTCAGTTTGTATGCAGGACTTAAAATAGTATCTTACTGTTGATACTTCTGTCGTGTTTCCCATGATTCTTGTGGGATCTACATTGCAACCAGGCCTCAAGGGCAGCACAGAAGATCAAACACAACCACAGAATACCAAATCAACAAAAGCATGTTTCCCTCTGATTGCAATAAAGCAAAACACAGATATGTCATGATACCAAAAACCAGTGTGACCAACTTAATCGTACCTGATTCTGACATAAAGGTGCCTCTGAAACAACTCCACTCAACTGCAGTCATACATATATTTAAATATCTTCTACTGGATCTTTTTTTTTGTGGCATGATATACTTAACTGCCCTTGACGAAATACGTATGTGTGAGTGGCCCATGCTGTCAAAATATTAGTTAGGAAGCCATATCCTATGGGCTGTTGGAGGAAAACAGAATTGTAGCAGTGTGCAAGAGCAGCTGGTTTGCTGTCACATATATGACCATATATATATGCACGTATATATGCTTGTGCTATTGAAACTATTAATTATTAATATCTATTCAATACAGTAATGTTATTGGCACCTTATTAAAACTGTTAGAAGCAAATGTGCTTACTTTCCTCCAAGCTACAACACCCTGCAATTTAAGTGACATTTCAAAGTCTAGATGTGCAGGCCCAAACACACACATTGCACTGTCTCCCTGTGACCAGAGGTGCGTGCCTGAAAGTCCATGAAACAATGTCTGACTGTCTAAGGCAGACTTTGCCGTATAGAAGGTAGAAGTGGAGCAGAAGCGACTGTGAAATGGCACCTGGATGAGATGCAAGGAGCCTACCTAATCCAGCCCTCTACATGGCCACTGATTTTGGCTCACAAATGAGTGTCATCCACGTTCAGATATTTCCTGATGCACCAGCTTTCTCCGAGGCAAAGTCCATACACCTGACAGTTTTTTACAATGTATTACTCTTTTAATCAATAAATATACATACACTCCCCTCCAGATATGCATACAAACACATAAATAAAGATTGTCGTGACTATGTATGAAGCAGTAGTTGGGTGACACATACAAGAACATAATTTAAAAGATAAAAAGACTGTCAAGGTTGCTGAAGAGAATGCATGAGATTATACTCCAAGGTTACTTGACCAGGTGCAGGCAAGAATACTTATTATTTCATAGGTATTAGGCACAAAAGGGACCATTAAGATTTAGTCTAAAATTTTCTATAACAGAAGTTATAAATGTTACAGAGCTTTTCCTGGATCTTACAGTCTGGCAACATCTGCCCAAAGGAAGACAAAAAAGGCAATGCAAAACATTTTGTTTACTGTTTTAAGGAAATAAACAATGCAATGCAGGTCTTCCCACATCAATCAGACCACTGTAACAGATGCATTCCTGTATCCCATCAGAGAAAACTATGAATACAGTTAAATAACCATTATGAAAAAGCACATTTATAGAAGAAAAATTGTTATTTTTCTGCAATCACTCCAGGTTTCTTTCACGCATCAGTGATTGAACCATCCAAATAGAAAGCTCACCAATATTAAAAAGAAGGCTGTATTAATTACAAAAAAAAATACCTAGTTCTTGTTGATTTGATTAAACATAATGAAAAATTGAGCCAGTCAATGAAAATGAGCATGAGGCATATTAACTAGTTTTAGACTTCTTACGCATATCTGTGTCCTTAGAGCATGCAGTGAGGCAAACAGGTACCTCTGAACCGTCACCCTGGGCACAGCCATTCTGAATACCTTCCTTACTGCACATTTTACTGTGTAAATTCTAGTTATAGCTCTTGCAGCTCAGCATTAGCCCAATGTTGTGACCTTAGTATATTTTGGGTAGCACAACAAATTCACTTAAAGCCCACTAAAGACCCTTTTTAATAAAGGTCAGTGCAAATCCTGTTACAACTGGATTTGAGTGCTCTTTTGGATAGCAAATTTACAATTAGTTTTGTCGTGGGTTGACCACGAAACCTCTCTATCACTCCTCCATCTCAACATGACAGGAGTTAAAAAATACGACAAAAACCTCATGGTTCCTGGGTCAATATAAAGACAGGGAGATGACTTGCCAATTACTTTCACTGGAAAAACAGTACAGATTTAGGGAACTTGATTTAATTCATTGTCAATTAATCAAAGCAAGATAATGAAAAAGCAGAAGTCTAAACCCACTTTTCCTCCATCCCTCCCTTCTTCCCAGGCTCAACTTTATGCCCAACTCTTCTACCTCCTCCCTGAGCATGCAAGAAGAGAACAGGAGCTGTGGTCTCTGCCACTCTTTCCTCCTTCCTTGCTTCCGCATAGGATCCCTGCCATGGATTACAGTCCTTCATGAGCTTCTCCGATATGGGTCCTTTCCACAGGTTTCTTTTTTTCAAGAACTGCTCCAGCATGGGCCCTTTCCATAGGGTACGGCCCTTCAGGAGCTCCAGTGTTCTTCACAGGGTCACAAGTCCTGTCAGGAAACCTCCTGTATGGGTTCCTCTCCACAAGGCCATAGTTCCTGCCAGGAGCAGGCTCCAGTCTGGGTTCTTCTCAGGGCCGTGGCTGCCTTCATGACTCATCCACCTGATGCAGCATGGAGTTCTCCGTGGGCTTCACTGTGGATATCTGCTCCCCTGTGCTCCTACGTAGGCTGTAGGGGACAACTTCTGTCACCACAGATTCACCAGAGTCTGCAGAGGAATCTCTGCTCTGGTACTTGGAGCACCTCCTCCTCTCCTGCACTGACCTTGGAGTCGTCTGCAGAGTTGTTTTCATTTTTTCTCTAAGAAATGCCTGCCTTTCATTAAATGGGTGGTTAACTTCCTGTATTAGCAAACTTCACTTACATGACTAGAAGTTTATTGTTATCCTAATTAGCAATAAGTATTTATCACTCTGGGACTTTTGAAAGGAAAGCCCTCTTTCTTTTATGGAGTGAGGTGATGCTTTTTTCTTGCAACACTAACATGTAGCTGCTAAAAAGGGAAAAGCTGCAAGTATTTTATTTTTTCCAATATATGACTATGTATTAAAATGTAATCAAAATCTATATTAAAGCAAAGTCCTTACTGAGACACCCAGAACACTTAGAATACATTTGCACATAAACAGGGAAAATTATTGTTAACGAAAGACCTAGTGTCTTCCTTGGTGATAATCAAATGGTGTTTTGCAATTGCAGTATTAAGGGTCAAGTTAAATAACTTGTTTGCTAAATGAATTTTAGGCTCCATTAAACTCATGACGGTCCAGTCCCCTCTTTGGAATCTTGAACTATGTGCAGCATTTTCCAGTCAAATTATGTGCTACTAGAACTGGAAGCGTGCCGCTTACCAGAGGACTGACCTTACCTTTGTTCTGCATGGTCAAACTAGGTCTTCTTACAAAGCTTTAATTTTCGTTTGATTTAAGCTCCCATTAAGTTGAAACAATACAAATACTATTAAGGAATCTATTTTAGTTTCAAGTGTACACAAATAGTATTTAAGTTTAGTCTAATCTATGTCTCAAACTACTAAAGACTCAGACACCTGGTCAAGTTGACATGGTTTAAGAAGTCACTAGTTAGTATTAGGCTGTGGCAATCTGTTCACTCCAAACCTATAGCAAAATGAAGCAGTGCCAGCTACCTTAATCTTGTTCAACTGTGTTTTAAGTAGAATCATAGAATGCTTTGGGCTGGAAGGAACCTCAAAGATTATGTAGTTCCAACTCCCTGCCATGGGCAGAGACACCTTCAATAGACCAGGTTGCCCAAAGCCCTATCCAACCTTAGCGCCTCCAGGGATGGGGCTTCTACAGCCTCTCTAGGCAGTCTGTGCCAGTGTCTCATCATCCTCATAGTAAAGAATTTTTTTCTAACGTCTAACCTAAACTTACCCTCTTTCATTTTAAAGCCATCGCCCCTTGTCCTATCACTACACTCCCTGGTGAGCAGTCCCTCTCCCACTTTCCTACAACCCCTTTAAGTATTGGTATGCTGTAATTAGGTCAACCCGAAGCCTCCTCTTCTCCAGACTGAACAAGTCCAACTCTTGCAGCCTGTCTTCATAGGAGAGGTACTCCAGCCCCTTAATCTTCTTCATGGCCCTCCTCTGTACTTGCTCCAACAGCTCTACATCTTTCCTGTACTGGGGACCCCAGAGCTGGATGCAATACTCCAGGTGGGGTCTCACGAGAACAGAACAGTGGGGCAGAATCACCTCCTTTGACCTGCTGGTCACGCTGTTCTCAATGCAGCCCAGGAGAGGACTGGCATTCTAAGCTGCTGGTACACACTGCTGCTCATGGTGAGCTTGTCATCAAACAGTGCCCCTAAATCCTTCTCCTCAGGGCTGCCCTCTATCCATTCTCTGCCCAGCCTGTAGCTGTGCTTGGGATTGCGCCAACCTACATGCAGGACCTTGCACTTGGCCTTGTTGAACTTCATGCAGTTCACATGGGCCCATCTCTCCAGCCTGTCAAGGTACCTCTGGATGGCATCCCTTCCCTCCAGTGTGTTGACCTCACCACATAGCTTGGTGTTGTCAGCAAACTTGCTGAGGGTGCACTCGACCCCACTGTCCATGTCACTAACAAAGATATTGAACAGTGTTGGTCTCAGTACTTACCCCTGAGGAACACCATATATCACAGACCTCCACAATGACATTAAGTAGACTTAATTTGTGACCTGTCATGTCTGAAGTGTATGAATGAGCGATTATAATGGTCAAATTTGTACATGTGAGGCTAACTTGCATGTTCATTCCTTAAAATGATATGAAAATATCCTTTTGGTTTCCTTTAATTAAATTGATGTTTAAATTATTCCATTAATTAAGAGGAGCACATCCTTGTTTGTGTTTCCATAGCGATAACTGCTGGGTTTTTTTCGGTGGAGCAACCATAACTTTCACACTGATTTTTTTTTAAAAAACAGAGAGAAAAAAAAAGAAATGATGAAGAAAACAGAATGTAACCTATCACATATAGTAGAAAAATACTGTTTTTCTTTGCAGTTTCAAATAAACAAACTCCTCTTCCTTTTGAAATTAAATCTCTTTGGAACAAGATGCTACCAAATAATTTATGTTTTCATTAAATAGATATTTAATTTTGGTCTGCTGATCTGCCAAATTGGTGGTTGCGTAATTGGCTTAGCTCTGTGGACCTTGAGAAAAGTACCAATTCATAACTGATAAAGACCCAAGCAATTTCTATTCATCACTTTCATAGTGACTTTTATTTTGTTGCCACTTTCTATCATCTAATTTCCTTTTTCTTTCCATTTGTCAGAAATAATTATTAATCTTACTGAAAAATAATTCCTTCCAGAGATAACAAGCTTTCTGGTACATTTAATTAATATTAAACGAGGTAACACTGAAAACAGAAACAGTCCCCCACAAAAAAAAGAGGGACTATTTTAGGTCAATACAGCAAGGAACGCCAATATAAAACTTAAAAGTAATGCAATAAACAATGCCCACTGGATTAAGATCCACAACTACATTAATCTAATTTTCCCCAATGTTCTGTCTATTTTCTTCTCATCTCAGCAGTTATTCCCAAATTCTGTCTTGAGTAACTCCACTGCAAATCTTATGCACTAATCCAGAAAGCAAAACAGTTTATGCCACTGAGGCCCATTAAAAAGTACGTATACAGTAGGACTGTTAGAAAGACTTCAAGCTACCGCTGCATAGGTAGAGCATGCAGCGTAGTTAGAACATGCATAGTTAGAAAACTGTGGAACCCAGAATGGCACATGCCAGATGACTTGCCTCCCACACAGCAGCCTCTACTGGGCTGAGTATTCTTAGACCAGCTTTTAAAGGAGTCAAAGGTACCTTGAAAGAACAACTGAACCAAAGTACGCTGTCATATCAATTATATTCATAAGGCAGCCTCGCTGCTCTTCTAAGCATGTATGAAAGAGCTATTGTCTATATGTAGCTTTGGAGTACACATAAAGGATCTTTGGTGTTAAATATTTGTATCTATTTTATCATGATAATTAGAGATTAATAAAGTAGACCGAGGGAAAGATATGCCTTTAGTAAAATTCCTAGTTTTGCTAAACTAGCATCAGAAATATACTAGGAAGGATGCCCTTTTATTAAAAACCTTAACACTCAGGGAGATTCTGGTACAGTAAAACATCATTTTAGTTCTATGTCATAGGTTAATCAATGGAAGCACATTATCTGTAGGCATATGAGAAAAATTGATTCAATGAAACGAATATGTTGACAAAAGAAAAAAAAAGAAAAATCAAAACTTTAAAGCACATTTTTATTGAAGTGACAACTGATGGGACAGCTGGGTGGTGGGAGTATCATATTATATTCAAGTTATTCACATTAATGCATTTCAGATAATCCAGTGTTTCATGCACATGGGCATTGACTTTGGCTTTATGAGGTCATTAAGGTAGCAGGGACATTGTAGGCTTCTTTGTAAACAATAGTTTAAATATGATTGTTAAGGAGACTTCACAGGTGATTTGGAGGTTTCAGTAAAGACATTAGCTCCAGCTAAGCACTTCTAGATTCAAGGAGACTCTATGTCATTATTGGCATTTATGAGTAGTTTGGACCAAGCCCTTATAAATTCCACCATACTGGCATTTGTGGAGTGACTTATTCCTGCTGTTACCAGTCTTAAAAGTTCAGAATATTAATGAGAGAAAATGCCGTTAAGCAAAACACGACCTGAATTAGAAAGAGCCCAGGGCACAGTAATACAGTGTATGATACCATCACTGAAACTGTGCTACAAAAAAGACTCTGGGAAGAGCTATTGGTATAAATGCAGTGCCCTGCTGTGTTTTTTACCTGTGGAAATACTTCCTTTCTTTAATTGATGGGACAGCTGATTCAAAAAACCCAACAAAACCAACCCAACAACAAATCCCTCACCCCGCCCCCCCATCCCAAAAACAAACCCCTCAAAAACAAAAAAACCACCCCCAAATCAATCCACACCCCCAGACAGTTTTAATGTGCTTTGGTCAGTTACCTTGCTGTTCAGCTAAACTTTCACTTTGCAACATCTATGGAAATATCCAATGTGGGAGACATCTTAATAGCAATCTTTTGTGGAGAGTCCACCGATTTTCTACTCTGCAGCTGTCAGGTGGGTATTTTTTGGAGGTAGAACTTCATTAATTCCCAGAAAGTTACGCTACCTCAGAGCAAACCTCAGCTGGTTTACGTCTTCATACCAATGACCAGGAATAGTTGGTAAGTTTGAGTTAGTTTCTGTTGGAGTAACAGAGGCTCAAACTTGGTTCTGTTGATACAGGAAGAGAACAACCTTCAAATAACTCTTGAAAGCCAAAATGCTCAAACTTAATACACTTCTGCTGTAATATTTCCTTAGCACAGATGTGCCTGATACAGCAAAACATAGAAAAGTAATTTGTATACTTTGTATCTGCCTGATAAGGGGGTGTGGGCAGGAATTTGGTTTGATTTTAACTACTCGACAAACAGTGAAAGGTAAAATAGTCAGCAACCAAGGACCAAAGATAAAAATTACAAACAATAACAGGATGTTGATGTTTCATCAAGTATTGGTTTGGTTTGGTTTTATTTTTAAAAAGGATAAGTGGCATGATAAGAAACACAGCAGGGCTAAAACATAGCAAGTGCAAGCCTAGGAAAATGGGAGACTTACAGGAAGGAGGCAACAAAGAACATTAAAAATACTGCTCCTCTGAAGACTGGTTCTTTACAGTGTCTGCAGATTTAGCTGCAAGGTGACATAAAATCTAAAGACTGACTGTTGCTTTGAGAAGGAACACTACACCACTACACATGTCTTTGTGGGAAGCCCATCTTGCTTTCATTGCCATTATTCTGTTTCATGTTTAAGGAGCTTTTAAAGAAAAGAAAAATGTTCTAGTCACCAGTGGTACAAATTTCTCTGTGCTGGTTTTTCCACATCAGTTCTAGTAAAGGCTGTACTGATCAAGCTACACCTGCTCACCTCTGCTGACAGCAGTACTTCCATGAACTTCCTTCTGTTTGCATGACAAGTGAACAAAAATGAAAGTAAGGAAGCTTCAGGAGCTGATGACACTTTCATTTTTCATAGCATGCAGCCATGCTAACTTAAATGGGTATGGAAGTGTGTTTACATTCAGGCTGGTGTTTCTCCACTATAGTGCTTCTAGTAGGACTTCCAGTTCTATGGACACACCAACCGTCTTCTTTACAGAATACAAATAATCAACTTTATTTGTAGATGTTTGAAGAAGCTTTTGTCTGGGCTTTTAATTTGCATGGTGGGTTGTTTTGGGTCTTTAAAAAAAAATCCACAAAATTTTAGAAGTGTTTATAGCAAATATCATTAAGTACTTAGTGTATCAGTAAATACTACACAGAGACATGAGACCACAGGTTTTCACCAAAGTTCAGCACTTGTCCTTGAAGGCTGAAAAATTCTGAATTTTGCAACAACTGACAGGACCGTCAGAGAAACGGTTCATGGAAAAGGGATGTCACTGTGGCTCTGTGGGCAGAAAAAACAAAGGAACTTGCACCAAATTTATCAGCAGAGAAGCGTAGATTGTAGAATAGGGATTATTTTGTTTTCCATATGCATGGAAGAACTGACTGAATGAAAAGGAAAATGCTCTTGATTGCTTTTTGGCAGGTGTATGCTGCTTATCTAAAGAAAACCTTTCTTTTGACAGGTTAATAAAGAAAAAAAGGAATGTACAAAACAGACAGAGACACTGAAATGAGAATGCGAATTTTTCTGGGTTGTTTTTTATTGCCTTTAAGATAGATTTGTTCTGTTTTTAACAAGCTGTTATTTACAGTTCCCAAGATTAGCCTCTAAGCAACCAATCAAGTAGTCCTCTATCAACCTGACACAAAAAGATTTGGGAATAGTAATCCTTTGAATGAGAAGATATCAGCATTCGGAAGCATGCAGAGTCATAATAAAAATTTCCACTTGACTTAGTGCATTGTTTCTAATTCTTTGCTTGAAAATCCTTTCCACTGCAGAAATTACAATAGCGTCTAGACTCAGTGGGCTCCAACTACATCTAGTGCTAAATGATGTTGTTGCCAAAAGTTTAACTGAAACAAACCAATTTAAGGTAGCAGAATGTTTTTTCCGATTCTTTGTAGCTGTATTTACAGATAGAAGCAACTGTGCATATTTCTAACTACATGCTCCTTACAGCTTACATGATCAGTCCAATTGCTTTGTTTTATAGCCTGGCAGTTGCTATAAAGAGTTTTCAAAGATGCTGTACAAGAAGATTGTTGGCACACCATGTACACCAAGTATAAGTGTGTAGCGTAGCCCCATGTGGGCAGCGAGCAGAGCAAGTGCTGTAGGAGACATAATGCTCACTGGTTCTAGATGGGAAGATCACATTTCCAAATGCTTTTCTTCATTCTTATTGCTAAATCTGCTCTTGCTGGTTGAACACGGGTAGGGGTGCTACAGAAGCTTCAGAGCAGAACCAAACTCTGTACCTCTTATTCAAAATCTTAAAAGCTTTTGTAGTTCTAATGTCCTGACTTTGGCTGGGATAGAGTCAATTTTCTTCACAGTAGCTACTATGGGGCTATGATTGTGATTTGTGCTGGAAACTGTGTTGATAATACAGGGATGTTTTTGCTACTGTTGAGCAGTGCTTGCACAGAGCCACGGGCTTTTCTGCTTCTCACCCCACCAGTGAGTCAGTTGGGGGTGCACAAGGAGTTGGGAGGGGACACTGTCGAGACAGCTGACCCCAGCTGACCATCGGGATAGTACATACCCTGTGATGTCATGCTCAGCATATAGATCTGGGGGAAGAAGAAGGAAGGGGAGGATGTTCGTAGTGATGGCATTACATGTTTACACAAGTAACCATTACAGGTGATGGAGCCCTGCTTTCCTGGAGATGTCTTAACTCCTGCCTGCCAATAGAATGTGGTAAATTAATTCCTTGTTGTGCTTTGCTTGCATGTGCCTTTTGCTTTAGCTGTTAAACTGTCATTATCTTATTACATGAGTTTTCTTTACTTTCACTCCTCTGATTCTATCCCCACATCCCAATTTGGGGCATGTGAATGAGCAGCTGCGTGATGCTTAGTTGCTGGCTGGGGTTAAACCATGAAAACTGCACATTAATGAGTGTTCATTTACAAATTTAAAAGGATCCCATTAAATATATACTAAAAATTAATATGATAGTTAAAAGATCTCATTATCTTTATTACCTAATAATGGATTTCTTTTTAAAGAGTCGGTTTCTACTTTTTACACACCATTAATCTATTCACTTAAATCAATTTTCTTATTATAAAATACACCAAATGGCATCAGAGCTTTCAGTTCTCAAAACACAGTATTTTGGAGGAAAAAAGAAAATCCACATTCAGCTCTCACCAGAACCTCTACCTTTTAGCTCTACTATCAGACATACAAGTTTTATGAAGGAAGAAAATACATTCCTTACTTCAAATACACACTTACCTTGCTCTTTACATAAAACATGCTTTCTTCTAAATTAGGATTTTATATTTTAGGACATTCCCAGAACTGGCAGCCAAATTAGTGTTTAAGTCATATACCTGAAGCCACCATAGTTCCAATTAAAGATATTCAAAATATTTTTTCTTCTAATGTCTTAAATGTTTTATTTGTTAGCCAAGCGCTGGGGTTGTCATCTTCTAGATTAGAAGGTGTTAGCAATCTAGTAGAGGGGTTGCAGCTACTACTGATGTGTGCAACTTCTATCAGTACTGATTCTTAAAATTCAACCAACTGTCTTGTCTTCCAACATAGATCTAAACTAGAAATAGATTTGGTATATCAAATATGAGGAGATCCACTTTATAAGGATCTTCTATGAAGCATTTTTTTACCAAGTTCCCCCATTCCACCATCTCTAAATGTCCATTCTTCCAGGACTCACCCAGAGAAAGACCATTTGTCAGCACAAGAGAATTCTAAAATTGGCAGGGGTGGAAGGCAGACCTTTGGCCAAATTTGTGATTACACTGATAAAACAGACATGTTTATTTTGTGGAGATGTTTCAGCAGAATGGCATGCTTACTGTAGGTACCATGACTGTAGTTGTTCTGTCTGAGGGAGAGCGCTCAGCCATAACTGACCAAGTATAGGCCAGAAAGCCTTAATGCTCAAGGAGGTAAGGTTTGACACACAGCTTTAGAGCAGATGGGGGTCTATTCTTATTTTTTTCCATCACAGTGTATTCACTATTCTTTAATGTTTACAGTTGTCCAGTAATTTACTCCAGATAATTAAATGTATCTCTGTATGATATAATATATATTATATAGAATATAGTATGCAACATAATAATACAGTATCTCAAATAGAATTTTGGATGAAATATCTTTTAAAATAAATATTTTTCTGTATTTTTATCAATATCATCCTTCCTCCATGTGTCAGAAGCAGTCACACACACAGAAGAACATATATGCCACCTGGGGAATTAAAGGATGTAGAGCTTCTTCTGCAGAGATTACAGTGCTGTGTTGCATGTTCATTTTTCCTACTGGTGCTATACCCCAAATTAAGCCAGCAATTTGTAGGACAAAAAAAAAAAAGATGTGAAATTTTGCTTCCTACACTTTGTAAATGCCACAGGCCACTTTTAGTAAATCTTTTCCATAGGAGAAAAAAAAGACAAAACCAGATTCTGTAAGATTTATGACAACCAGAATACAGCTTTCAGAGGCACAATTATTAAAAAGTGATGAGTAATTAGAGCTTTGACTGAAACCAACAGGACTCACAGCTGCCCTAAAGCTTTGAGAGCCATCCAAATTTTGTCCAGTGCTTGAAAAAGCACTTGCGCAACTGAAGGCATCAAATCCTAACATACCACCTAGAACAAAGTTGAAGCCATTTTCTAACATGGCTTCTTCTAGACATCAGAAAAAAAAAGAAAAAAAAAAAAGAAAAAAAAAGTATTCAGGGCTCAGGTTGTGACCATAGAGATGGAAAATAAAGGTAAAAATTATGTGGACCACACCCCAACCAAAGGAAACTGCTAACTTCTGCAGCAAGCTATTAGGAGGAAAAAAAAGCTATGAAAAACAACATGTCTCTGCTACAGAGGTGGAATTATCTGACTTGTTCCTAGATTCTAGAAAACACTGGAGCATGAAAACAGCAAGATGTGATGACACAGGAAAAAAGTATGAAAGGAACAGATAAGTTTTATGAAGCTAATGCTGTTGTGCTAGTTTTATAAACTTCTTCATAATTACAAATGATGTCTTTTTAATTATTGCACTAAGTCTAACTCAGCACTTTAAAAATTGAAATTACATGGAGTGGAAACTTCTGAGTAATACAGTGTTTAACTAACAGCTCTTCTAACACTTTAAAAGGCATGGAACTCTGCTGCTGAAACAAATAAAATTAAAAAAGCACATCGGCTGCTTCCATCTTTGCATGATAATGTCAAACAGTTTATTTCTTATGGACAGGCTATGTAGAAATCATAACTGAATTTTCCAAAGCAACAGGTATTATAACCTGTGAGATGTCTCAGATACTTGGACCACACACTGGACATGTTTATGAATTGCTGTGGAGAACACATCCATAAAAGCCAGACGGTTAGTATATAGAACAGCCATGTCTTCCATGTTCTCTAATATATAAACCATTAAATAATCCAAACTAATATATCCTCAAGTACAGATGTTTGCAAACAATAACAAAAACAGTGGCAGAAAAGGCAAATACTAATAAAGACTGAAAAGAAAACCCAAACCAAAGCCCCTTGATGTGTAATAGAAACAAAAGGTGTTAGTCCATGCAAAACAATACAAGCAAATGAAAACTCCGTTTGCCTAATGAAGAGGTGATCCAAATGGAGATGGTAGAATGCCATACGAAGACTTTTCATCTGTGATTCCCTTTATCATTACTTAGTCCAGACAATGCACTCATATAGAAAAAAGACAGTTTTAAAATGGAGAAGGGTTATACAAATCTCACCAGAACAAACCTACAGGGCTGAACTGCACCTAAGACGAGATTCTATTTGGAGCAGAAAAGCATTGGGAACATAAGTAATTCCTAGGAAGACTTTTATTAATATTCACTCAGTGGATGTGGAGGAGAAGATGGGCAAGCAACAGATGTCTGTAAGAGCTCTGTTCCCATCAAGACTGGTCCACAGTAAATGGTAGAGCCTCCAATCATTGCATTGCAAAACCACAGCATGTGGCTTCTGGAGAGAAAGGGAGGTGCTGAATATTTGCAGTATATACCTAGCAGATAATTTAGAAAAACTCAGGCAATTTATATCAGGAGATATACTGAAATGAACTGGGCTACTAGCTGAATGATTGTAAATGAATGTCAATCATACCACATATTGTTTGTGGCCTGTGTGCTTTCTTCTCATATAGAAACAACTAGCTGAAGAAAAAATTATAAATTTCTGTTAGTTTCTGTTGTGTGACTTCTGACCTACACTTTTGCCCTCAGAGGCTGAGAGCAGCAAAGGATAAGTGAAAAGCTTCAAAGAGCCAAGGATTTACCGATGTAGGGAGCTGCAGCTGTAACCTGTGGAGCCCCAGACAACTCTGCATGTTGCCATGGTCTGTCCTCTATGTCTGTTCTAATTCCTGGTTGAAGTATATCTTGTGACAGACAAAGTCTGCCTTAGTGGATCCTGAATATTGTGCTTTTTCTTTACTGCTATTAGTGGTGGGAGCCACATCAGTGCTGCAGGATGCAGCTCAACAGACTGGCACATACCTCCAGTGAGACAGCCAGCAATGTCAGACTCCAGGAAGATGCTTTGCAAAACCAGCACGTTTATTTTGCAGATGAAGAATGGACCAAAAGCCATGGTATCCCCTTCAGCAACAGTACAATGTACAGATCTAGGAGACTGAGGAATCTGGCAGGGTTTTGCTGAGAACAGTTTGAGGAGCAGCTCCTCCTGATAACTTTTCCTATGGAACCTACAGAGTCACCAAAGCTAACTACATAAACTGTGCTAGAGTCTCAGCTATATAATTGCTGTTACCAAGAAAGTGTTTTGCTCTGCATTACAATCTATAAGAAATAAATAAAGACATGTTCAGGTACCCATTTTTGCTTAAAACTAAACACAAATTGAATAGAACAGATAAACAAATAATTCCAATATAAAGCAATATCACCTCTGGCTAACTTCTGTTCCTGGTCTCCTGTGTTGCCTCACTAGTTGAGCATAGAAATAAGTAATTTAAATTGTCTTGTCACTTTCACTCTAGCATTTCAGTGACATAAGCCGTGTCTCCAGATACTGAAGGGTATATGAGGATGTGTGAAATCCAGAGTGAATACTCCATCTCGTGGCAGATCATTATGTTCCCTATTAACAAAAATGTAATTTTCAGTAAGAATTTTACCCAACAAAAAAGGAATCAAAATCCGCAACAATCATAAAACATGAAGCAAATTAACAATAAAATCAAATTCCCGGAATATAAAAATGACCCAGAACATTGAATTATGACATAAATTCTTCAGAGCTTTCATAAAAAATATAGCAAAATAGAATGACATTAGTTAATCTTTTTGTCTATTATATATCTGTAAGTATTGATCAAATACTGTAGTACATACACAGAATATCGTAGCCTTCAAAAAGCAAAATATGTGCTCCAAGGAGAGAATGTGTGGTGCTACCTTAGTTCTCCTGAGATACATTCAGCTAGCTGTTCCCTGATCCACACATAAATAAAAAGAAAATTGATCACTGAACCATTCTCTGGTTCATTTGCAAAATCATCATCATCCTTCATTCTAAAGAAGCAGATTGAAGTCCTTAAAATAACTTGGATCATATCAATATCAAATTGTAATACTGAATCACCCCAAGTAATCAGAAAAACAAAGAACTCATAAAACCTAACAGTAGTTCTTTGACTATTGGGAACACTGCATCAAAAAATTCTTTTCCTGACGACTGTGTTAACAGACAATGACAGTTCTGAAAAGTCCTGGGGAAAAAAAATCAATAGTAGAAAAATACTGTTCTGAAACTATTTCATATATGTAGGTTGCTACCCTTAAAGGCTCAAAGAGATATAGTTCTTTGTAGGTTCCAATTGTTTAAATCTCTTCGTTTTCTAAGAAAACATCATTATTGTTCAAGAACATTTGCTTCATCTCCAGAAAGTGCTTTAGGAGATATCACAGCTAGTAAACGCCAAAAATAGTCTAGTTTATCCTCCATGATATCCATTGTGGGAACACCCAAAGCTATATCTGTATTATTGGACCCTCATCTGCCTTATTGGACTCAAGCACGTTTTCAGGTTCTCCGGAGTTTGCTCTAGCCATATACCAACTCTCTATCAGGGGAAGATTAATAAACACTATCTCTGTTTGCAGACAGCCTGAATGCTTCCATGCAAGTGTTCTGCCTCTGCTTCTAACTACGGCTAGGACCTTTATCAAAGAAAATATTCATGCTTCAAAGTGAAAAATCTATTATTAAACACACATGCACTGATGAACAACTTTAAAGAAGCCAGCACACTATTGATGCCACTAGTTAGCTGCTTGTGCTGTGGCTGCCCCCTCCCTGGCAGTGTTCAAGGCTGGATGGGGCTTTGGACAACCTGGTCTAGTGGAGGGTGTCCTGACCATGGCAGGGGCACTGGAAATAGATGATCTTTAAGGTCCCTTCCAACCCAAACCAACCTGTGATTCTATGACAGCGAATCTCAGCCAATCCCCACCCCAAGTCTTGCTGTTTAACATCTTATTGAAGACGAATTATCAAGACAGACAGAAAGAAAAAAAATGTCTTTTTTTTCTTATTTTTTTATGCACAATATGAAACAAAGTAGAACCTCACACCTGGGATTCATTTTAAGTCTTTACTATTTTTCATTCCCATTAGAGCTATGGTCATCTGCCTCTGGGTCGAAAGCTGTTTCCACCTTTTTAAATGCATATACAATTGTGTTTCAGACACTCATGATCTTCAGCTGTAGTCATTATGACTATAGCTCATAGCTAAGAATGTTCAGAAATAGCAGCAGCCAGTACTGTAGCTGTCTGCTAAGTGTCAGAGGTCACTATGAATACACCAGGCTACTACTCCACCATCTACAATGACTCTCCAAAGAACAGCGCACTTCAAAAGCCCTTTTCTGATACGTGCGGCTTTCATAGGTTTTAGAACCACTTGCTTGATCCCCTAGAACAGGCACAGAAACGGCAATTAAAAATTGTGAGAATAGTCATCAGGAGCCAGATTCATTTTTAGAACTATATTTGTCTGAGGAATCTCATATGAAAAGTGTGACAAGGATATTTATAATAGAGACAAGGAGACTGCCGTATGATCTGTTCGTGATTAAAGCCTCTCAGATAGCCAATACTTGAACAAAACTATAAAGTAATATACAAATCAGTATTCAGTCAAAATGCAGTCAGCATGATCAGCTTAACACATTCTTTTCCTTGTGGTAAGCATTATGAGTGACTTTTTGTTAAGCAATATATTTTTGTCATTAAATGTTCTTCTAAAAGATAATGAGTAAAAAAAGAATCAATTGCTTAGTAACTGATGGTTTATCTCAAATAAATTACTACCCAGTACTAGACCTCTTAATATCAGCTGAAAGAGCTACTGAAGCTTATGAAAACTAAAGTAAAAACAAGAAGTCAAAAAACATCAGAATCTCAAATTCAGTGGTCTCCAAGCAAATCAGTCCTCTGATTAGGTAAAAGATTGGGGGGAGGGATGGGGGGGGTGGGGTGTGGTGGTGGAATGTGGTGTATGTGCAGCTAATTTAGAATTGGAAAAAAAAAAGAGCACTAAGTTTTAAAATCGTCAGGATCAGATAGTACAGGCACACTAATATAAACAGGGTAACTGCAGGAATTCAATATGATTTTTTTTCTGATAAAATCTGATTAAAGATCACCATAAAAACGTTTTCAATGATGTAAGCAATCTATCACCACTATTTTATCTGCTTTGATCTTGCTTCTACAGACAGGGCATTTTTTACCTTAACTGAAACAAAATTAAAACAGCTTTAAATTACATTCCAACTAACTGATTTCCCGTTCCTATGTCAATTGGACACAGTACTATTCACTTCATTCTCCCTTACTAAACAGCTGATGTTTACAGCCCTAGAAATCAACCATGATAGGTTACAAGCCTATCAGGTATCAGTGCAGGTGAGTTAATTCCTATGTACATAGTCTGGAACGTAGTTGGGAGGAAAAAGGTACCATGTGCATAGAATTACTGTGGATGTATATTTTTAATTTGGATAAATGTCTCTAGATTTTGTAAAGTTATCCTACTCTGTATATGCTTAAACCTCCCCAAGAACACCTGCATCCCAGAGACATCATGCTGCTCACTGTGTGACCAGCCCTATCACCCTTCCATGTGATCATCTGGAGACTTCCATCTGAAGGCAATACAATGCATATAACAAAGAACAATGAAAAATAACATAAAATATTAATATGTAGAGGTGTCAGAGGGCATCGATTTTCCTGTTACATCCTGGAATAAAGTAACTCCTAAGAGGAAACATAAAGACCAAGCATTTTCACAACCTTCTGGGAGAAAAATGAGCTACTATGAAGAGTGAAAATGTGGTGCTCAGCACCTTTGGCTGATCGATGTAGTAATGAGAACTGCTTATCTGTCTACAGAAGTGTTTAGACGATCTTTGTAAAGGTGCTACTGGCTACTTTTCTACTGGACAGCAAACAGTATGTCCGACATTCCTGCTTCAAATATGCTGGGATTTTTAAAAACCCAGACAGAAAAAGGGTTCCAAGGTAGTGCCTCACTAATAGCCACCTGTTATAAAAAAAATTAGTTCCAATAGAGCAATTGACTATGTTTATTTTGCAGTCTAATTGTCCAAACCAGTTCAATTAAAAATACTTGTCCAAACCACTTCAATGAAGACTATGTCAGTTCTGATTTTGTATGTTATTTTTATTCCACCCTATTGTAGCTGTTTCCAAAGCAGGATAAGACTATTTTCTGATAATTTAAGGTAAAGATAATAATCAGTTTCATTATGCAAAACTCACTGCTTGCAGCTCTTGTTACTAAAATATTTCCTCCTTAACCAATCCAAGAGCTCACAAAAGGTACATAATAAATTTGGAAAATAAAATTTCTTCCATACACTTTAACTGGATGCTTCAGTCTCCTCCCTTAGGTTTCTCAGCCCTTAGTCTGTAGCTATCAGCACACTTTCAAGCCAGCTGGACACCTCAGGGATGGTGACCACCTGTTTTTCCTCTTATTCACATGTGACTGCTGCTCCAGGACTGCTCAGCACTACCTGTCCATCACATGAACTTAGAGAAAGTAAGCCTGAACTGATGCTACATTTCTTGAAGCCAGTTAGAAACACTAAAAAAAACCCCTATAATCTAATTTTGTCAGTTTACACACTAATGAATTCTGAAAGTCTTAGTTCTTTGAATGCCTTTTGTACAAAAAAAAATCTTGCATTATACGTTCATCACAATAAATGATGATTTTTAGTAATGTCAAACCAGTAAAGAAACTTGGCAGATACATAGCTGATCTGGATATCTGACATCCTGACAGAATTTTAATGACATCTGCCTCTAAGACAAGGAAGATTAGAAGGGGTTTTTAAAAAAAAGTTCCACATAAAATTGGCCTTCCTTTTTTAAAGTACAGAATGGTCACTTCATCCAGAAAAGAGTAGCCTCCTTGTAACTGCATCAAGACCTAAAGCCTTTTTCACCTACTTTTCAGGAAGACTTTGAGGATTTCATCACAAAAGATACAAAGGGTTTTCTTGTGTTTTTTATTACTAGTATTCTATAGTAGCACCTGCAACCACACTCCAATCTTATGCTATTTATTGGATATTTATACCGTAAACTGGGGAGAATAGAAACATGAAGAAGCTTAGATTACTGAAGCACGAATGAACCTTTTCCTGGCAATTCCACATCCAATTTCTGCCAGTGCTTTAAAACAGGTGTTGGCAGATGGGAAAACAATCAGAAAAGAGTTGCAAAAACTAGTTAAACACAATTTAGGAGAGGTTAGAGTCCAGAGCAAACTATCTGATTAGTAGACATTTGACAGCAGAAAGGTTTCCATGTTGGTCAAATGAACACACACACTCATAAAAAAAAGTCAGCTGAAAAGGCAAGTATGTCATATTTCCCCAGTGTGTTTTGTTAACTAAGATGACAAAAAAGAGGAAAGGGGCAGAGAAGATAGTGCAGGAGGAGTTTGAGTAGAAGGGGAAAGATGAAAGATGAATTATTGGTTTTAATATGCTAATACAGAGTGATAAATAGCTATTAATTTGCTACTAAACTTCTGCTTCTCTTATTAAAATAATAGTATTTGACCCAAGAGGGAATAAAATTTATCATCTCTATTATTCATAAGTCTTCATCCTTTCTTAAACTACAGTTAATTCACTAAGCCAACCTATTTTCTTTTAAAATGATTGTACTGGATAGCCCATGTAACACAGGACATGGGACCTTTCACCCCTGTGGTGGTTTAGCC
>VZTU01030055.1:13808-38354 GCA_013400835.1 Zapornia atra | reverse complement strand
ACTTAAAAATGTTTGATTTTCTCCATGTTTATAAAATTCTGGACAAAAAGAACTTTTTGTTGGGGAAAACAAGACATGTCAGAGATTAGCAGTTGAAAGCTAGACAGACAAATTTACAGGGGACAAAAGAAATTAGTTAAGCAATTAACAGTGAGAGCAGATCAGAAATGGAAGTGATGATTCTCTGAACCTTGAAGACTTCAAATAAAGACTGGGAACTTTGTGATGAAAGATTTATAGTTTGATATGCTGAAGTACAGGTTTAAAAAATTGTATCTAGGTAGAACATAATTGTCAATGTCATAGGCTGACATTGCTTCTTGATCTGTAGCTTCATAAAGAGATGAAGAACAACACTCCCACCCCCTTTTTTTTAGTTCCTTCACAAAAAATCTAATGGAAATATCAGTTGAACTTTATTGAAAGATGCAGGTGGCAAAGAAGAGAAGAAGTAAGGGCAGTAGATCAAGATAAGATCATTTTGCATATGAAGTGGTTATCGCAGCTCACCACTTGTGTGGCAATGCTACATTGAAATTGTCCTTTTTCAGACAATAAACTTCACTTCTGTTACAGTAACAAAAGTCAGAAACATGCCACTGTTACACACATTTTCAAATCCTTGTCACTGTTATTCACTGAAAATAGATGAGTAAGTATGATTGCTTGCTCCTCCAGGGGAGGTTGAAAGAATAAAAAATAATCTTTTCTGAAGAACAGTATCACTTTTTTGAAAGACAGTTTAATATTCAGGGGTCTTGACACTCAACTAACTAAAAAAAAAAATAGTATAAAAGATGAAGCTTGAAAATCCACTAATCCTTAATGAGCATTAATCTCTTAACTACTTTAAAAAAGACGTGGTTTATATTCATGGGAAAATCTTGCATAAGAAATTATGTCCTGAGCATGTGCTTTTCAATATTAAAGTACCACTGGAATTAGTTTCAATTAAGAAAATTAATCTGAAATTGGTTAGTGAGCATTCTGACATAGCAGAAATTTGATTGCTAATACTCTAAACAGTTCACATTGTGGTTTTTATGTGCAAACATTGAAGATGTATGGTGTCTCCATTCTTATTTAATATGGATGGTTATTTTGATCAAAGTTGAGAAACTGTTTTTCCTCCAGTTTTGTTAGCATGAAAAGAGGCATAACACTTTTTCTCTATTTGTAAAATTAGTGCACGTATTTCTTTTTTCTTTTTCCACTGAGAAAGAAATATCATCTGTCTTACATTCCATTTCTATGCACATCAGAGTAACTATTGTCAAAGATTTACTTGAGAATACACCTTGTTCCATAAAAATTGCACAAAATTTTCTTCACTTGCATACATTTATAAACATGCATGGACAGTAGTAAACCAAATCCAAATAAACAGCATATAGCTAACTGTGCTCTGGGATCAATAAATTATGCAAATAGACCATGACACAGTTTAAATTCTGTAAAGCTTTTCTTGTACAACATGAAGCATCAAAGATAACGTCAGAGAGGCATCCTTGTGTGACTTTGACTCTGCTAAGTTTCCAGTAATAGGATACCTCATGGAAGCCAGAGTACTAAGAGATACGGTATTTAAAACTCAAATTTAAAAATACATATTCATATAAATTTAAATATTCATAAAATATAAGAAAATAAAAGAAGTGTGGCTGTATGTACGTGTGTGTATACAGGATCACAGAATCATTAAGGTTGAAAAAGACCTCCAAAATAATCTTGTCCAACTGTCCCCCTAACACCTACATTACTAAACCATGTCCCCAAGTTCCCCATCCAACCTTTCCTTAAACACTGTGAGGGATAGTGACTCCACCAACTCCCTGGGCAACCTGTTCCAATGCCTAACCGGTCTTTCTGAGAAGAAATTTCTCCTAATTTCTAACCTGAACCTCCCCTGGTGTAACTTGCAGCCATTCCCATAACTACCTATCTACCCACCTATTTATCTATCTATACAAATATGCCATTGATCTCATAATTATAGTTGATAGCATTAAGTCATTATTATGCTTATAGTATGTGCATAAGGTATTCCTAGGTAGCCCTTTAAAGTCTCATAGTCTTTAATAAACTTTACGAACTCTGCATATCTATATTTTTATATTTCTGTGTTCCTGAATCAGTAATTGTAAACTCCATGGTAGACTAGAAATTGATGTTTTTTGAGGTAATTAGCAGATTTTGAGGGTATTTGGAGACCAGAAAGAAGAGGCTAAAGATTAACAGATATTCTAAGTCTCATACAATTGGACATGATGTCCTATTTCTGACAGATTTTGTTTATGACGTATGCTAGAAAATCAAGACACATTGCTATAGCTTAGTCGCAAAGAGGGAAAATTAGGAGAGATATATAAAGAAATAGGGTCAAACAGCCTAATAAGTGTTCAGATTCTTCCAAAATGTGATGCTACTTTTAGGACATTCTGGCCTTAATTATCTAAAATGAACATTTTACTTCTTTCAAAGGAAGAAAATGCCTATAAATAAGGGCAAATATTCTGGTCTTCTATGTGTTCCTGTGCCTCAGTATCTAATAACCTAAAGAGAAAAAAAGTGCAACAAACCAACAAAGTGCATGTTACTATATGTGCAATTAAATTTACTTGAGCTTTGCACATTCCTGTCAGTTTATCACTTTATGTATGCTTCTAATATAGAAGTACTTATGATAACTAATTGAGCACCCCAGCAAGCCTATGACTGCCCTTTAATGTGATAACTGGCAAACATGACCTCTATGTTTTTCACTCAACACCTTGGGAACCACAATGTTTATATTTGTTTGTATTCTGCTTTTTCTAATTAATTTGATTCCCTTTAGCTGTTAAAACTAGATAATTTGATCTGGAAATGATGTGACACCTCCATTAAGATCTGAATGTTACTCACATACTGTACAGAAGAACATAAAAAATAGACCTGTCTTGCATAGGCTTGCAATACACAGTGACAGTGGAGAAATGAAACAGGAAATAAACTTGCTGTAATGCAATGAGCATGTAATGAACATAAAACAGCAATGTTATAAAAGTGTTAATAACTGTTTATTAAATATGAATGTTTACAATTTCCATCAGACAAGTCTGTTTCATTTATCACAGTGTACTTTGGTGACAATGAAGGCACAATGAAGACAATTTATTTGACTTCATTATCTAAACTACTGTGCTTTAATGCCCCTGCTGTTCAAGCTTTCCTAATGTATTCTCTCAAGGATACCATTATGAACCTGCCATTTTTCTGATTTTTTTTTTTAATTTATGATTGGGTTTGCATAGTTACTAAACACTAGTGATAGCCAGATTCTTTCTTAATTTGCCTTACACATATCCATATTAACACATTTATATATCTTTGTAAGGACAAAATAGATCTGTTGTTTAGAGATACCTACTGTTATCTTTCTATATATTTATGAAGCAACAGTCACACAATTTATTTGGATCCAAAGAATGAAACTTGATGGTTCATAACAAGGTATAAAATAGCCACATAGGATAATATTTCTGAGAATGTAAGGACAGAGATGCATCAAGTTAAAAACGATGAACAGGAGGATGTAAAAAAAGTAAGATAAAATATGGAAGTTTTATTGTATTTATTCCAAGTTCTTCAGATTCTTTTAGACTAGCTTTTCTTCCAGTACAATGTCAGTACCAAATAGTTGTAAACAATATGTCCCTCATAACAGCTCGCATATTGTTTACAACTATTTGCATTATCTTAGAATGACCCTACTCAGCACATCATCTTGCACCAGAAGTACAATGTCCAGTTCTGGTTCCCAAAATTCAAGAAAGACATGGACAGTTTGGAAAGGGTAAATAGGAAGACTGAAATTTTTATTACCTACTCCAAACTCAGGAACAATACATTCCAAAAAGAAAGGAAACGAGGCAAAAATGCCTAGAGGCCTGCATGGAAGAACAAGGAGATCCTGGGCAAACTCAAAGGCAAAAAGAAAGCCTATAGATGGTGGAGGCAAGGACAGGTAGCCTAGAAGGGATATAGAGAAACTTTCTGAGCAGCCAGGGATCAGGTTAGGAAAGCTAAAGCCCTGATAGAATTAAATTTGTCCAGGGATGTCAAGGGCAACGAGAGACATTTCTGTGTCAGTGATAAAAGGAATATGAGACAAAATGTAGGCCCTCTCCAAAGTGAAACAGGAGACCTGGCTACCCAGGATGTGGAGAAAGCTGAGCTACTCAATAGATTTTTTGCCTCAATATTCACAAGCAACTTCTGTAGCCACACTGCTCAGGTCACAGAAGGCAAAGACAGGGACTGGGAGAATGAAAAACCTCGCAATATAAAAAAATCATAGAATCATAGAATTGTCTGGAGTGAAAGCAACCCCAAGGATCATAGAGTTCCAACCCCCCTGCCATAGGCAGGGGCACCATCTCCAGACATGACACTTTTTCCAGTCCCTGGGGACCTATCCCAACAGCCAGCTCCTTCAGGACCCTGGGATGCATGTCATCCGCCCCCATAGACTTCTAGACATTCAGTTTCATGAAGCGGTCTCGGACTTGCTCTGCCCTTACAGTGGGAAGGGGGGGTGGAATTTACTCACCCAGTTCCCACTTAGAGGTTCAGGGAACCTTGGTTCAGGAACCTGAGAATTATGAGAATCCTGGCTGCCAGAGAAGACCAAGGCAAAGAACTCAATCAGTACCTCAGCCTTCTCCACATCTGTTGCAGCCAATTCTTTCTCATTTACCAAAGGGGGTATGCTCTCTTTGGCCTGTCTCTTCTGGCCAATGTACCTGTAAAATCTCTTCTTGTTGTTTTTAACATATCTTGCCAAGTTCAGTTCCATCTGCACCTTGTCTTTCCTGATCCCATCTCTGCAAGTCCATGTATTCTTTCCAGGCAACACACCCTTGTTTTCAGAGCTTGTACATGCCTTTCTTTTCCCTCAGTTTGACCAGCAGGTCCTTGTCTAGCTATGCTGGTTTCCTGTCCCTCCTGCCCACTTTCTTATTCTGAGGGATAAAGAGCTCTTGAGCTCTTAGAAAGGCATTCTTAAAGAGTAGCCAACTTTCCTCAACATTTCTGTCTCTAAGGACCACATCCCAGGAGATCTTGACAACAATTCCTTAAACAGCCTAAAGTTTGTTCTCCCAAAGTTCAGGGTCCTGATCCCACTCTTTGCCAGGCCCACATTCCTTGAGATGACAAACTCAACCAGGGCATGGTGGCTGCAGCCCAGGATACCTCCAGTCTTAACACCTTTAATGATCTCCCCCACATTCGTGAGCATCAGGGCCATCAGAGCATCACCTCTGGTTGGTCTGTCTAATACCTGAACCAGAAAGTTATCATCTGGATAACTTTATGGACTCTGGGATTCTCCTGGATCTCTTGCAGCTCACCATGTGGTTTTCCCAGCAGATATCTGGGTCGTTGAAGTCCCCCCATCACCTGAAGAGTGATGCCTTCTGCACTTGAAGGAAGAAAGCCTCATCAGTAGGCTCCTCTTGATCAGGCAGCCTTTAGTAGACCCCTATCACCAGTGGCCCATCCCTAATTCTGATCCACAAGCTCTCAACCTGCTCTCCACCACCTTTCAGAGGGAGCCTCTCACAGGCTATCCACTTTTTAACATAAAGGAGACCAGGTTTGAGACCATCTAATGTACCTTAAGGTGCACAAGTCCATGGGAAGTGGTGAGATGCATCTGTGTCCCCTCAACGAACTGGCAGATGAAGTGGCTAAGCCATATTTGAAAAGTCTTGGCAGGTCAGTGAACTTCCCACTGACTGGAAAAAGGGGAAACATAGGCCCCATTTTTAGAAAGGGAAAAAAGGAAGACCCAGGGAGCTACAGGCCAGTTGGTCTCACCTCTATGCTGTCAAGATCATGGAGCAGATCCTCCTGGAAAATTTGCTCAGGAATATGGAAAATAAGGAGAGGATCTGTGACAGACAGTGTGGCTTCACTAAAGGCAAATCATGCCAAATAAATTTTGTGACATTCTATGATGGGATTACAGAGATGGTGGGTAAGGGTATAGTGACAGATGTCATTTACCTGGACCTGTGCAAAACATTTGACATTGTCCTGCACAACATCATAAATAGAAGAGATGTGGATTTGACCAATGTGCCATTCAGTGGTTACAGAATTGGATGGACAGTTGCACTCAAAGAATTGTGTTCAATAGCTCAATGTCCAAGTGGAGACCAGTGGTGTTCCTCAGGGGTCTGTCACTGTTTAATATTTTTGTTGGTAACATGGACAATGGGATTGAGTTCATGCTCAGCAAATTTGCTGATGACATCAAGCTGTGTTGTACAGTGGACACTCTGGAGGGAAGGGAAGCCTATAATATGTTATGCGCGCTTTTTTAGTTTTTTCTTTCTCTTTCTTTTTTCTTTTTTTTTTCCTGGTTTTTCTTTTGCAGGATTGGGTTTTTTTTGGGGGGTACAGGGTATCATAACACTTGGAATCTTGACAGATGTCCATTAGATTGAATAGAAACATGAGTATTTCAAACAGGAAAAGGCATCAGCTTAATTTGACACCTATGTTCATCCGAAAGAATTAAATTATGACTGCAGATAACACAGCTTTTTTTCTGACTAAAAATTGTAATTTTCTAGCAAGTGCAGACATCTCTTGTAATAAAGCCCAATTTATGGCTGATATGTAATTAAATCAGAATATTTTATCAACCTTACTTATGGTCAGAGCCTGTCATACTGATGCTCTTCTTAGAGAGAGACCATTTGAATTGCAAGTCACAAGTACACTTAACAATTAAGCATTTTAAATTAGGACTAGATTTTGTGCTTGTAGGCAGAGGTTTGTATATGATAATGGCATAGTCTCATGCTGTTTAATAGGATTACATGAGGTGCAATACTTCAAGAAAATGCAGATCTCCAAATAAACCCCCAAAGAATACAGTGGGTGGTTTTGTGTTTCGAGTAAGGGTAACTTGAGCCAGGGACTCCGATGAGCAATTAATGTTTGAAAGGTTAGAACAGAGGAAAGGGAGGGTGGGGGAATGACTGAAGGAGGTTTCAGGGAAATGAGGTTCCTACATCTGCACACAGAAAAAGCAATAGCAGGAGTTCTCACACACAGAGTGTGAGGTTCAGAATTGCTTCTGGAAATAGTCCTGTTAAGGTGATGTTAATCTGGGGAAGAAAAGTAGGTGGAAAAATACTGAAATAAGAGATATCTTGGGAAATAGAGTAGGAATAACAATAAAAGTGAGACAGAGTAAAAGATTCAAAAAGTAAAAAGTACAAAAAAATAAAAATAAGGGGGTGAATGAGGTAGTTACTGCAGGTAGAAAAGGAAGGAGATTTACCAAACCACTGTGCAATGCTGGAAGTATGAAGAGAAAACTTTCCTCTGGCCAGTAGGAGTCAGCAGCAGGGTGGTGACCATCAATAGAAACTGGACTTTGTCCTATTTTCATCTAGAAAGATGTATACTGACACTTTCTGCTATTTCTGTGTGTTTATCCAAAGGAACACAGGCAGCTAACCCAATCCCAGAGTTTTATTCAGTCATATGATTTCCTTACTTTTGACTCAGAAGCACTGGTTCATCAGAAATCTTTTCTGCTTGTATGACTGATGTGTGGTTACATAATATACATGTATGAATCACACAGAGCATTCAGGACCTGAGTAATGGATCTATCTCATACAGTGCAACAGGCCTGTTGGTTTTCTACATGAGTGGACACTTTATAGCATGCTAATAAAATATAGATATGAATATTTCCAATGTGAATTGAGTGGAATAGTTTTAAATTAGAACATATGTAAAACTTCTCAACTCACAAAATTAATTTTTCGGTAAAACTTAAAGGCCTGCAATGTGTGATTATTTTTGCAGAACTGATTATGGCTGTGCACAGTTTTCACAGAATCACAAGGTTTTCACAGCAAAGAATTAATTTTCTCTGTAGTATTTTTTTTTCCATGTGTGCTTACACTACATTGCCTAGTATCATTCAGAAGTGGAAGCAGATCAAAAACATGATCCCAATCCCTTAGAAACATCCAACTTATTAAATACTAGAGAACCAACATGCAGTTTGATTTACAAATATCTAAGTTCCACTAAAAGTTAAATTTTATCTATAGCTTTTCATTGCTTGGAAGAATAGTGGAGACACTTGCCAAGGAAGTTGGATTTTTTGAGACTACTATCTTCAAACTCTTTTTCTACTAGTTAATAAGTCGACTATTTAGACATCCTTGAGCTTTTTTTTTTTTTTAATCTTTCTTTTTGATATTGAGGTTAAACTACTGTGAAAAAATGTTGAATCATTAACAAAATCTGCAACCAAATTATTTTGTCTTGCATATTAGCTTGAAGAAGAGCCTGTACCTGAAAAATTTTTCCTATGTGTCTGCATTTGAATCAAGCTGAAATTCATAGCTATGAAATTAAGTTCCCTATGAACTTAATCTGTGGACAGACTTACTATAAGGTTGTCCTGACTTGAGAACAATAGCCAGAAAAAAGATACTTTATTTTTCAGAGTGTAATTTTAACAGAGAAAAAGGGAAGAATTTTTGTAAATGGAATTGAGAAAATGAAACCAAGAACGATAATCTGTCTGACCTTAAAAAAAACAAATCATGCCAGATAAACTTGACCATTCTTGTGACTGGAATTACAAAACTAATATACAAAGGGAATACACCAGGTGTAATAAAGGTTTAATTTATGAAAACATTTTACAGCATCTATCAAAATCTTCCCTGAAAAGTCAGTTCAACTATGTTTGGATAGATCAACTACTCTGGTAATCTCTGTACTGCAGTAAATCTAAAGTATCACCACCACTACAAGAAACCTGGAGAGGGACCATTTATCAGGGAGTCTAGCAATAAGAAAAAGGATAATGGGTTTAAGCAGAAGGGTAGATTTAGACAATCCTCCATGAACTTCTCCAAGGTGAGTCCTTTTCCATAGAGCTTCAGCTCTTCACCAGCTGCCCCAGCATGGGTCACTGCTATGGCAGGCAGTTTTAAATCGCAATGTCTCTCAGTCTCTCAGGCCCAGTCCTCCATGGGGTCTCCAGCCTCCCCCCAGCAAACCTCCTCTGGCATGAATCTCTCCCTTGCTCATCTCTGTGTCTCTGTCTCTCGCCATGGGCTGCAGGTGCTGGCAGGGACTTGCTCCAATGCGGGTCACAGCATCTCTTCAATGTCTCCACCTGCTCTAGTGCAGAGCCTCTCCACGGGCTGCAGGTGGGGTCTCGGCCTTTTCCATGGGCTGCAGGGGAACACCTGCTCCACCATGGGTTTCTCCACCAGCTGCAGTGCTCTCTGGCACCTGGGGCACCTCCTCCTCCCCACCCCTCCCTGGCCTTGGTGTCTGCACAGCTCATTACATCTTCTCATTCCCTTCTCCAGTGGCAAAATGCAGCTGCTTGCATTTTTTTTTTCTCCCATATGTGGTTCACAGAGGTGCTGTGACCATTGCCGATTGGCTCGGCCTTGGACAGCAGCAACTCAGGCCTTGAAACAGCCAATGTTTACTCTTTGGGACCTGCAGAGAGCTTCTAGCGGCTTCTCAAAGCTGCCATCTCTGCAGCACCCCATTTTCTGCCAGCACCCAGCTGTGCAAAACTGCGACACCCACCATCCAGATCATTGATGGAGGTGCTGAACAGGATTAGATTCAGTATTTCACTCATGTATATGACAAAGACCACTCTAGTGCCAAAGGAGATCTTGGGATAAGTAGCAGATTTAGTAATTTTGTAATAAAATATTTTATTTTATGATTTTTTCATTCTTTCCTCAAATAGCCAATTTTTTTTTCCTCTTCATTTTTGTTTAAAGAAATTGTTAGCATGCAGCAGTACTAAACAGAAGCATATTTTGTTTGATTTCCACCTTTCATTAACAGTGTATGTTTTTCAGTTGCCTGTTTCCAGTACTGCTGCATATTTCGTCACATTTCTGGTACAAATCTAAGTAGGAATTTGTTTCCTTTAAATGTAAATATATCAGTTGTGTTTCTGTAATCTTATACAATTGCTCATATATAGTAACTTAACAACTTTTTCACCTGCTAAGAGAAAGCTGCTTAAAATCAGCATTGCTTGTGTTTTCAATGAAGTATTCTCTATGTATAGATACATACAGGTATGTTTGCATGTATAAACATATACATAATCTGAAAACAGACATGCTGTTCCCTCTTCCTGCCTTTGACCTTCATGCAATGATACATAAAATTTTCTGTTCTACTTTTTCCATATACTGATACAGTCATTCAAGAATGCAATTGACAGCATAATTTGCCACTGATGTCACTGAGACATGCTTTCACCTCCTTGTGAGTACTCAGTTAAGTTTACTTCATTAAACTTCCAGACCTGAAAGATTTGCTGTTAGAGAAGAAAATCTTTTATGAATCCATTCAGTCAGTTGAGGCAGGAATCTTATACAAGTGAATATAGATGCATTTTTATGACTTCTAAATTAATGTCTCCTTAATAATTTTCAGAAATAAATATATTCACAGATAAAGAGTGACATTTTGAGTTGACAAACATAATTATCTTCTTTTCTTCTGTCCTTAATGTTATCTGATTATTCTAAAATTGATGCTGATACTTCCTTGCCTTCAAAATCACAAGTTTGTTTCCAGTGCTAATAAAAACAAAACAAACCAACAAAACAAAACAAACACCCCACCAAAAAGAAAACAAAAAACCAAATAACAACCACAAAAAACCCCAAACAGGTAGACATGCGTATTATTCACCACACCTATATCCGGGTATTTCGAGCCCAGTCGGCTCTGCTTATGCCTGTATATACTTTGAAATTGATACACCTTGTCTAGAATCTGGACTTCAAAGTGAAACTGGTGTCATAAAAAACCTCACTGCTTCAGATCAGGTAAACTTTTAAACTCCACTCTGAATGGGGGAAAAAAAAAAGCTTTATTTTTGAACTCAGCTTCCTCTTTGATGTCTGGCTTCAATCCAATTTTAAAGAATCTGTCAGCAAAGTCAGCAAGGTTTGAGCTGGAGGCTTGATTTCTGCAGGCTATTCTGTCCTCAGTTCAACTCACAGAGATTTACTTGTCTGTGGCCCCTAAACAGATGTGATCACCGCTATTCCTCCACCTCAGGAACAAACTTGGGGAATCTGCTCCATAGGATGGGAAGAAAAAGGAAAGAATAGACCTAAACCTGATGACTTTGTAATAGAGACTTTCAGTGTTCTTATGGCCTACTCTCACTTCACTCTCCTTTATCCATGCCAAAAGACAGGGACTAAACAAAAAAAAGAAGAAAAAGAAAGAGAAGTCTTTGGAACTCAAACAGGGGTCTCATCTTCAAGATAGTTTTGTAACAAGCACTTTGTGATAGCTCCTCACTCTCTGCATTACCTCCCACTGCTGAGTGATTCCCAGCTCCTGGAGCTCTTGTCTAAGCACATGAGGAAATTCACTGAAAGAGCTACAGCAAAAGGCCTGTGATGTGAGATTGTAAAGCTCTTACTACTGCCCCTACAAAAAAAGCTACGGTACAGGATGCCTGTGCTATAAATATTTCAGACAGTTTTGGTCACAGAAGGAAAGTAAATCTAAACCTTTTTTTGTTGTTAACATAGTAAGCTTTAAGCATAAGCTTTAAGAAACAGCAGAATGTTTTATTTTATACTGGTTCAGTTTCCACGCTCTACCTAGGTATTATTCCTTTTATGAGGTGAAGCTCAACTGCCTTCTTGGGACCTTCCTCCCTCTAGGGCTTTGTCCCATGATACTCTACCAAGCAGATCCAGATCTTTGGCCTGAAGAGGCCAGTCTGCTCTCCTGAAGTCCAGGGTAGTGAGTATTCGATGCAGTCTACTTACTGCCCTAAGGATCTTGAACTCCACCATTTCATTGTCACTGCAGTCAAGGCTGCCCTTGAGCTTCACATTTCCTATCAGTCTATCCTTGGTGGTGAGAACAAGGTCCAGGGCAGCACCTCTCCTCGTTGGAGCTTAAGCAAAACCCCCTGGAGTACATTGCTGGGCTGCGTAGTGGTGGTTTCTCAAACTCAAGCAAAGTACACTGGGTACCTATGTTAAAAGCACACACCTGACTTTCAGATGGTTTGGGGTTTTTTTTATATGTGTGTGTGTATATGAATCTTTCTGTAGAAGTTAACAGAAATAAAAATTTTAGTTAAGATCCATAACAGTGCTCAACTAATAATTGCATGTCTTCAAATGGTTGTGAAGCTTGATATATGTTATAAAGTTGACATATTCCAGAAGTCTGAAAAGTAACCCTGATAGTAACACATGTACAAATCTTGTCAAAAATTAAAAAAAAAATTCCCTCTGTGATATGCTTTATTCTGAAAGTTGTATAATGCTTAATTTTTTACTACAGTATTTTAAAGTGTTGTAGGAGGATCCAACATATGTAAAAAGGTGAAAAACAGTCTTTGGTATCTAAATGTAATAAATACACAGACCTAGGAAGAAACCAGTAAAAAAAATGTACAGAAATCAACCTGTTTCCCTCAAGTTAGCACAGCAGAAGCCTCTTTATTGGTTAGTTGAATAGCCACAAAAAAGTGGCAGAGGGAGGAAGGTAATAAAAATGTGCATTTAGGTAAATGAAATAAGGGCAATTACTCATCATGGGGTTTTGGGGTTTTTTTGGTTGGTTGGTTGGTTGGTTGGTTGGTTTGGGTTTTTGTGGTTTTTTTCTGAAAATTGATTCATGTGAAAGAATAGTTATATCTGTGACCAAGTTTATTCCCCAGATAAGAAAGTTGTGTGGTAAGTTCTGCCCCAGTTTGTCTCCTTCCTGCTTATACCACCACATACTTTTATGAAGGTTATTTCCCATGTTCAGTGAGACTGTTTTATGCACCTGACTTAACTAAGAAGGCACCTACAGTTCAAGTGCATAGTGCTGGAAGGCAAACAAGCTATCCTGAAGTAAGTTAGTAAGTTCTGCTTACTCATCTAATTCTCCTACTCTCAAGGAAGACCAATGAGTCTGAACTCTCCCAGAGGGGGACTCAGTCTGCCTTAATTAGGTTCCTAAATTCATCCTACTGGATATGAACTGAAGTCTTCATCTGTATCATGCAGGAAACAAAGTATGACACAGACAATTATTAGATAGCCTTTTTAAGAGAATGAACTACTGTTACCTTATACAGTAACCTGAAGTTTAAAAGGGACACTTCAGTGTTACAACTCTTACTGGTTTTTGTTTCCAGTGAGCCCCAAAGGGTTAATTCAACAAAGTGGTTTCGTATGCAGTTGTGTAACATAACCATGCTCATAGGGTACAAAATTATAATGTGACAATATGAGCCCTGCACCTGCCATAAAAGAAATAAGGGAGGATGTAATTTTTGAACTCTATTTAACACAAAATGCAGCAGTTTCCGCCTCTTAATGGTTCATAAGGGTAATGATAACATAGGCTAGATTTTTTAAAGCTATTAATCAGCTCCCATTGATTTCACTGGGAGTTGGATACTTAAATACCTCTAAAACCTTTGTCCAATATACTTGCACTTTTTTAATAACAAGATAGGTTGCATAACTAGTTACACACACAAAAAAAAAAAAAGTTTTGACCCTACTTCAGTAAACTTCTAAGTATTTGCATGTCTCTAAACATGTAAACAGTCACAGTTGTTGTTAGGTCTCTTGATGAAGCACAAAGTAACATATGTGCTTAACACCTTCCTATATCAGAATTTCTTTTCCACTCCTACATATGCAAATAGTTCTGTTCTTAATATATTTGCTAATGTTATGGTTTATCAATACAATTGTATTTTGACAAATAGATGTTCTAATATATTATCAGAACATCTAACCTTTTGCATTAATGAAAACCAGTCTGAGGGATTCTTTGATGAATGTGAGAGACTTTTTTTTGGCTAAAAAGAGATTTTTAAGGATGAAAGCCTTTGTGGTGTCCTAGTAAGTTTATAGGTTTCTTTTTAAGTATCAGTTGGCTGTCTTTGCCATGTTAGAATTTAGAAATCTAAGACAATGACAGGAAAATTACAAGAAACAGTTCTTAAGCCTGTCATGTTCCTGTGAGTTTGTATTTGTATTTTCTTTTCTCTCAGTACCATACCTCTGGCACTGAGGAGGAGAGTGGGAATCAGACTAAAAATAGGAATTATTTTTCAAGCTACACTGGAATTAAATGCACTCTTAAAATGTCTATAGCCTTACCTTCACGTGTTTATTTTCACTGTTAGTGGAAGTCTCCATCCTATTCTGAGTTTATAACACTATCCTTTTCGTTCTTGGCATAACAGCAAAGAGGAATGATGTAACTTGAGGATACGGTCATTAACATCCACATGATTCCATCTTATCTTTTTTTTTACTTAAGATAACTGAAAGGGGCTTAGTATATCACTAAACCGCTGATATATCAGAATTTACCAGAAAACTCCATAAAAAAATAATCTCTAAGAATTTTTATAACTAACAGTAAAGGGTACCTCAATGTCTATTTCAAAGCTGATTTGATGAATACAGAAAAGGTCAAACTAAAAATAACTAGACTGAATCAGTTATAAGTGTAGTAACATATGCCTCATTTAATAATGAACTCTAAATTTGCTCTGCAGTTTAAGTAGTATCATGAATGCTAATTCTGACAGTAAAGGGTTATGAACTACCTGTCTGCTCAAGTCTGGCACAAGGTCAGGCAGTTACAGAACTAATGAAAACCCTGATGTACCAAAAGGTGGATGATTGACACGAGTGTGCTAAGTGAAGAAAGTGCTGAGGAACTCTGGTGCATTCAAAATGACAGTGTCTTGAAACACAATTTACAACACTCCATTTTTCTAGCCCAAGTGTAGTAATAAGCCCAAGTGCTTATTGTCTGCATCAACAGTGCCAGAATTCAGGGCACATTGTATTAAACATTTACATGCCAATCACCAGGGAATTTTTTCTGGTATGGTTTGTGACGATCAACCTAAGGCCATTATACTCTNGTAATTCAGAGCATCCTGAAAGGATGAAAAGGAATTATAGTTAAATCTTTGTAAGTGAAATAAAGCATAAAGCTGTAAAACACTCAGCTAATAACTTAAAAAAATATTATTTTAAATAGTTTGAAAAACTTGTGTTCTTCCATACACTAGGAAAACCTTTGTTCCTTCTACCTCTTCCTGTGCACTTCTCTTCCAGACCTTTGCATATCATATGATTAATTTTGATCCACTTATTACCTTTTTAGACCAATCTGCAATATAACTATTTTTATTTAATTCCCATTTTTTGTGAGTAATTACATGTTTTTAGAACATTGAGATACTGCACAACAAAGCATGTTCATCTAATCACATATAATGAGTATCAGAATGACTAGTGTTAGGAAACAATTAAACAGCAATACATTATTCAGAAACCTTGAAAATATGCAATAGGTAAATCAAAGACCTTTTCTTTCTGAAGTATGGTGCTTTTCTGAGACAATTCATTCATCCATCTAGGAGTTCAGCCACCTCCACCCAGAAAATTATTAAAAAATGGATCTGAGTGATATTAACCTGGATTATCAAAGATATGATTTAGAAACATTAAGATGTGAGTAACTTTCGCGTGTGTAGCAGCTCAGAAAATATGACCTCATTTCAGGTAGGATTCTAATTTTAAGAGATGTTAAGAACTATAGCAGATAGCTGAAAAGAAACTTTTTCTGGTCCAGTAACACAAATGTATTGAGTAGGCAAGAGATGAGATCCTTTTATACCTAGTAGTAAAAGGGTTTTGTTAAACAGAGAAAAAAGAACGCTTGAGTCCCATATGATACTTCTCCACTAAAGGCTTCTTGTAGTCTTTATGGCTGGGAAAATGTCTATAAACATGAGTAAGAATCACATCAATCACCTCAGCCGAAGTGTCTAAACGTCAACTTCTTTTTACATTTGGCTACAAGATATCTATCAGATGGCACTTGAAAACTCCCTTCACCAAGTTCTCAGTGACTACACATTGATACTACTATATGTAATCTGCATGATTACCAGGAACACATTTCTGTAAAACCATTTGGGATGTCCCGATATAGCCCAGGATGCTTTCTGTAATAGGCCAAATTTCTGACTTTAACGCTAATACTAATCATTATTTTACCTAATTTTCCCAGGCGGTCATTATCAACTGTCAGGATTTCTAATCTTTAATTTCAAAACAATACCTGACTGAAATAGAGTTTTCAGGGAAGCAGCTAGGAATATACATATACATAAATATTCGTAATCTCATACTGCATTCATATATACATACATGAAACACATGATCAACTTAATTTTCCAGTTATTTTTCCTATACTAAAAGAATATTTTTTACATGAAGACATCTACTATCCTAAACATGCACTGATACTTGAACATTGCTAATCCCAGAGGAACTGATTGTTACAGCTTGACCAAACCAGGAAGGACAAGATGATATTGCTCTTCTAGCCAAAGGGTAGCTGGCTGGAGATATGACTGAAATATGAAAGAATGTCTATTATTTCCATATTTCATCTCTCATCCCTCCTTACATCATCCTTCTTCCAGGTATCTGGACTTGAAGAATTTCTACAAAATTTACTGGTTGTAAACACATACTTTATTCACTGTAATGTTAATGTTTGACAAAGCAGTCTTTTCTTGAGCCCCCCAAATCATCCTCTTTTCTGTTCCTTAGTACAATGGCAGCATTTACTCATTATGTTTCAGCTGTTATCTTTTATAAAGTGTTCTAATAAGTATAATTGTTCTTATGTTCTCTTGTGTAGTATGTTGTAAGTGGAGCTGAGATATAATTCAATCAAAACACTGAAATACAAAGAGTAACAGTACAGTCTGCTGGTCAATAGGAACTTTAATTCCCATGAGTCTTGAGTTGCTGCATGTAGAACAATGTGCCTACTTTTGAATCCTAAGTTCAGCAAGTTATCAACGTCTAAACGAGGTGAGTCCCCAAAACAGGTTGCTAAAGCATAGTATGTACATTAAGAGGTTAAGGGAACTGGGCTTGTCTAGACACAGAAAGAAAGGCTGTGCAGGAATGTGATTGCAATCTTCCTGATGGGGTGTAAAACCAAAATGGAGTCAGGTTCTTCTCAGCGGGCCATAGAGAAAGAATAGGAGGCAATGACCACCAGTCGCAGCAAAGGAGATTGCAGCTAGATACAGACACTGTCTTTGACACAAAGAATAGTTACTTCTGAAACAAGTTGCCTGGGCTGAGCAAACAATGCTGAGTAAAGGCTGAAGTAACCTTATCTCATTTCAAAGCTCATCCTTGAGCAGGATGTTGGACTAAGTAAACTCTAGAGGTCCATTGTACCCTAATTAATTCTAGGAAGTTTAATGCTAAATGTGATGGAATTATTAGTTTATAATGCTGGATAAATCCTCTGTGACCTTTTAAATGTGCTAAAGATATAACTGGAGTTAAGAAATTAAAACAAAAGAAGATAATAAAGAGTAAGGTTAAAAAAAAATAAAGCATTCCTTGCATTTGTATTGTGTCTCTCTTCTGCCTGCCAGCTCAATGTAATGTGTACCTTCTTCTGTGATTTTCAAACATGAATTTGCTGCTGCTGTATGTTGGCATAGTCAGCAGCATAGTAACTCTGTAATAGCAACAGTTCTTGACTCTTAAATAGAATACAGAAAATGCGTTTACACATGATGGTGGGACCCAAGGTTCACGCTGGTCCCATGTAGTCACAAGGACTGAACCAACATTCATTACCATTTCAGCACGTGCAAGAATCAAGATTTGTACAAAGCTGCTGAACAGCAGATTTTCACAGTGATTCAAGGCAAAGCTATTTAGCACAGATGTTTCTGTAATTGTGAGGCACTCAGAAAATTCAGTGTTCAGTGGTGGTTGAACACACATTTACCATCTAGATGGTGTATGTTAAGTAATTAATATTAAAAAAAAAAAAAAGGAAGGAGCATAGTCTGGGTAAAGTATACCTCTTTGAAGGTTATGGGGTGTGGGGAAGAGGATGATGAGAGGGTGGTTGGTTTTTTTTATTTTATTTTTATGATTATATGATTACTTTTTTCCTCCTATGGCTTTGTTTTAGGGTTTTGGAGTTTGGTTTTGTTGCTTGCTTGGATGGTTAATTTTTTAGAATAGGGTTTATTTAGCACATGCTGCTTCATTGTGAGCTGAACGAATGGAAAGAGCTGTGATCAACCATGCTGGCATTCTGTTTCATTCAACAACATGAACACCTCGGACCTGTTCCTAAAAGCAGAAAGTGCTTACCAGTCCTTACCATAGTTTGGTTTCCATTAAAATCTGATAATTTGGCTAATCAAAACCCCTGAATTGTGACAGAATGAGGAATAGATGGAACACTCTTGGAAGGGAAAGAGGAAGACAAGAGATAGTGTAGGAGTGAGGAGACCACATAAAAGCTGCAATCCAGAGATCAACATCATATGGGGATGAGGGCATGAATTATATCAAATAGACTCACTTGATGTAGAGAAAAGGCAGTATGAGAAAAACAAGGGCAATAAATGGGATTATCAACTAAAATATTAGATTTAGAGTGAAGAGAATGGTAGAACTTGCTGGGATATTGTACTAGTTGCAACCAAGTAAAACAAGAAAATAAGAACCACTGTATGACTAAATACTAGAAGGAAGGTTATGCTCTGAATCTCTATATTAATTCAGTCCATGATCCCATCTCACTATTATGTCCCGATCTCCTCATTCTGGCTATGCTGCCAGGAACAGTAGCAGGATCCCTTACCAATTAGAATTAGTACTGGTTTCACTCTCTGAAAAATTAGGAGTAGCTCTGTGCCATCAAATTCAGTCTCTTGTCTTAAAAAAACACTTTGTCCTATTTTTTCCCTTTCTTTATCTGCCAAAATATATTTTTTGAGGGTGTGTCAGTCTTTAGTCTACACAAAAGAGGTCCTAAAGCTTCCTATACTCTTTCTTTTTACCTGTTAACAATAGTAGTGAGAACACTGATGTTGGAAGTGGAAAACCAAAGATCATTTATTCTTTTGCCTTTCAGGATCTGAACTTTCCATGTGACTAAATCCTCATTCATGATCCAGAGAAAGCTTATCCTAAATATATATATCTGTTTTGGTAAAGGTACATTAAAAGAGACTATTCCTTCTTTTTCACATAAAACATGGCTTGTCATTAGGTCACTCAGTGACACGTGGTTTTATGCTATCTCAGAGACTGCTTACTCCATAATCTCTACACATGAAGTGGAACTACTTCAACAGCAGAAGTTGAGGCTGACCTACTGCAGATGTCCCACAAACTAATCTTCAGAGCTCTGCTGTGGGAGGTATAGATGTTACACTATATGGAGATGCTCTAGCCACCTACTATTAGATAAAAGATACAGAACTCCCTCTTCCATGGCCCATCTACTGCGAGACAAGGCATATGTAAGAATCACAATCTAAAACAGGGTTCAAATTTGTGAACCCTGCTGAGGTTCTCTCAGTAGTGCAGACTGTAAATCTACTTGTCTTTAAACATAGATGACCCAGGGAAGCAGCTTTTAGGGAAGCAATAAAAGGCTTCCCCTTACTCATACACATGTTGTTCCCAGGTAGTACTTTAAGGTAGGCGTGTTTCTGCAGGATAGGCTTTGTGGGGTTTGATTTCCCTGGATCAAAAAGGAAATTTAGGGCAACAGTGGCTCATGTTCTGTGTGAGTGTTCAGCATTCAGCTATAGTGTAGCCATGAACTAGAGCATAAAGCAAGGTAACATGAATAGTTACTTTAAAAGTAGTGACCACTATTCTATTTTTTCAAAGCAAGAGCTTAGTCACTTCCTTCATAAAAGAGTTCATGGTTTCAAACTTAGGCAGAGGTAAAATAACTCGATTTCTCCAGTACTACCCATCACCTACTGCAGAGATTAAAATATCCACCGAGAGGTCTATTCTGCAGCACTTGACCCTCCCACAAGTTACAGGACTTTTGCATAGAAACCTCTGTCAAAAGTCCCTACTTGCAAACTCAGGGCACTTTCAGGACCAGACACTTAGCGTGTCAGATGCTTCGCACATAACAGAGCATCTGCAGCTATCCTGCAGTTTTTCAAATGCTACCCAAACTCCCCCTTTCATGGCTTGCAGGGTAAAATGGTGCGAGATAAAGGGCCACATTTTGCAGTCCACAATAATTTCACACTAGTATAATCCAATTGATTTGGGTGAAGTTTCACAAGCACTTGGCTGTCGCAGCTGAAAAGATAGTCGGGCCAGTAGCATCAGGGGTTGAATGGCTGAGCTGAGCTCAATCTGAGCCACCAGATGGGTGGAGTGACCTGATTACCTGCATATAATAGCAAGAGAGGTTGGAGAGGTCGATCTCACTTCCAGCATGATACATGTTATGTCAGAATGGTTTTTGACAGCTCCCACTGGCTCAAGAATGACTCCTGCTGACTGAGAAATGCTTATGACAGCTCCCACTGACCCGGACAGTGGGAAACATCCCTTTAACTCAACTGGGATAGATGGTACCGACAAAATACAAGAGGTCCAGGTCAGATCTCAAATACTGTGTTAGTACATTGTACTCAGAAAATAAAGTCAGATAGTCTGGTTGTCCTCCAAGTAGTTAATCCAAATTGGAATATCAGAGCTTGCCTAAGATGTTTAATAATATAATGGTAAGTAATCTAAGTGATTAATCTTCTTTCTGCTTTCTCTCTTGCTCAAATTTTATCATTTATACTCCTTGTTATCTGTTATATTTATATATGTATAAAAATAAAAATGTTTTACATGGATATTTAGATAAAATATACCTTTATATAATTTTTTTATATACTGCTGAAAAACATGCAGAAAGAATACATTTGTATAAGAAATTACCCTAGTCATGAGTATTAAAATATTTCTGTGTACAATCAAACTTAATTTATTTAATCAGTATGCTACATGAATACACTATAATGGAATGCCATGGTTCTGTTCTACCTTAAAAGATGTTGGGTGTCTTCCCCATCACCCTTTTCAAAAAGCCCTGTACACAGAGAAGGAGCTACAACATGGAGAAAAATGTTCAAGCTGTTCTAGCTGGTTGCTACTGAGACAGAGAGCTGAAAGTGAATGGTGTACTGAAGCACAAAGCTGCAGGATGAGATCAATATTTCTGCCTTTTAATCTTGTCTCCTCACCTTCTCTGCTTACATGCTTTTAAACTGCTTCTCACGGTGCTGACCAGTAATAATCACCATATTTATATTGGAATTCATCTTCCTTACATCTGTTGGCATATGGCTTTCAAGATGCTCCATCCTTTTTTGTCAAGAATGGAGAACTTCGGGGTCAATCAAGTACAATAATTTCTGGTTTACATCAGCAGAGTTCATTTATGGATATGGAAACAAAAGCCCTAATGAGTTACAGTGAATCATATAATAAAGATCTCTCGTGACTTATGCAAATTTTTCAAATAAATTTGATTCAAATAAGAACAAAAAAGGCCTAAACTGTGAAACAAAGTCTAATGTTGGTGACACATACTTGATCTTTGTGTGTGTGTATTAGTAATTCCTTATAGTGCTCTGTGTTAATAATTTGCATTTACCCCTTAAGATTTTCCCTCTGAAAATTTTATAGTTGAACAGACATTAGTATTGAAAGATTGGAATCTCTTTTCTGATAGAATGCCTTGCAAGAATAACTTGCTGAAGTAAAATATCATCTATTTGCTAAGCCCTGGTTGCTATATATAATTGATTATACAAATACAAATTAATCCTACTAGGACTGCTGAACCATGAAAGAGACAACATGGATGCCTGCCGACAGTAGGAACTGAACATTTTTTTCAGAGCCAAAAATATTTTTCATGTACTTACTCTATAATTCTGCTTTAGCTGCAAACTGTGGCTGGTCCCCTATTTTCACCAAAGCCAGAACATGGAACCAAAATTAGTCTATGAATAAGATATCTGCTGGATCATTCTTACCCGTACTGATCTTATGATACATAAGGCACGTTCCCTATCAGTCTCCACTTTTTCCGTACACCATAAAGGAAGCAGAAAGCATGTTGTTTCCACAAAATTCTGACCAATTTTCTGCCCATGTTTTCAAAGGTGCTTGAATTCTGATACTTAAGTTCAGCAGAAGTATTCTGGGTTGACCCTGGCTGGCAGCAAAGCCCTCACCCAGTCACTCAATCGCTCTCCACAGAAGGATGGGGAAAAGTATGGGAAGGGAAGATGTGAGAAAAAAACCCTTGTTCATTGAGACAAAGACAGGTTTATAACTAAAGGAAAAAAAAGAAAAGAAACCTCTGATGCCAAGGCAGTTTGATCACTACCTCCTACCAGCAGACCAATGAGCAACAATTACCTTGGAAAAACTCTCACTCAGTGTTATTGCTGAGCAGAGTGTTGTATGGCATGGAAAATCCTTCAGGGCAGCATACAATCTACTCTGAAGAAAATTATCTCCATCCCAGCTAGGCTCAGTACAAAAAAGATATTCATAAAGACATTCCTCCACCCTAAGTTTCAGGGATCATGTCTGTGTAGAAGAGAGAAAATGGACTGTCACTGAATTTCAGCTGAAGCAGTTCAAAAGCTAATAAAATTGGCATGTTACAGGGGCACCTGTAACACCATAAGACCATATCAGGTGCAGCTACCAGGGCAGTGGCAGGCAGGGGCTGCAGGAGTAGTAAAGAGAGGCCGAGGCTGCACTCAGCTGATTCCAGCCTTCTCCAGCAGACCCATGAGAGAACATAGCTGAGCCCCTCAGTGAAGATGGTAGTACCTCTAGGAAGAAAGGTTTAAGAAAGGGTAAAACACCATGTGACAGTGAGAAGCAATGGCAAAAGTGTCAGAAAGATCCCTGAGGACACCAAGGTCAGAGAAGAAGGAGAGAGGAGGAGGTGCTCGGACAGCTAAATCAGAGATTCCTCTGCAGCCAGTGAAGAGGACCAAGGTGAAGCATGTATTTCCATGCAGCCTATGAAGGACCCTACACTGGAGCAGATGAACATGCTCTGAAGGAAACTGAAGCCCTTGCAGAGGACAGGTGGAAACAGATGGAAAGTGTGAGGAGGAAGAAATGACCCAGAATGACCCCAGACCAGAATGTCCTATATCTCAAGCTAACTTATCTATGTAACACACCCAACGGAAGTGTCTTAAATCTGTGATGCTTTTTGCCCAATGAAAGAAGAGATTGCGGTGATGTTGTATGGCTTCATTAGCAGCACTCATACATTTCAGCACAACAGTGCATAAAGAAAAACAACAAAAACTGAACAACACTCACAACATTGTTAACTTTTAAACAAGTTTCTTTCTGGGCAAATGAATACTGAAGAAAAGCCTGGATCACAAGGGATGCCAACCCAGTAAAGTCTAACTTTTGGAAAATGAACTTAAAAAACACTGTGTTTGTGTTCAGGATCTCTCATGTAAGAAGGTGAACATGCCTTTATAAAAAAATGTCTATCTTATGAGCTATTCCTTTTCCTCAACCTGAATCTCTGGTTTGTATATAGGTTGTGCTACACTCGGTGCAGAAACCTGGGGACTCCTGCTGCCCACAAAGATCTGCCCATGAATTATCTTTGCTGGTTACATTATTACAATAAATGTTCAAACAGACTCTGTTTCAAACTGTTAATGCAGTCATTACTAGCAGTATTGTTAGGGCTCTCAAGTGCTCATTTACCCATTTGATAATTAATGCAATAATATTCACCTCATTGCTGTCCTGTTCAATTAACTCTTTGGAAATTCTTATCAATTTCCTGAGTAACTTCATACAGAGTTGGTAATACAGATCATCCACTCATCACATCTCCCTCTACTTCTCTAAGATCCTCTATGCTTACAGTTTTGCCAGCTATTATTTGTTAAAAGGTTTCCAGTTTCTTGATGTTGGCTTAAGAAGAATTTTGAAATGATGTCATTAAAGCATTATGTCATTTCTGAGAACAATTATAGGGAAAATGCTTTAGATGATTAATGGCAGCAGCCTGTATCCAGACATATTTCTACACAGTCATGTTTCTAAAGCGGCTCCTACAGAAAAGGAAAAGTGATGGAACAGCTTGAATTGGATGCCATCTCCAGACAACTGGAAGAGAAGAAGGTCATCAGGAGTAGTCAGCATGGATTGTTCCCCAAGGCTCAGTGTTGGGTCCAGTCCTGTTTAATATCTTCATCAACTACCTTGATGAGGGAATAGCATCCACCCTCAGCAAGTACGCTGATGATACAAAGCAGGGAGGGGTGGCTGACACGCAGGAACACTGCGCTGCCATCCAGTGAGACCTGGACAGGCTGGAGAGCTGGGCAGGGAAAAATCTAATGAAATTCAACAAGAGCGAGTGTAAAGTCTTGCACTTGGGGAGGAATAATCGACTGTATCAGTACAGGCTGGGAGATGACCTGCTAGAGAAGAGCTCTGTGGAGAAGGACCTGGGGGTCCTGCTTGATGACAGGTTGGCTATGAGCCAGCAGTGTGCACTGGTGGCTAAGAGAGCCAATGGGATCCT
>VZTU01030055.1:0-13176 GCA_013400835.1 Zapornia atra | reverse complement strand
TGATAGAAAAGCTGAGAGAACATGGGATAGATGAGTGGACAGTGAGGTGGGTAGAGAACTGGCTGTCGGACCGGGCTCAGAGAGTCGTGATCAGTGGAGTAAAATCTGAATGGAGGCCTGTGACTAGCGGTGTTCCCCAGGGCTTGGTGTTGGGTCCAGTCTTGTTTAATATATTCATTGACAACCTTGATGAGGGAATAGCATCCACCCTCAGCAAGTACGCTGATGATCCAAAGCTGGGAGGGGTGCCTCTCTATGTAATATGAGATAGGGAGCCTGCTTTGGCAGGGGGGTTGGACCTGATGATCTCTCGAGGTCCCTTCCTACCCCTACGATTCTGTGATTTTGTGACAACCGTGCAGACACTGTCTTTCTGCAAAAACCGAGGTACATGGAGGAACATCTGAGTTTTATATTTTGACATTTTCCAAAGATGACCATAAACCCAGTCTCAAATCCAGACTGGAATAGAAACAATTGGACAAAAGGCAAATTTAGACTCAACTAAAGGTTCACGCCAATGTTTATAATATAAGGTAGAAATTACTATTGATTTTTCTTTTGCCATTAAATTAAAATCCTCTCAAATTTGGCTAGATTACATGTTTTGAAAACAAAACAAAACAAAACAAAATGAAAACAACAACCCTCCCATATGATCAGAAGATACTTTTTTAAGGCTTTAAGCAGAAGCGCTGTAACATACCTTATACTATTGTATTTTTGTTCCTTGTGTTAACACTGCCTAGCACTACATAATGATTACAGTTTCAAGGCACTCAGGCAATTATAACACATTGTCTGAAGATTTTAATTTGTAAAAAGGATGTATGAAGATAAAAATGCCTCTAATCTTTAAGACCAAAGTCTATAGAGCTCAGCATCCACTTTGAAGTAGCCAGTAAGGGATGTGGAAGAAAAGAATTTAAATATATCCAACTAAACCAAAGCAAAACAAAAAACCCCACACTGCTAACTTGGAATAAACCTGTTCTTTGTTATGTCCTTCCAGCTTCTGGCAAAACATATCCTTTAAGGATTTCCTGAGCTGGGGAATCACTTCATCATGTTTAACAGCTCTTGACAGACTTTCTTTCATTAATTTGTATAATCACGTTTTTATACCCATTTATGCAGGTAGCCTCTACAACATTCTGTGACAATCAGTTCCACAATGAAATTACGTGACTTGTGAAAAAATACTTCCTTCTGTCACTTCTGGACTTGCTCCCTGATAATGTAATTGGCAGCATGCAATTCTAATTGTTGGCATGAGAAATACTCCTTCTTTCCATGATGCTCTTTATAGTTTGGAGTTTTTTTATTACAGCCTTCCTCAGTCATTCTTATGTTCTGTTTTGCTTCCTTCTTTTCTTTTTTTCTCCCCTCTAAGACTTCTAGTGCATTTAACTTGTCCTTGGACATAAGCTATTCTCTACCTCTGATCATTCTTGTCACCATCCTCTGTACCTTTCTCAGTTCTCATATATCCTTTTGAAATGAGGGATTAGAACTGTGTATTGTATTTAAGATGTAAGCACTGTCATACAGTAAATTTCTATGGATTTCTATGGTTATATAGTATTTCATATTTTCTTCTCAAATCCTTCTGTAATAATTACTAACAGTCTGCTTGCCTTTGTGACCACTGCAGAGTATTGATCTGATGTTTTCTGAAAAATATCCAAAGACTCCAAAATCCCTTTCTTGGATTGGAGTCATGAATTTAGTCCATCACAGCATACGAGTATTTACTGCTATTTTAACCACGCTGATTGCTTTGTACTTGTTGACAGGAAATTCCATACTACATTATATCAAGCCTTCAGTCTCATAAGTTTTTTTCTGCAGCTCTTTGCAGTCAGCTTTAGTTTAGTGTCTCCTGAATAATTAAACAAATAATTAATAACTGTAGCATAATATATACACGTGAGAGGACTGAACAAAAAGACAGGGCAGACATTTCTTGACATTTCACTACTTAACTTTGCAGGTTCAATGTTATTTTAGTATTTTAAAGCTATGGTTTAAAAATGTAGTTATATGTCTCAAGTGGACATTAGTAAATAATTACATGTACACACACATGCACACATGGTAACAAGTACACATATGTTCACCAAAATAAAAAAGAATGATGGCTATCAGAATACTCAAAACACTATTCAGACATATAGAATTGGCTAAAAGAAGAAGAAAAGAGTGCAACTTATCCATAAAAATGCACATAAGGACACAGACAAGCACCCACTCAGTGTAAAGAGATCATGTACTGCAAACAATTCCTCCAAGACACCTTGGCATACAGGAAAGCATCTGAACGGCAGTGGTGGGCATTCTTCCATTATACATGAGTAACAGTTGTCTTGTAGTCAGCACATCTTCATTTCAAGTTACATATTCAAAAAACCTGACCTTTAAAGTAAAAGAGAAAAAAAAAAAAAAGGTAAAGAAAGGAAAAGTAAGTTTGTTTTATTCATGGCTTGGAGTTTTGCAGTATTGAATGATTGACACAGAAAGAAATATTATGTTGTACAATTCTATGGCAGACAGGCCCAGGGCTATTCAGATGAGAGAACTAATAACCATGCTGGCAAAAGAAATTTCTTATTAAAACCTTGTTAAGGAACTACAATAATTCATTAAGGGTTATATCATTATAAAAATCCATCATTGTTATAGACTGTTTCCTGGGGCTTCGGTTTAGTAAAGTTTGACATGCCCTTTATGCTCTGAAATTAGGTAAAGCTAAAAATGATTTATGCACTGAAAATGTTAAACATTTTATAAAGCACAAAAATAACTATGCACAGCTTCCTAACCTTGGCATAGTATCTCAGGGGTTCACAGCCTAAGAAAAAAATGTCTTATAAAATAGACAGTTTAAAGCCTTGTATATTCAATGGGTCAAAACCTGCTTACATTAAAAACAGTGGGACTGCAAATGTCTCCAGTGGGAATAAGCTTTTGCACATGGAAAATAATTGTGTGAAAAGAAACTCGATTACCTAGGGGTAATATCAAATTGATCTAACGAGATGAGACCAAATGAAAAAAAAAGAAAAAAAAAGAAAAAGAAAATAAAGAACATTAAGAAGAACCCTCCCCCTCACAAATATGAGTAACTGTGATTTAAAAATACCATGGGCCAAGGATCAACAGGTATTTTTCAGGATTAATTTCTGTCCTTGTTCTATGCATATTTTCACTACTGGCAAAAATTATGGAAATTATCTCCTCCCAGCACAAAACCTGTTTTATTATTTAAAATTAAATGTGGAAAACAGCATCAGATGCAAAGATTATTTAAGGTTCCCTCAGAGAAGCAACGGGCAAACAATGTGCAAATCTTCGCCTGCACAGCAGTTTCTGGATAACTCTATGCTTCCCATCACAGTAACCAGCACTGCCACAGTGACAGTAGCTGCAAAGATCAAATTCCATTCAAAAGAACAAACTGCTCTGAACAGAGCTATGGAAGAGTGTCTATCAGTGGCGTAGGTTCATGATGAAATGGCCTGTTTGGACTCCATCTACTAGTGGGCAGTGGTACAAATGAACACTAGCCAGTCCCTTGCTGGTCATCAGACAGATGTTTATATCCAAAGTTATACGCTTTTTCATATGCATCATTAAGATCCATTTAGATTAATCCGATGCTCAGTTTTATTATAGACCCAAGTCATAGTCCTTCCAGAATATTCAGACTAGTTGGTTTTGCATTTAATTCTGAAATGAATAGAAATATATGACACTTATTGGCAGGCTTGTGGTCTGTCATGCTGACACATCAAGTGCTGAATGGGCTGTGGAAACTGAAAAACCCTCTCGCTTTTGTGACGGTCATTTTCAACCAGAACTGAGGCACATTGGAAAGAAAGCATAGATAAGTTTGCGCTATCGACACTTTAGCTGTACTAGCTTTTTGGAAGATGTTTGCTTTTTCTCTGCATTTCAGAGAGAGGACTCATTGGCAGACATTGGTGTCAGACATTCTTTCTAAGTATTAAATTCACATATGGCCACTTGTGCATGCTCTTGGTGAAAATGTAAAAACTACCCAATGCATATATATCATAATGCTCAGAATATTGTTTTGAGCAAAGAGGAAGCACACACATGAAGACAAGAATTTGTTAGTATAGCTGTAATCTTTAAAAGTAATTAATATTAGTCCAAATCTAATTTTTGAAGAAAATGAAGAATAATAATACAGTTGGAATTCCTGTATGTGTGCTCTAGTTTTGTGTGGCTGGGTTCTGGTGGAGAAGGTTGGGCTGCAGGTTGGGCTTCGGCAAGAAGCAGCTAGAAGCTCTCTGAAGGCCCCACAGAACAAACACCAGCCAGCTCAAGGCCGGAGTCTTTGCTGACCAAGGCCGAGCCCATCATCAATGGTCATAGTGCCTCTGAGAATCACATTTAGGAGAACAAAAACCCCAAAAAAACAAAAAAAAACCCCACATTGGAGCAGGTTTGCTGGGAGCGGATCTTGTGAATCCCTGGAGGACCAGGCTGGAGCAGTCTGGGCCTGAGAGACTGAGACATTCTATGATTTATGACTACATCCCATAGAAGTGACCCACGCTGGGGCAGCTGGTGAAGAGCTGAAGCCCTGTGGGAAAGGACTCACATTGGAGAAGTTCGTGGAGGACTGTCTCCCATGGGTGGGACTGCATGCTGCAGCAGGAATGCCTCCCCCCAGCTAAGACGGAACCAACTCAGGAGGAACTGACTGAACCCCCCGTTCCCCCATTCCCTGTCCCTCCTTGTGCCACACTGGGGGGGAAGAAGGGAGAGAAATTAATAAAATGAAGTCTGCTAAGAGGGAGAGGTGGGGGAAGGTGCTTTAAGATCTGGTCGCACTTCTCATAATCCAACTCCAGTCGTCTCACTATGTGTACAGTGTAGTGTAATAAATTAGAGAGTTTTCTTTCCTTTATTCTGTGTTGAGTCTGTTTTGCCTGCAATGCTCGTTGTGGAATGATCTCTCCCTGTCTTTATCTTGACTCTTAAGCCTCTCGGTAGATATTTTCTTCCCTGTCCAGCTGAGAAGGGGAGTGATGGAGCAGCTCTGTTGAGCATCTGGCTTCCAGCCAGGGTAAAACCAACACAGCTCCTTACTCTGTTTCTTTTCCTGGTGATACACTCACCTGCCCCTGCTCCCTAAGGTCCTGAAGCTGGTTGTTTCATTCTGATGCATGTGTAGGTTAGAACAGTGTCAGCATACGTTCTCTTAGAGGAATGTGGTGCTCATTCTGATGGTGTCTTTCTCCTCATTCTAGCATTCACATGGGGTAATTTTTCTGTTTGCTAACATCTTTTACACCTTTGCTTTTTATAGTTTTTCAGCAGAATTTTTCCAGCTATCTTTGTCACCCTAAAACCCATTTTTACTCAGATCTAGGTCTGTATTTGTGTAATTGACCACAGGTGAATTGTTTATCACTGTGAGGTCTCCTGTGCCAGCTTGCACCTCATCCCTTATTGTCCCATTCCTGTGCTTCTCCACACTTCATCCTGTTTTCCCACTTCCCAAGGACTCTGCTATGGTACCAGGGCTGTATTTCTTGACACTGCAGAATAGCATTAGAGTTTGTTGCTGCTAAACTGAGTGAAAAAAGGTCGCAGCTGGGTCAAGACAAGTTCAGGAAGAGCCTGATGAGACTCAGTCCTGAGGTTTTTGCAATCCCTGTGCAAAACTTAATGGCCTTCTACTTACAAGGGGTATCAATGTTTTACAGGGTTACAAGGTAACAGCTTATCCTGTCTATATTCCATGCACAGAGTTTTTAAAAGTAAAAACATTTATCAGAGGCTAATGTAAAGAAATAAGACATATATGGATGTTCCCACAAACACAGCTGCCAACCCTTTGTGGTATAATTTCACCCCAGTGATTCTCTGCAGTTTTAATCGGCACATACAAAACAGTGTTTCTTTTTATTTCAACCAGAAAGAACAACTGACATTTCAATATTAGGGAGGAGTAGGGAATGGACTCTCCATGTAAGAAAAAAACCCACCTTTTTCCTCTGACATTTACCCTGGAAAGGATATTTGACATCAGGATGTGGAGGTATAGAAGAACGACACAGGGAACAAAAGGGAAGAGGTTACCAGCCAGATCTGAATATAAATGAAATATAGACACCAGGATCTTTCTGGTTTCTTTGAAAGTCCGGAGCCAACACCAGATGTAATATTCTTTATAACCCCTTCCTGACATCAGATAGCCACTAGATTCTTCTTTTCCCTGGCAATATTTTGAAATGAAATAGGTAGTGCCACCTACTGTGAATATTTAAACCTTTCTCTCTCACAGCTCTCTGAAAATGGATAGGCTTATTTATTTTAATGTAACTCCTTTCAGTATGCACTTCAGGTGTGTAATCTAAACTACCCAACTCATCAGATGAATGGTAGGCAAAACAACGTATAGAATTATCACACAGAATGAACGCAGGAAAATGTGTCAGTCCAGTTTGAAAAATACAGAATTCTTGTCTTTCATAATTGTATGGGAATAATTTTGATTTCTGCTTAACTGATGTTTTGCTCTCTTTGCTGGTTGCCAGCTGGTGTGGACTCGGTTCAATGTGTTCACTGTTAAATGTTAAAGCCCTATGTGGTTGCATCCTAGTTATTTAGTTCAGCTCTGTTTTCAGATGAATAAATGCAATAAAAAGGTTGTACCTCTTCAACCTCCACAGCATGGTTGTTTTGGGGTTTTTTTACTCACCTGTGAAAAATGAAGAATCTCTCTGAATTGCACTAACTCTATAGAGTGTTACATAAACCTTAGCAACTGCACATTTTATGCAGTTTTGCAAGCACTCAGAAGATAGTGGTGAGCAAAAGTTAACAATGTTTATGATTTCAGTTGCTGTTAGTAAAAATGAGGTCCAAGTTCTAATTCTGAACAATGAATAAATTGACATAGAATATTTTCCAAAGCAGTTAGATATGTGAGGAATGGGAGACTGATTTCTATTGTAATCTGCTGTGGCTGAACTGAATATTATGTGGTAGATATGGATATGGTAGATATAACATAGATATGGTAGCTACAGTAACAATTCAAAAGGTGTTATCTCATGTTTGTATCTTCACTAAGTGAGAATAATTTTCTGTTCTGTGCATTTCCCTATGTTATGTGAACTCATTCAGGTCATTCTGTATACTCCATAGGATTATGTTTTTCTCTGACTGACCCAGGATATCGGTGTTATAAATACTCCAAAAATGCTTGCTGCTCTCTTAGACTGCATTCTAATACTACAAGGATATTTAGGCCAACACTTTTTTTAAATGGATTGACCACACTGCTTTTTATCTTGCATATTACTGTCTCAGCCAAATAGATCCACAGTCTGAACAGGATTGGCTGCACAGGCATATGTCTGTCACCATTTCATGTATTCTGTATCACACGTATGCCATGATTCAGAGCTAAAAGGCCACAGGGCAGCAAATCTCAGATGCATTAACCATCCTAGTAAAGCCATGACTCACTAAGTTGTTTCACCTTCCTGTGGTATTCCTGGCATCCTGAGCCCTGACTGTGTGATTTGCTGTCGTTCATGACAGAAAACTGTCAAAATGAATGCACAGTTTACCACTGAAGACTAACTGACCTGACTCACTCTGTCCTTATTAGCACCTCTTCCTTCCACCAATGGCCAAATCTCCACTTGCATTAGAGCCTAAGATGCCCTCTGTCCTACGGGTCAAATTGTTTCCACAGACCAACTTTCACCACCTGAATGCCTAATAGGGGCATGGTTTTCCTCAGTTAACAGCAACTAGTCCTTACTCCAGCTATAAATCCCTCCTGTAGTTTGAGAGAATTTCATGATTGTTTTATCGTTACTTCTTCTTCTGGTTCTATTAAGCATTTTTTATTAAAGTCTGAGGAAATTTGTATGTACTATGAAATTAATAGATCATATTTCAGCATTCCAATTTAAAACAAATGAACAACTCTTTCCCTTCCTTATTTGTGTTAATGATGCCAGCTGTGAGTGACGCATGTAGAGTATCTGCAAATATAGAGTGGTCTACTTCTACAGTTCCCTTCATATTTTTTTCTTTTTCTCTCTGTTCTTGTTTTCCTTGCTTATTTTCACAGGGGATGCATTTAGCATGAGAAGGGAAAAGAAAGAAATGCAACAGGCAATATTCTTCAGCAACAACACCTTCCTGTGCTTAAGTTTTCGATAGTTTCAAAACAAAAAGCACCAAAACACGTCCAGCAGAACAGAAAGTGTTTAAATTGTCTCTGTTACATCCAGGAGCTATGCTTTGCCTCAAAACAAATACACAACTATCTTTCTGAGCCAAAAGCAAACTCAACAGGAGGAAGGTCCAGATTTACCAGGAAGACTGGAACTGCCCTGTAAATATGAATTACCACAGAACCATTTAAGTTGGTGTGATACACTGACCTAATGACTGATTTGACTCTGAGGAATGGTATAAATTAGTTGTGGCTGGAAGGGGATTCTCGCTTCCTTTTGTATTGACTCTCAACTTTGTGAACTTGCTGTATGTACGCACTCCTAAAGTGAATTCTCCTCCATGTTGAAGGCAGAGAACAAGAAAGAAAGCAAAAACTATTTCTACGAAATACCACAGACAGTGTTTATGCTATACCATGCTTTCTCAATAGTGCCTTTTGTAAAATTACCCTAAATAGGCAAACTCCTAAGAAAGTTGAAGGTGTTAAAAAACAAACACTATCATAGTAGATCGCTGCAGTCACACAGCAGACATGTGACTCACAGCTGCTTCTTTCTCAGGAGAAAGACATGGAGTACTAAAAACAGTGACAAGCTTTTAGCAAAGATGCCACTTATCAACTGTTTTATCAAAGTGACAAAGTAGCTGCAGATTGTTTCCAATCCCACCATCACATTTTAAAGAAGATTCATAGAAACATCTAGTGAATATAGACTGCCATCTCATAGGACTTGTTATGACAAATGCTGCCAAAACCACAAGGAAACATAGAATCATAGAATGGTTTGGGTTAGAAGGGATATCAAAGATCATCTAGTACCAACCCCACTGCCACTGACAGGGACACCCTTCACTAGGTCAGGTTGACCAAAACCTCATCCAACCTGCCTGGCCAAAACATTTCCAGGGATGGGGTTTCCACAACCTCACTGGGCAACCTGTTCCAGTGCCTCACCACCTTCATAGCAAATAATTTTTTCCTAACATCTAATCTAAACCTATCCTCTTTCAGCTTGAAGTCATTACCATTTGTCCTATCACTACAGTCCCTGGTGAACAGTCCCTCTCTGAATTTCCTGCTTGAAGTATTGGTACATTGCAATTAGGCCGCTCCAGAGCCTTCTCTTCTCCAGGCTGAATAAGACCAACTCTTGCAGCCTATCTTCAGATATCTCAATATCTCAGCCTATCTTCAGAGTGCTCCAGCCCTCTGATCATCTTTGTGGCCCTCCTCTAGACTCAATCCATCAGTTCTGTGACTTTCCTGTACTGGGGACCCCAGAGCTGGATGCAGTACTCCAAGTGAGGTTTCAAAAGAGCAGAGTAGAGGGGCAGAATCACCTCCCTCGACCTGCTGGACGCGCTGTTCTTGATTCAGCCCAGGACATGGTTGGCCTTCTGAGCTGCTAGCGCACACTACTGGCTCATGTTGAGCTTGTTGTCAGTCAGCACCCCTTTGTCTCTTTGATTTGACATGTCCTCTTTGATTTAACTACTTGCCGGTTTGCTGTGGTTTTTGCAAAGTTGGGTTTTGGGGGATTTTTTGGGCATTTTTTGTTTGTGAGGTTTTTTGGTTTGTTTTTTTTTTGCTTGCATGTTTCTTTTTAATAAAGAACCCCTTTGCTGATATGCTTCAACTATTGGAGTAAAGACAGCGTTTCCTTCAAATGTCAGCCTGTGTCGGATACAGAAGTTGAAAAACTGAAACTTAAAAAAAAATACAATTACAGAATCACAGAATTGTAGGGGTTGGAATGGACCTCAAGAGATTGCTGAGTCCAACCCCCAATTATTGTTTTAGTTTAAATTATTTCTTCTTTGAGATAAACACAAAAGAAAGCCAGTTAAATTTCTGAAATGTCAGTCTTTGATAATAAGTTTAGCATGTTTTTTAGAAACAATTGTCCTCTCCATTTAATAAAAAAATTCCAAATGTACCTCTTTGACCATGCTTGACAGATTCTGTCAAAATTAAAATCTACTGTTTACTAAACTTCCTAAAAAGCTAAATGAGGGATACCAAGGGGCTATCCTGATTCTGCCTTTGACAAACACTCTAAAATTTAGCTGCATACATGATTCTTGCATAGATTCAAATACAGATTTCAACTGAGTGTATTCCGTGGGATTTGGTCTTTATTTTTTCAGTTTGTTTTTTCACAGAAGATTATTAATTTTCTGTGGAGTGAAGAGTTTTGGTGTGCTGTTCCTTTTACACCACCATGCAGGGGCCATGCTGAGATGGCTAGACACCTGCACATTAAGGAACATACACCTCCCTGCCTTGAAAATGTTTCAACTTAAAAAAAAAATAAAATAAAGAGTAACAGAGAAAGAAGAAAGGAAGAGTTTTTTCTCACCTTCCTGTACTGTAAAAAAAAGACCTAGAAAGAAAATTTTAGCTTATACTGGCAGTTTTTAGATGAAGTACAGACTAGTTAATCAAAGTGTCAGTCTCAGGTCTGAGCTGTAACAACATTTTGTGTGGGAGCTGCTGGCATTTCCACCCCACAATGGAAAGTGAGCTTTGTATGTCCTAATTCTATCATCTGCCTTTACAGGTTTTTGATGACTTCCCTTGCAAGGACAGCTGCTAGTGAACTAAAAATACATCTGCACGTCCAAGTGCAGGTGGGATGAGGTCTCACAAAAATTCACCATTGTATTTGTCTCTTAATCATTTGTGATTTGGTTATTCACTTTTCTATTTAAAGTGCCTATCCAATGCCTTAGGCAAATGTGCATAGAACTTGAAAGAATCCCATCAGTGTTTTCTGAAGACTAACCAAGCAGCTGGTCTGGACATAAAGAGGTTTCACGTGGGATCCTGATTGCTCCCAAAGCAGCTCTTTTCCTCCCACAAAGGTGCATTTCAACAGACCTGCTGGAAGTCTTATGTGACACAAAAACTCTCCCGATAAACCAGTCTCCAAAATCTGCTCTTAGCTCCTCTGGCAGCTTTACTACTCCAGAGATTTCTGAGCTATTGTTCTTTGCTCTGTTGAGATGTATGGTGGGTAGGATAAACACATGGAGTAAGAGAACAAGAACGCATACAAATCTGGCATTGAAGACAAGCAGAAAGGGAGTTAAAGATGGATATTTTGAGGACATAGGAGGACTTAGGTGTCCATTTGTATTAAAAAATCCCAACTCCTTTAAACATGTTTTTGCCTTCGCTCTGCCAATCAGAATCAAACATCTGGGAATCAAACATCTGCAGCTACATTGTGTCTGAAGTTTGAAGTTTATTTCAAAAGAAACCAAGTTTTAAAAGTTCATCCCCATTGCATCTGATATAAGTGCCTTCTGAAAACTGAACAAAACAACAGCTGAGGAAAAGTTGGCATCTCTCTGCTAGACAGCTAGGGGATTATCCGTGTGGTTTGAGGCTTACACAGTGATAGAAGTTATTTGTGTCTTCATTTTATAAAAGCCTAGTCATATTATAAAAGCCTGATTGCAATAGTGTTTTGGCAGCAGATTTCCTTATCATAATATTCAATACTTGTATTGATAAAAGCTAAGTAAAAATAGTCTGATGGAATGGGAATTAGATCCTGATTTAATTTACGTGAATGTAGGTGTCTAAAGAAAAGATAGATATATACATTTCCTATGTACTTAACAGAGATTTAATCAATGCAGTCAACGAAGCCTGGAGAGCAAATCAAAGGAACAGCCTTTAAAAGTCTACCTAAGTGTGATCTGAATTGTTCTCCAGGTTCCTCAGACTACAGCCTTCTCCCAGAGTGCTAGAGGACTGCAGGATGAACTCATATTGACGTCAACATCCTTGATTTTAGAGACTGCATGATTGTTCCATGCCTCAGCAGTGCAGCTGCATATGGAGACAAATTCCCTTTATCTGGAAAGTCCTTTCTGGATACCTTAGTGTAGTGAAATGGGGTCAAGGCTACTAGTCAAATACACAGATAGAGGCAGCCTGATTTCAGAACAACATTTTAGTTTCAAGGGCTACCCTCATACACTTATCTGCCTATTAAGTCCTCCCTCTTAAGACCTAAAAAAAAAAAAAAATAATTCAGAGGGCCTGAGTACTATCACTTCCTCGTGAAGTCAGTGTTCTCACAGACTGAGGGAAGTTTTAGAAAATGTTGGGGCAGTGGGCGTAACTGCAAAGATATAGCCCTGTTTATTGCAAAATAAAACGGCTTGTATTTGGGAGTGATACTGACACCCAATGGTGTGAAATCGGACACTGGGAAACACTACAATGCTATGGTAAAACATAAAAATATTTTTTTAAAAACAGTAAATTATTTCTATAAAATAATCAGGAAAAAAATAATTAAAAAAACCCCAAAAAAAGTAACTAAAATTTTGAATGAATGTTAATGGAGAGAATTTAATGAGAAAACTTGAAACCTTAAAGATAAGATTCCTGCAACAGCTGATATTCCTCAAGTTGATCTCAGGGTAGCTCTGATAAATTCAGCAAATGAACCTCAGGACAGCCTTGGACTTACTTTTATGCTCTGGCAAAGACAAGACTGGAGAACCATTTCATGTGCAGTAGTACACAAATGTGTATGGCATTGAAATGTGTATGGATATGAGGTTTTCCACAACGCATTTGTGGGTTTATACATAGCTGCAGAATCAGACCACAAACCTCCCGTGTCTTTAAAAAAAACCCAACAAAACATTCTGTACAACATATCTCCCTACATATCAAGATTGCTATTAATATTGCACAAGAATGGTCTAGAGATGCTTACATGTACATATATATGTGCAAAAGCATGCCAAATGTTGTTTAGATTTAGATGTACATTTAAGTTGATTTCTCTTTCATTCTGGTGTCAGCCAAAATTACTTCTTAAAGTAAATGCAGCTCTAAGTGTAGGTGGCATTTTTTTATTGATCTTGTGTTTGAAATTTTTGTTGGGGTTTCCTTTCCTTCCTTCCTTCCTC
>VZTU01030052.1:78998-101228 GCA_013400835.1 Zapornia atra | reverse complement strand
AGCTGGGTGGTGCTGGGCTCTCAGCTGGGGCGAAACCACAACATGAAAAAATTATGAATTTTCATCATCATCACCTAACCCAACCAACACTTTTCAAATACAGCTTTGCCATTGTTTGAGTTAAAAATTAAAAGAATTAAAAATTAAAGCCGACAAGGTATTTCAATGGTATTTATTTACTTTCCAGACTGTAAGTCCTTTGAAGTATTTAACTCTTTTTAAAGCAATCATAGTGAGCAAAAACCAGTTTGGCCCTAATTCTTGCCATAAAATAATCACTAGGCAGTACCTAGAAGTGATGACAACTATTTGTCAAGCTACACTATCTTTAGTTTGTAAAATCAAAACAGCTAAGCCAGGAACTCATGTTCTAGGCGAAAATAATTGCTGCTCATTTAAACAATTTTTAAAAAAATAAAGAAAAATAAAGAAAGAGAGATTTTTTTCATTGCTCCCAATCCAACAGATCAGTTCTTAGTAGTGATACGATCAACTGTGCATTTCTTCCTGCATGAATATAACTACATTGACCAGGTACAGAACCACACAGCCAGAATAGTGTAGTTCAATTTTTAGATGGAGCTGAAAGCAGGTTTTGGGAGGGGGGTGGTTTTGTTGTCACAAAATTCTCCAGTGTTACAGAATGAATCTTATTTTCAAAATCAAACCAGGTAGCTTTGAAAAACCTTAGCTGGTCCTATTAGTGAAATTTATGAGATTAGCTTACTTTTGAAAGTGACATGTCAGTATTTGGGGATATTTTGCTTAACTTACAACAAAATACACACGTTTGATCCCCTGCTCAAGAAAGAAAGAAGTCTATAAGTTACCCAAGAAGCAGAAGCATGAAGTTACAGAAGAATAAAATTATGACAATGACAAAACTTGCAAAGGAAAGAAACAAAACTCAAGTGAAACCAAAAAGCCAACAAAACAACTTCAGACACACAGAGACCAGTTTTAGACAAAACAAAAGATAAGCTCATAATCAGGAATACTTGCAACAGAAATCAAATCCCAAGAAAATGTAATATTTTTTCCAGATTTCAATGAAAATTCCTGTACCTTATTTAATCAGGTTACAGTTTTAAATTTTTTAAGTTCTGAATGCTTTAGAAAAACACAAATGTATTCTTAAATTTCATATTCAAGTGGAAAGCACCGATGAATCCAATTTAAATACTTGAAAAACATTCACAGATAGGGATGTGAAAACAGCACAGCAATACTGTGGATGCTAATTTTTACCAGAATCTATGCTTAACACTTGGTCCATTCACCTGCCTTTGGCAAACTCCTTCGTGCACTGACTTGTCATCCTAGTAGCTCTGCTGAGCAGCAACACTCCAGTAGTCTGACAGGACTCCTCCTTTACCTGTCTCTGAAAATACAGAGAGCCCAGTATATAAATTTGATTGATGGCTACATGATAAACCATTAGCACCTATAACACTGTGTAAAAATGTGTAGAATTTCAGACCACTTGTGAGAGACAGACTTTGAGCACCAGAAAAAGAACATCAGCTTACACGTGCTTTTGGCACTACTGGTTCTTCAGGCATGATCTTAACTGGGGTATGTGGATTCTTCCAGTATCACATGTGGAATGGTTTTTTTCCTCCTTTCTCTCCCAAAGGTATGACAAGCATTTATCACAATGATGTAGTTCTGTGAAGCTTCTTTGAGCGTCAGTTTTTAAGTTCTTTAAGGATTTGTTGCATTGTATTTTCCATTTTGTTTGTGGAAGACAAAACAAAACCCCCCTTGCACTGCAAAAGCAGAGTGGCAAGGAATGAATATCTTTAATGCCTCTCAGACTGCTACACCTCGAACAAACACTGCAGAGCTTCCAGATTCATAAAACAAAGACCTCAGTACATATCTCATTAATATCAGCATAGAGGAGTGGCTGACAATTTGAAACTTGAAATATGGTAAGTCCACAGCCCATGGACAGTAACTACTCATGTCCTCATACAGCAAGCGACCTTCAAAATCACAGGGATGATACTACCTCAGTGCAATCAGTAAGATGAGTTTTCAGACTCTGCTTTATACTTCTTTGCTTTGTGGTTTTAAGACAAGTGTTTGATGTCATCTGAAGATAGATTTTTGTGGTGTAATACAGATAAGGGTTAGGCTGAGCTTCTGTTCTCTATCACAAAGGAAATCCTTCAGACACATTCATAAAACAGCAGGAAGGACACCTACCGTCCTTACACATTCATATCATAATGTCTTTGCTTCTTTCTAGAGGATTTTCTCCTAGCAAAGCGTATCAGATAAGATCAGTATCATCATCAATACCATCACGGGGAAGCTGCTGGCAGCATACCAACTGTTAATTAACCCCGGCACTGTCATACCCGATTACTTTGAAAAGTACTTTAGAACTGTTGAATTAAAATAAGATAAATAAGGATGAAACATTTAACTAATATTGATAAGACTACTATCTCCACTATAGGCATGAATGGCACTCCTTCTACCAGGGAAAAGTGAATAGATTTAGAGACAGCTCAGAATTTAGACCTCCACTTCACACTGAGCTTAAGATAAACCTCCTCTTGAGAGCCTGGTAAAACCAAAGGTATGTGTGGAGGGGATAAAACTGTAGTACAGTAAGGCCCAAATACATGTGAGGCTGCACATGCCGAAAAGGATTTGTGATGCTCCTGTAGCAGTACCTACATTGTGCACAGCAGATAAAAAGAAAGGGCAGAGCAAAGATACACCCTGCTCAGGTGAATGGGTAGAAACAGAATTAGATGGGTACGAAATGATGCCTTGGCTTCACTTTAACCTAATTGCATCTTGTTAGCATACGGAAGAACATATGCAGAACTGAGCATCATTTTTAGGATGGTATTTTCTGTTTAAATTAGTGGTGCAGAATTAGAGAGCACAGAGCAATGGTTCTACCGTGCACAATGTCTTAATGTTTCACTCCAGCATTACGTATCATCAGGCTCAGATGGCTGCAAACACGTAACTTCCCTGCGCTACTGAAAACGCGAGCTTATGAAGTACACATTTCTCATCCTGGATTTTACCTACAAGCTAATGAATTAGACAATCAAACCTTGGTATGTAAGCCACTTAAAAGACTGACACGAAAAGAAAAGATTTTCTTTCTACAAATATTTGCCACAGACAAAGAAAATTTGCAAGTATTTTTTTTCCTAAAGTGGGAGTTCAGTTTCTTTATGAGAAAATGGAAAAGTTTGAATAGCTCAGAGTTGTGAGCAGGCTGAGAGCAGAAGCACAGCCCAAGCTGGATACAAATCCTTATCTAAGATGACAGAAATTTAGCTCCCATGAGCCTTTCTTGAAGGTGGGACTCACACAGCCTGGCCTCAGGATTTAGGTTGTTAAAGGCTGGGCAGAAAAATCCAGGAAGAGAACTGGGAGTAGTATAGGGAAGTTCCTCCCACTTCCCCAAACACTCACATTGTGAATGATTATATTTTATATTAATTAAAAAAAACCCACATAAATATCTCTTCTCTCTGTACCCTTAATTTCAGTCACAGCTGTATTTTAATATGTGATGCCCTGGATCTTGATAAGAAACCAGTACCCCTTGGACTTTCCACTGTCAGATTTCCTGTCCTTTAATTTCATGACTGGCCTACTGTTCTCCCATTACATACAGGTAAACAGCCTTGATTGAACTCTTTCCTTTTTTTGTCATATATTAAAAACGTATATAGTCTTGCTATACGGCAGTGAAGATTTCCTATGCATATTTGATGTTTTAAATAACTTTGTATACTGCTTTTTCTTCGGTTATTTTTGTTTCTCTGAGCCTGTAAGGTGTGACATGAAATGGCACCCAGATCCAGCACCAGATCATTGTTGAGAAATATCTCTTGTAGGACTTTGGAGTTTGTGGTCTCCCTATTGTATCATCTAAATAATCTTTCTCAGCAGACACCTTCAAGCTATCATATTTCTTTGGTAATAAACATTTCACATGGCAAAAATGCAAAAAGGAAACAGAGTTGTCTGACGCATTGCCTAATCATTGAACCACCTCTGAAACCCAAGAAGAGAGTTCCCGTAAATAAGAATTGATAAATATCCCAGAGATCATTAGATTCATTCTAGACAAGTCCAAATCAACTATGAGGTCGGAGAGGAAAGCAAAGTGCCTCTCACACTTACATTCTTTGCTTTCCCTTCATCTCTTGCTTGCCTGTAATTTCAGTCTTCTGTGTAGCAAGCACATCACCTTTGTTTCCATCCTTATTCCTTTTGAGAAAAGGGAGAGAATGATTTCAGAAAAACAAAGTCAGTATTACTGAGATCTTCTGATGGAAATTTCCACTACTACTACAACATTGTGTCAAAAAAATTATCCTTACTCTGGTCAAGATAGGCAGCCTTGTAAAGCAGAGCAATGAGGCTTTCCGACTAGATGACATTTGGCAAGGATGGGGTTAATCCCAGGGGTAGGAAATAGATGCAGACAGAAGAGTGGGAAGGCTGAAAGGAGAAATCACTTAGGAGACAGTACCTAACCTGACTCTGTGATCCGTTTTTCTCTCACCTCTGAGGGCTAAGGGGAAAACCAGCTTTGAACAGTTTGCACACTGTGGTGAATGCAGCCCGAGAGGAGTAAAAGGGAGCCAAATCAGATGATTTCCCAAATAAGACATGACAAAGAAGCTTTAGTAAGCTGGAGAACCTGAGGACCACAGACTTCACAGCAGCTTTATTGGATGAATAAGGTTGGGGCGCAACTGAGCCCTTTGCAGGTGTAGTGAGGAAACAATGTCTCAAAATAAAAGAAGAAAAGAGAAAGTAGTATTTGATATCTGTTATGGTATTAACAGAGATAGTGCTGCTCAAATACAATGGGGCACATGTGCAACTAAAAGTTTTTAAAGACATCAACAAAACAAACAAAACCAAATAAAACCCCCATGCACATATTAAGGGGGTGGAGGGGTGTGTGTGGCAGGTAGAAGCACCTAAAACCTTCAAACCTAAACAAAAGCAAGTTGGGAAGATTAGGTACCAGTCAGGTTAAGACCTATTTCTTCAAAAGCTGACTTTATCAATCTACCAATCTATAGATTTATCAATCTATATTCCAATAGACTAGCCTCACTCTGATTAATAACCAAATTAGAAACTGAACAGCAGAAAGCCAAATATCATGCAAAACTACAGCAGTACATATAGGACTAATGACCTATTACTGCATATCACAAAGGATAAGGACCCTATGCGTTCTATTTTCACTGCAATATCTGAGGTTTCCAGTGATTATTTTTGTCTGTTTTGAACAGCAACACACATAGTAATGTTTAAGGTTTCCAATTTATCAATAGAAGTATTTTGTTTTGGAGTAATTACCAAGTATTTGTAATCCCTGCAGGCTCTAGCAAATCTTTGGATTTTATAAGAGACAGACTGACTTAAGACCTAAAAATATATATATATTGAGGATGATGAATATTATCTGGACTGAAAATAAAAGCTGAGTGTTCTACAACCTGAACTTCATGCCTTTTCTCAAAAAATGAACCCTTAACACACGTGCTGCATGATAAGGGAGTTTAACACATTAGTTCACTGTGAAAAATATCTGAGTGATACTCCTGCTTTGAGGTCTGGCACCAGTGACAGCCACAGGCACAATATTTTAAAACTGTAGCACTACAAGATTACCAGATATTTGTTAACACAAACAACAGTTTTGCCACAAACATGCATCTCTTCTTCACATTGAAAACATGGTCACCTTCAGTTTGGTTATCTCTTGCTGAATAACCTACTTCAAAAGCCAATTAAATTGCTTTCAATTCAGTAGAGAAAAAGTGGTAGTTCGTTCAAATGGCCTATTTGGAGAAACTTCAGGATTGATCCTTTCTTCTATTATACTAGCTTTCCATCACTGCAACTCTAATAGTGTCAGTGTAGCTACACTGGCAAAACACTGGTTGAACTGAGGAGAGAATCAAACCCTTTCCTTGTAACAACTTCTGTCAAGAGACTAGACTAAGTCACTTTAATTGAGTTCCTCTCGCTTTCATTGTGCAGAAACAAAGGAGGAATAAAAAGAGATCAAAGAGCCCTTATTTGGAACTAACATAATTGTCTTCCTTGGAGAGAATGGTGAGCCTGAGATTACTGAAGGGAGATAGGCTCTGAATATATAAACCTGACAACAATGAAATTAGAATGTTTTAAGGAAAAAAAGGCACATTGAGAGAGATTTATTGTAACCTTCCATCATTTTGTAATCGAAGTAGTGTGTGTTCTAGTGTCTTACTACTATATGATATGTCAGCTAAATTTCTCTTACATTTCAGCTGGGGGGAATAGGTAACAGTCTGCAGTAGTCTGGAAAATTTTCATTTCCTAATGAAATTTTTTAAGAATAGTTTTCTAGTCTTGCAAATCCTGCTGTTAGGGTTGGATAAAATGGGTGACTAACACTTTCCAGATCTGAAGACATGGTGTGCAAGTGTAAACTGCCACACAAAGTGTAGGTCAGTGAAGGAGGGGAAAAAAAAATAGAAAAAGGACATTTGGCTTTCTGAAGAATCAGCTAGCATATGTCCTTGCCTTTGACTTCATCGCTTTATTATGCAAAGGTGGAAAAGATATCCAAGTATAACGGAAAACAGGGACAGTAATGAGAGTCCTGTAAGCTAATAAAAGCAATCATGTACACAAACTATAAACAAACCCTTAGTGTTTAGGTAGGACTGAAAAATAAAACTGGGGTTTCATTTTTTAAGCCATCTTAGGAAATTAAGTACTCAAATGCTGTTTTGGAGATTCGGGAATGTAACATTATGAAGCAATTAGACTTCAAATCCTGGCATATAAAACACTGTTCACAAGACATTGGGAGGATGGGAACAATTGGGGTTTGGGAAATTTAGCAAATGCACAATAGGTACAAACAAATAAAATTCACAAGGCAGTATGGGCAATAGACAGAGATACCTACAGTCCTAGCCAGATGCACACTGAAAGCAGTCGTGTAGGCACATCTGATGGTGCCATTTGGAAGTTTAATCCACTTGTGGTTTTGTAGATACCTCAGTACCAGTAATATGGTAAAGCAAAATTTAACCATTACTCAGGACATTGTTACTGACCAAAAACAAAGACAGAAAAATACCAAGGAAGCAGTGCTTATTAAACAGTCTGATCCAGATTTCCAGGCAGCAATGCCCAGGAAGACTGCACAGACCCCCACGGAGTACAGGCAGCGATCATTAGACTCTTGCTCTGCTCAGAAAATGCTGATGGCTGTCTCTCCGTCCTCCCCTGTTTCCAGAGGCAGCCCAACAACACCTTATGAATGAGAATCTAAACTTGTTTCTGCAAAGCTCTTCTCACTGTGGAGAAATCGAACCAGAGAAACACAAACAAAAAGCTCAAGTGACACAGTGAACAACAGAAACAAAATAGAGTCCGTGAGTCATTTATGGGTACAATCAATTACAAACATAGCACAGGCTTTTTCATCAGGTCAGAACTGTCAAAACACACTGAATCTGCCAGTGTAGGCTAAGTGGAGCTACAGAAGCACGATAAAGGATTATCTACTAGAAGAAAGGACTTTTTAATGTTTTGAAGACTGATAAGGAAGCCATTGCTCGGAGCTATAGTAAAACTATCGCTTGCTGACACTCCTTCCTATTCTGAAGCCAGACTGCCTAGTACCATTCCTTTAAAGATGTGGTTAGCATGACTTCTAGCTCCTCTTAGGTTAAATCTTTAAACAACATCAGAAAAAAAATGTAAAAAAAAAAAAATCAGCTGTGGGAGAGAGGTAGCTGGGCTCAGTACAAAGTGTGGCTCACAAAATAGGAAGAAAACCAAACAATTAAAAAACCCCACCCAGACACAGAATAATGGCAAGAAGGCTTCACAAGACAGACAGCTAAAGGCACTCCTGCATTAAAAGAACAAGAGTGGGGAGTTGGTAGCCCCAAGTCTATCAGACAGTTTATGTCTTTAACTGAATATCTCACTCAGGATTACTTTTAACCCAGGCCTCTAGAGGCTGAGGATGCTTCCAACCTGGGGTAATTTACCTGGCTTGCACACAGGTTAAAAGAAGGTGTAGCTTAAATTTTGACTAGAACCTGTGTCTCTTGCAGCAAGGCTCAAGGCAATAATCATTGTCATGCTGGAAGCTCTGAAATAGCCTTCCTCTGGTTACACATGGGACAACAAGCAGGAGTAAAGAGCATCCCAGAGCACAGCGGCTATAGGATATACTTTTGGGATCACATGTGCTGCTGGAGTCAGAGGTATCATATGAGAAATAAGGCTTCATTGCAAGAATTCTTTCACACAGGCAAGGACAGCTAGATCTGACAGGCTAATCTTGGAACAAGAGCTAACCAGAAATACTCACCTTCATTGAATACTTATTGAGGGCAACAGCAGAGTTAACAGCCTGAACTACCTTTTTTCACATAGAAAAATCGGTGCCAACTCAATAATCTGGTCCTTTGGAGAATAAAAATGCAAAAAAAAACCCCAATTTTTCTTTTTGCATTTCTATTCACAGTGGAAAAGATAATTACATTTGATACAGATCTCTACCCAACATTAACTGTTAATACTTGCATCACGTTGCTAGGGGCTGTTCAACATACACACATGCCATTCCAGACTTGAATACAGCCACACCGATAAACACAAAGGCAATGCCAGGGCAAGTTGTTCAGCAAAGGTGCCAGACATAAAGAGGCAACAAGGAGGGAGCAAGCTCCCCATTCAAACTTCTGCCCTCAAAAGCGTTGGTAGAGAAACCTGTTTAAGAGGAGGAGAAACAACTATGAGACTTCCTTTGTCAGAGAAAACAAACCCTTTTAATCAGGATTGCTGTTTTACCTGAAGAAACGTAACAATAGGAAAAGATCTTTCAGAGACTGAATCCTGACGAGACAAGATTCTGTATTTTCTCTCAGAGGCAGGCACAATTCATCTCATTAGTTTAATACAGTCAATTGTATAAAGGTTTTCCTTTAGACTACTCAGTGAGAGGCTTGTCATAAATCCACAAGACCAGAAGAAAATATCACAGCAGATTTTATACATTTGCAAATGAGGAGACAGACCAAGGACAGAGGTTTAACACTGGAATTCATTTGGGTTACCGATACTGGTGTGTCATCGCTCATCAACATTAAAGAATAACAGTTTGATTTCAGCTAATATATCAAGATTAAAAATGTGAATTAAAAGCTTGCCAAGCACATCATGCTATATGCTTCACAGATACAGAGAACTTTTATTAAGGTGTTTGAAAAATAATTTTAAAACCCTAAAAATAAAACCTAAAAACTATAAATGAACAAACTGCCTACCAGATTTTCCTCCTCACCCCTCCCCAAAGTTACAGAATTGCTTTGCAGTAGCTTTACTGCACTGAATTACCCAATTATCTTCTAAATTATAAAAGGCAAATCTTCACCACCAACTGTTCCTAGGACTGCCAGGATGTGCAGTGTTGCAAAACTGTAGCAAAAATGTAAACAAAAGAGCCCTACTGAACAGGGAGGCAGGCTGTCCACATATGCCAATCCCAGCGGCTTCAATCAAAGGAGAGATTGTTTCACAAATAAACTAAGCCAGTGCAACTAATAAACTCCTGCTCTAATTACTGGCTGCAGATGTATCAACTGAAGCAAATGAGACGCAGGCAGCCATTAATTATCTAATGAGGCCAGCAGTGTTTCTGATGAGGTGGGGCTGATTAAATATTAAACAGTAGCATATGGTGAGTGCCAAGAACAAAAGACTTGAATCTGACTCTCTCCAGATATATATATATAAAAATACAACACTGCATTAAAAAATCCCCCTCCACTAAGACAGGAGAGCAATCTCACTCTGAGAAAGGTAATTAGGACAGAAATGGAAGCACAAAACTCAAAGGGAGCCTAGCGAGATCTGACTTCTGAAGGTGTAACTCACATGAAAAGGTTTCACATTAAAGACATGCCAAAAACATTTAGGCATTGAAGCAGTCATCTCTTTGTTTAACCCTTCTTAGTTATTAAGACCTGACATTGTTTCCTTTTTTCCCCCCAGTCCCTTTCTTCCCTTATCTTCCACTGGAAAAGTCCCAGGGCTCACTCAAACAGAATGAGCAGTATCTAACAAATCCATCCTTGTAACACAGCTCACAATATTTATCTGAGAAACAGTAGGTATAAGAAGGGGAGTGCAACCATTGAAATGTTACTGGAGCCAGATAGGTATGAGACTCTAAACTGAAGAAAAAGTCTCACCTCATGCAGATGTCAAGCCCACTGAAGCCAGCTAATCCCCTAAGACTTATATGGGCCACCCACCCAGCACACTGGAGAGCTTGGGATGAGCCACACGTAATTTTTTTTTTCCCCTCCTGTCAGTTGTTCTGCCCTTCATCACAGACATCCAGTCGATGCAGCAACCCCTCCCTTTCCACAGGCCAGAGGAAGCAGGACACAGCACACAACTGACTACCAAAAGCCTTTCCAACTTTTAAGCAGCAGTAAGCTACTGCTTTACTACTTGATGCTTCTGGGTAGCTGGCTGCAGTCCTGCCCCGTGCACCATAATTTTTTGATCTAACAAGTCTGGGAACTGCCAGATCCAGTGTGGGTTTGCTTCTCCCTCCCTGCTCCATGCAAATATGGCAAGCCAGTCTGGTGTGTCCCAAACTTAAAACACATAGATCAAGCTATTTGGTGCAGGTGATCCATTTGAAGGAGAAACTCTGGCTGCCAGAAAGCTTTGTTTGGACTCCAAGGGAACCAGAAAAATTCAAGAAACTTGAGAAACCCTTTAAATCTATCAGACAAATTTGCAAAGATAGGTGGAAAAGTTCAGATGCAAAGTAAACTTCGAGCAAGGGAAATTGTGTCGCATACTGGCAATGGCTGCACATTCTTGGAAACTTCTGAGGGCTGCTTTTTGACACTCTTCATAGCCAAAGAGCATTTGCTGTTTATTTGGAAAAACGCTCAAGCGACATCCACTCGTCGCATTTTAATTTGCTATAGTGACAACAATGCAAGTGTGCTAGATCCAGACAGTTTTTTAGCTGCCATTTGCAGGACTGTGTTATGGAATGAGCCTGTTTTTATATCAGGCCTTCATGTAGTAACGTAAGGAATCAACAAGTCATTACTGATTACCTAGAAAGAGATCAGATTTTTTGAATACCTTTGCTATTACAAATGGTTTCCCTAAATATGAAAGAATGGTTCTCCCCCATCTGCCTTTTTTTTTTTTTTTTTATAATATCCTTCTTTATTATAATCTCCTTAATATCCATCTGCTACCCTTTAGGCTAAAGCTTCTTAAATTCAAATATAGGGCTATTTTTATCACAGAAGAATATGTAAAGCAATAGAAACATTTTAATGGATTTTTGTGCCTGTGGCCCTTTTTAGCTGAATTTCCATAATGAAATCCAGTTACAGACATTGGTGCTGCTACAGTTGGCTGTTCACACAAATAAAGAATGAACATTTTTGTCTTGTAAGCCAACCCAGTAAAATAGAGTGCAATAGCTACCGACAGAAACCACAGGATTTTTTCCTCTACTGCTGCTTCAGTATAACAGTATATAACTGTATTTTTACTCCAAAAGCGGATAATAATCAAGTCACAACTCTACATTTAGGTTATAAATGAGATGTATAAAGTAATTTTCATAAGTAGTAACTAACAAAATGAGGATGCTTTCTTTTGTGCATAGTATTCAGGAGCATCAAAATAGCTTCATAAAAATAGCTACCTGCAGCAACATTCACAGTAAATATCTGTGTAAGCTGACTATTTGTATTAAGAGTCTGGAAAAACATTTCTCTAATAAGACTTTAAGGGTATCAATTCTCCTCCACTAAATATTTTATTCTTTTCCTATAGCTGTAAGTGGAGCTGAGCAGAAAACAGGTTTTGTATTGTAAACGTTCATGAAATTTAAAATGTTTTCTTAGTTCTAATTAGGAAGCAAACAAGACTTTTAAAGAGGGGAAACTAAGCACCATGGATTAGTCCATAACCCCCAAGCAGCCCTTTTCAGAATTCAAGACAGTGGTCACCAGCCCAGGTACAGAGGCTAGGTTGCACTGGTATACAGGAAAAGTGGGTTTCTAATGAAGCAAGAAAACCAACACTCAGACAGAAAACCCTTAGTAGCCACAAAAATATTTTTTAATTATGATTTGTATATTAAAATACCACTTGGCCAACTGATTACTGACTATCTTGACTCTGATCATAAGGCAGCTCAGCCTTGTGTCAGTTTGGCTGAATTCTGTGTTCAGACATCATTTTTATTTTTTAATCAGGCCCAAAGTATCTTAAAATGGGCACTTGAACACAGAAATGCTGCAGAGATACAACAAATAGCAGCAGCATTCTCAGGAGAATCTGATAGATTTAGAAGCTTTTATGACTTCTAAAATCAGGATCTCAGCGTTTTGTAATGTTTATCTTAGCAATTACTTATCAAATCTCATTTCTATTTCCAGAAGCCCTCACCATTAATTGTCTCAGAGTCTATACAAGGTCTGATAAGCCTCTTCATTTTTATAAATGCCCTTTCAGCAAAGGAATGCAGCTTTGAATAACCTGTAATTGTTTTGTGTGTAGGAGCTTACCACTTAAAATCCGTATTATAATACTTTTCCCATTTCAACAGTAAAGTTGCCCAAGATGCTAAGATCAGAGTAGTACTTTGATTCTGATTTGTGTATCTTTAATTCTGAAGATGTAATTATTCTAAAAATTGTGTTTACTTCATAGCAACTATCAACAAGTAAATCCCTCTCCTTTATCTGGGTGTGATGTTTGCATGGGAATTCATTTGACTTACCTTCATAGCTTTTCTACATAGTTTTACTCTACAGAATCTTCATTTACACAAAAGTTGGCTTCATTAGCATCATAGCAGGCTGTTTTGCAGTTGCAATGAATATTCAAATGTGAAAAAGTAAGAGCATAGGAGGAAATAACTGTAAACTTTCAGGGCTGCAAAGACCAGCCAACATCCAACACCTTCAGAGGAACTCAGTGTGCGCAAGGGAACTGTCAGCCCTAATAAACTAACCAATGGGCACCAGGTGGGAGAAGTTAGGGCAGCCACAGCAGTTTCCCCTCCTCTGAAAGGGACCCAGCTCTGCCGGTGTGCTTGGCCTTGTGTGCTGCCTCTTTGGGGTGCTAGGCCAAAGCACCTGGAAGGGGAGAAGAAAATACTCTCTTAGCATAGGCCTTATACCAGAAACTAGCATAGAAAAAGCCAGATTTCTTCTTATCTGTTGTTTTCCTTTCATGCCTTCTAAGTGTATTCTTCTGTATTCCTTTGTGGAAGAAGAGATGTAATGTATTTTCAAAGGGACTCAGCTCCTGCAGGATCCTAAATTGGCTCATTTAATCTACATGGATACTTGAATCCTCACTTAAGACATCAGTTAATTAAGCCACATTAAACCACACAGGCAAAAAAGAGGCTATGTTCAGATAAATTTAAAGAGTCTGATATTGTGATTTAAAACCACAAAGCAAAGACTTGCAGAGAGCCCAGCCTGGTGCTCCCTCATTAACTCAGCACATCATGACATTCATACTTCTCTCCCAGAACTAGGAAACAAAGGAAAATAGGGGTTTACAGCAGTGAAATCAAAGTAGATAATACTGCAGAAAAACGAAGTTTGTGCAAGCTCATGGTACAGGCAGAGCAAGGCTTTGCCTTGTGGGCATTCAGAATCTTGCTCATGCTCACTCAAATATTTTCATTTTCATGAGAGGAATATTTGTGCTGCCATTTTAAAGTCTCTTTTCTATGGTGGTTTTGGTAATTCTGTCAGTAAACAAGACTCATTGCTGAATGAGCTAAATAACCATGTCCAAAGTGATGGTAAGCAAGGAAAATGAGTTTTTCATGAAAAAAAATAACAAACTGGAACAAGATTATTAAAAATTCTCAACTAAGCTCAACTTAATAAATACTATCTAAGGAAGAAAGGCTATATGCAGATAAGCAATTAAACAAGTAAGAAGAGCTAAAAAAGCCCCCAAACAGCAGCTTGGTACAGATCCACATGCAGCTGCCATATAAAATGCCTTCCCTCCTCTCCCAAAAGCTGTATCCTGCATCTTTCTGGGAGTTAGGCACATCCTTACCACTGCATAAGTATTTATGAATTTTAGGGAGTGGAAAGGGGCTAAAGCTGGAGCCTCTGAATTTTGGAGATTTTCTGCTACTGTTTTCTTAGACGTTACCAAAATCATTTAAACATTATTTCACAAGAATTTACACCAAAACTTAAGCTTTATGTAGGCATTGCTTTCTCTCCCACGTACTGGTTTCTGAGAATTTCAGAAATGTTATGCTACCAGTGTTCTGCAGAAATATGCCAACTTAGGTGGGGGGTCAGGGAAAGAGGCATCAAACTCAGAACCAAACGTCTCAGGCAGAGAAAGACATAAACTCCTTCTATTTCCTAACTGATAGCTTAAGTACAAACCCCTCCATCCTTACATACAGTCAACTTTAATATAGCTGAAGGAGAAGGAAAAAAAAAAGGAAAGAAAAATCAAAAGAGAGAAGAAAAAAAGAAACTCAAGTAAAATTCTCCCCATTTACAGATTCATTATAACTCTTCTACCATGCCTGTAGTTTAGAATTAATCAAAATATTTTTGTAAGCATATAAAGAAAAGTCTAGACACATGCTATTTGTTATCTCTGTAAAGAATAGGGCTATAACAGATTTAGTGAGAGAGATTTTTCAAAGGAATTTAGAAGTACAGTTTCCTTCAAAAACCAATCACATACATGCCTAAGTGCAGAAGATAATGCTCAAGTCCCAGCATAAAGAAATACAATAATCCAAACATATATACTTTTCCTATGGGTACAGGTTAACACTTTGAAAACCTTAAGCCCATGCTTTCCTTTCATTTACATGAGAAAAGAAATGGTGAGAGTTTTAGTAATGCCTACAAGACTATGCAAGTGCAGATGCAAATGAAATAACTTTCAAACTGTTTCTGATCTTTAGAAATGTCTTTGTTCTAAAGGCACTTCAACTCACCATTCTCATCCTTTTTTTCAATGAATAGAGGTATTATCAATGTTATTTTAATTTAGGATTTTGTTCAGCAGCTTTAGAGGAACCTCTCTGAGATTTGGAAGGCATCTTCCTTTAGCCAACAGTGCTGACAAGAAGCAATCTCAAGATTAACGTGACACGAGATCATGTAAATATTTTGCCCAGAAATAATCAAAGAATCACAGAATGGTAGTAGTCAGCTATCAACATTTTAAACCAAATACAACAATCCCTTTTTTTTTTGTCCATTAACAAAGTAACCAAGTTTTGTATGTAAAAAGAAAGGTAGTAAATTGTTTATCTGTCTTGAATTCCCCTGACCAGCAGCTCGATTGGTCCTGAGCAAATAATTAGAAGGGAATAAGAACAGATTTTTGGCTTTGCTTATTTGTGTTTAATGTTAACATTAGGATAACTGCTTTAGTACATTGCAATAGGCAAGGTAATAGATAAAAGAAAATGATTTTTACAATTATGTTTGAAATTGTATTTTTTTAATCTTGCTTTTCCGCCTGCATATTTAGAAAAGAAAAGAGAGGGAGCCTTTTGGGGACTTACTCATTCCCTTTATGGCTTACTAGTTAGGTTTCCTTTAGATAAAGTATTAAAATAGTCTATTACTAACTTCAGCCCAAGAAGAAGTAAATGGAACGAAGTCAAGACATGAGTATTTTTTATACCTACTGCAAGCTGCTATGCACTTTACTTTTCTACCAACCTGTTTCCTTCTTGGAACCCTTCTACTGTTCCGCTCTATGGACTTTTTATATATAGACACACACATAACTTACATGCTATGAATTTGTTGTTTAGTATCCAGAAATACATGACGTTGTATTAAATCATAATTTAAAAATAAATTAACATACAAAAGCTCATGGCTGAGGCAGAAATCCAAGCCAGCATCTCGGATATTTAGTCCAGTGCTCCATCCAGAGCCACTCCAAAAAGTACAGCCTCATGTTCAGAGGCTGAGCTCACCAGGAAGCAACAGAAGCCATAATGTCACAGTACTTTTTGCATGCTATTGGTGGTTTGAATTTGACAGAAAGAAGGAAAGAAGCAGTGCTTGAACATAATATTGGTGGACATACATTATGAATAAATACATATAAACACACACTTTGAAAACTGTTTCCTCACCTGGTTTTGTATGTTGTCTGCATAAATGATAATAATTAATTTGCCAACTATGGAAAATTAATTCCTTCAAAACATCTGGAGGAGATTGTCTTTAGAGTAATATACTTTATTTCTAGCTTAGTTTGACATGAACATCAATCTAACTATTTAAAAAGCAGTTAACTAGTGTTATTTTATACCTTTCCAGCCTCATTGGTCTAAGATTGTATTAATTCTAATGAAAAAGTATAGAAACTTAGATACTTCATCTACAAAGTGGAATCATTTAGGAAGAGGGTTGCAAAACCAAGCATTAAATTTACAGAATGTCAGCACAAATCTAGAGCAAGTGTCTCAGTTTCGCACCTCAGCCTATTTTCCTCCACTGTCTCTTATTTATTTGGGTCATTTGTAAATGCTGCAGAGTATCTCATAGTGGCAAATAAATGTTTCACAAGAAACACAGAAATTTGTGCTACCATCTATTGTAGATGAGATTAAAATTAAATTTAAACGTAGCAACTTTCAAAGGCAATTAAGTGCACGGTTCCCCTGCTGTTCCGTAGGAGTTGGATGACTTACTTCCCAAAGCAGCTTGGAAAATCCCTTTTTCATGTCACTGCAGTGCTGCAGCGCATGATAAACAAGTTAAACTGAGATTACAGATTGGATTGTATTTCTCCAGAATGGAGGAGTCCAAAGTGGCTAACAGAACTAATCTGTTTGTGTAAGTGATATATGATTAGATGTTTGCACAGTTCTCTGTAGATGCAAGGCAGTGTTTACAAATGCAAAGTATCCTTATATGTAAATTAGCTGCCTCCGCAGGATTTTTTTCTGGTGAGTCAGCAGCTACTCATGGCTTAAATGATGCTCTTGTTCTCAGAGTACTCTTAAACATTTTTTCCCTATGGAAGATAATGCCTTTCACAATGCAAGATCCAATTCATCTGACAGTCATGGATTGGATGCACTGCTGAGGGGAGATAATGAGGATTGTGGATTTGCAGAACACACTGTCCTCTAAAGCTCTTATTGCAGCTATTCACTGTTTTCCCATATCTTTAGCATCGAATTACGATCTTAAACCAGACAGATCTCCAGGAAGCTCTTTGGCAAAACAGTTTATAGTGACATTGAACATTCTGGGGTTTTATTAAGTTTGCATAATAAAAAAATTAAATGAAAACTCTGATTCTGGCCAAGAGAATAACACATTTTACTGGTGCAGGCCTTGGGGGAAAACACAGAAAAAAACCTTCAGAGAAAGGCAGAAAAACAACCATTTTCCCCTTGACTCCGAACCCTTCCTGAGACGCTGGAACCTCATTTGCCCAGGAAGGCAAGCCGAACTTCCCAAACAACTTCAGACCTTGAGCTTGTGCAGGATAATTCAAATTCAGAGGCAGGGTAGACCTACTCAAGTACAAGATGTGGAAATACCTGGTTTTCAGCACTGTTTGCCAGTGCATCTCTGAATCTTTCTACAGCAAAACCAAAACAAAAATCACGAAAACCATCCCTGCCTCAAACAGGAGACCTAGAATGAAATGAGGTCCTACCAAACATAGTATTGTATGCCTGAACGGACTTTAGATTCTCCTTCAAATGCATTTATGTTCAACAATGGCAACCATTTCAGTTAACACCCCATCAGACTCATATCCCCAGAATCTCAACTATTTTTAACGTGAAGTGTGGAAGCACCCTAGCTTGAAAGCATGGTCCAAGCTCTCCACTGCTCAGTGTATAAAGTCTTGTTTATTCTGATGAAACTATCAGTTGACTTGCATCAAATATACCTCAGAATTAGTGTTTAGCTAAATGACCACTAATGTTTAAATCAGTAGTCAGTTCCATTGCCTTTAATTGGGAAAACTAACACAATTTTCCCCTATGTTGATTATAATAGCTTGAAAATTGGGGCATATGATAGTTGAAAATTCCTGAATGCCACAGTTTTACTGCCTGTGGCATTCAACCTTCAGCATCTCTTCTCAAATTGGAATTTGCCGAAGTAAATGTAGGATAGGACTTACGCAGTTCTGTTTTGGAAATCAGTGGTTGTTAAACAACTACAGATAGTATCTCATTTGATCAGAAGTTGATTGATGAACACTCAAGATAATTTTGGTTTGGTATCACTTACTTAATAACATAATTTTTACAGGAGAGTTGTTCACCTCTTATTCCCACCTAAATAATCTGTAATTTTTAATTTCTAACATTTCCATCATCTAAATTACATCACCTGTTTCAGCAGCAAATTTTGTCACTCTCTGTGAACTGGGCCACTAATACTGGGATGCAGAAATTAAATAACTGTTGTGGTGGTTTGACCCTGGCTGGAGGCCAAGTGCCCACCAAAGTTGCCCTAGCACTTGGCTTAGGAATCAAGATAAGGACAGGGAGTGATCATTCTGCAATTAGTCCCCCCAGAAAACCTGCTCTGGTGTGGTCCCCTCTCCTTGGGCTGCAGGTCCTGACAGGAGCTTGCTCCAACTAGTTTTCACTACACTTTATTGATCTAGAGGCCACACAAGCTATACAATTTTTTTTCACCAGAAACCCACCACCAGCTTCAAGACTAGCAGCATATGTCACACACAGCTGGTACAGACAGAGTATGACATTCAAAACTTTTGACATTTCATCTTGTTTATCTTAAAGAAAAGGTACTTAAAGATGTTATTTTGATTTCTCCTTCTTTCAGCATTCTCATTTGTACCTGTAAGTTATCCACTGGTGCAGAACAACACTAAGCATCTTATTTATCCTCGTTTTCCTTGGCTTTGAGAAGACAATGGGCCAGCCAGTCAGCTGGCGTGTTAAGGAGGTTCTTCCAATCCCAAATAGCACAAGATTTCAAACAAGGACTTTCTCTAAAGGGATCACTGTGTTATTGAGGGATACTTTCTGGTGGATATGACTGTCTATGCACATCTGTGTCACATGCGCTTCTCCGGTTCCTTTCACCAACCCAGTCACTGACTTTTGTCATCTCCATGCTGAGGCACTGATACTAGTGCAAACTTCAAACTCCATGAATTCAAACTCCCACTTTAAAAATCAGTCCAAAACACCTTGGTTCAAGAGTTCACAAGGACTGTGATTGTCAGCTTCAGTGCTCATCTCCTCCCCCTCACTAATAGGGAGCTATTAGCCACTCCAAGGTTTCATACAACGAGGCTGATCAAAGGCCCAATGGTCACAGCCACATAAACCTACTGAGACTTAAAAAGACTGAAAAATGTGTGCTCAGTGCTATAGTAAAATATGCATATACGTGTTCCTCTGCCTTACAGGAAGCTGCACAGCTGAACAGAGGAAATAGTCCCTATGTAGCTGTAAGATTAACTTTAATATCTGGGTCGTTTGGGCAATAAAAAATACGCATGTGGTGAGCAGTGAATAACTACAAAATACATGATTAGCTAAAAACTTGCTTACTTATTGTAGAGGTATTTTTTCTCTTCCTTTATTTTACCTTTCCTTTATCAAATTCTGCTAAAGGAGAGCCCACATCCACAAAATGCAAGCTTTTGGGATGGATATTGAAAATACCAAGGCAGGAAAGCTATGTGAATAAGAAAGCATGATTGGCATGTCTTGGAAGCTCATCATGACTGATTGAACAGCATCCTACTCCTCAGCCATTCCTAGTAATTCTGTCGCATGGGATTTCACTGGTACTACCCAGGAGTAAGCTTGCCTGGCTGTTCTTCTGTGGGAAATGGAAGAGCAGCCCTGGAAAAGAGACACTGTTATGCTTGTCAAAGGGAAGCCATGAAAGAAAAACAATAAAGCACGAGATGGAGTGTCTTGTAGAGATGTAAATTTGTGTATTGTTTAGCAGGGAGGTGACTCTGTACTGTTACAGAAGGTGCAGACAGAAAGACTCCCGCACAGCAGGAGTTCACCAGGGTGGGACAACCTTTTGTGTAAGAAAGTTGTGGTTCCTGTGTTAATGAAAAGTGCTGAAAAATGACTGCAGGCTGCTGTCAGCCATGAGAGGGGATAAAAGTTTGCTCAGTTGTTATTAAAGTTGTCTTCCATCCACCACAATCGAGTCCGTCACTTTCAATACGCCACATTCTTCCCTGGGTCTTCTCTACCAGATGCTTACCCCAACTCACAGGCCTTTGAAATTTCTCTTTGAGATTTCTTTCATGTGATTAAAAGACTACCTTTGTGAGACAAACAAGCAGATAAACCGTAACAGAATTGTACAAGCCTCTTTTTCCTAGAGAATAGGCTGAAAGTCAGTAATTGCAGTAGAGCCAGGGGACCCCTGTTCTTGACTGGCACCCCAGGGTCTTGTATGCTTGTCTCTGGCACTGTGAAAGCCAGCATCACATAGAGCAGCTATCCTGGTTCTGGCTATGATGAAGTTAATGGTCCCAAGGAGCCACTACAGCTGAGCTGAGCTGGCCAAGTGTGTTNTGCACTGTGGGATCCCACCCATGGCAGAGAGGCCTCCACGAACTTCAACCTGAGTCCTTTCCCACGGGGCTTCAGCTCTTCCCCAGCTGCCCCAGCATGGGTCAGTGCTATGGGTGCAGCCATAAATCGCAGAATGTCTCTCAGTCTCTCAGTCCCAGACTGCTCCAGCCTGGTCCTCCACACGGTCACCAGCCTCCCCCCAGCAAACCTGCTCCGGTGGAAATGTCTCCCTTGCTCATCTCTGTGTCTCTTGTCTCTCCCCATGGGCTGCAAGTGCTGGCAGAGGCTTGCTCCGAAGACTGAAAAGCACAGAGTCTGACCCCAAAATGATTCATTGGGGTGGGTTTTTTTTCTTCCAAGAATTCCTCTGGCATAACTAAAACAAACAAGACCACTTGACTACTACATGGTACAACCGAAAACTGTTATGTTGCATGAAAAGCAACTCAGGAAATGGCTTGGGGAGATACATCTTTTCATCCTTCACCTTGCACTTTAACAACGTACACAACGCAAGACTTGTACTTCGAGGGAAAGCAGCAGTTACTTTCCCCCACCCTGAAACAAATACATTTCTTTAAAAAAAAAAAAACCCAAACAAAAAACCACAAACAAAAGCACACACACACACCCTTTTCCCTTTCATACATATTCATTATCTAGTCACACTGGAGCAGAGCTTGCAAGCAAGCCATGTATGCACCGCGCATCCTCTCAGACATTACTTGGGCCCCTGGCAATAGGGAGAGACTGAAATACTGCTCGTATTTTGTTCCCCAAACATAATTTCTCGTGCCATTCTGCTGACTGTTGAAGAGGTTTTAAAGCCCCTCTCCCTTCATAACATATGTAGTCTCATCTCTGAAGAATACGTCAGTGACAGAGAGGAATGGGGACCCTCAGAAGAAAATTGAGGTGGAGAGACAAGAAGGACTTGCTTGTTTGTAGAAACAGAGACAGCAATGAATACTTTGAGCAGGTTAGGAGTCAGTACTGATGACCCCGAAATGGTCTCCAGATGAACAGTTAAAACAAAAGGACATGGACTCTGGGGGCCAAGGGTGTGGTTTGGAAACAGTGAAATCCCCAGTGTGGACAGGACAGCTGTCACAGAAGGAGAAGAGCAGAGCCTCATGCTGTTAGCTCCCAGTCTGGGCCAGACAGAGGAAGGTGAAAGCCACAAAGGGCTGGGTTTGGCTCAGAGCCTTATGGCAACAGGCTGGTGGCTCATTCTCTTCTCTAGTCCTGTCCTCTCCATGTGGAGTCTGTAGTCTTACCTGAACCACCTGCCGAGCACAGAGGGATCTTGCTTCATTTGATGGGTCCAGGTCTCACCGATGGGCTAGAAACCACTGAAAACAAATTATCACTACTCTTCTATATAAAAAGGGGGGTTTCCTCTACTTTTTGCCTAATCTTAATCTTCCCAAACCCTGGATGTACCCAACTCATAAGTGTATTACAAATGATGACAGCTGAAGGATTTTTAAAGCTTGACAATTCCTACGGTACACTTTGTATCTCAAATCACTTATAAAAGCTTGGAAACCCCCTAATTTTACACACCAACC
>VZTU01030052.1:12500-78394 GCA_013400835.1 Zapornia atra | reverse complement strand
AAGCGTGTTTCTCCCCTCCCCCCCCCCCCCCCAGCGGTCTCTAAATAAACCTATAAATCCTTGTTCTGTAGCACATGAATTATCAGTAACTTCAAAATAAATGAAGACAAAAATGGTTGAATATTTAAACGTGTAGCAACTCCATCCTATGATAGATCATTTCAAAACAAAATTCATTTTTTTCTTTGATATCTACTACTGCTATAAACTTCTAGTTTATCATATAACATTACAATTTATGGTATAACCAGCTTGTGTACGGACTATAAACTCTTTGTCAATGCCACTGTAAAGGCTTTATAGTCCATAAATAATAGAAGAGCGATAGTATCTATCCTTATTTTGCCCAGCACATCCAGAATATAGGACTCTAAACATGTCAGAGGATTTGCTTGTTTTACATACAACATAGGTTATGTAAAAAAATAAAAAAAAAGTACATTTCTCTGAGTATTGGCTTACAAAAAGCTCATTCAAATAAAATAGAAAATAAGTCACAGGTGGGAGTCTGCCTTTGCATGTTGTAACCCAGGAGTAAGAGACACAGATAAACAAAAAGAAGTCTTAACTTGCTGCAGCATTCACCTATGACCAGGAACTACAAAAAATTAATTTCTCATCTCCTAATTATTAAAGGTAGGAGGGCTTCTCTTCACATGGTATCACTTTGGGAGGAATTTACCTTTTCCTGAGGTCTGCATGTAGCTGACCACCTTCTTCTGGTTTTCCAGGATGCAGTGCCTTAGTGAAGACATACCTGTCTCTTCCAGCAACTCCAGACCCAAATCTGTCACACAGGATGTCCTGGTTTCAGCTAGCATAGAGTTAACTCCTTTCCACCAGCGGGTGGAATTTGGGAGTTGGGATGAGAGCAGGGCTGAGAACACACTGATGGGTTAGTTGTTGCCAGGCAGTCAGGGACTTTTCCGTGGTTCACATTGCCCTGCTAAGGAGAAGGTGGGGGGAGACACTACGGGGACACACACGCAGCCTGGACAGGTGACTCAAACTGGCCAAAAAGGCTATTCCATACCATGATGTCATGCTCAGCATAAAGGGGGGCTGGTGGGGTGAGAAGCACTCAGCTCCAGGATGCTCAGTTTTTGGGGATGGTCTAGTTTCAGGATGCCTCTGAGCTGTGCAGCCTGAGTTGTGCAGTTTGGTGAGAAGCTGAATTGTGTATCAACAGTTTTGTATATTTTCCCATATCTATCTCTCTGCTATCCCAGTAAACTCTCCTTATCCCAGCTAACGAAATTCTGGTTTTTCTGGTTTTCTTTTCCCTCCCTTTCCCTCTCCCCCAGTTTCCCCTCCACTCCCCCCCTTTCACCGTGAAAGAACAATAGCAGCCAAAGAGGCTCACACAGGATGATAACACAGAGTACCTTACCGACAGACTGCTGCACAATACAAGGAGCGAGCGGACACCCCGGCCGCACTCGACCTGCCCTGGGAGCGCCCCTCCCCAACCAGCCCCTTTGATGTGGGAAGGATTTCAGGTGAGGCAGAAAACAGCCTGGGCTAACTCAGCTCGCCTGTGCTGATGACCTGGGGATGTTGACTCTCACCTGGCCGGAACCAGGACACGACCCCAGCTGAGCCGAACCCTTCCGGCCCGATAAAACCCTCACCCGACCCGTGCACACCCGTGTCGAGATGACACAAAATGAGCCGACCCCTCCGGCCCGTTCACAGCCANGATAACACAGAGTACCTTACCGACAGACTGCTGCACAATACAAGGAGCGAGCGGACACCCCAGCCGCACTCGACCTGCCCTGGGAGCGCCCCTCCCCAACCAGCCCCTTTGATGTGGGAAGGATTTCAGGTGAGGCAGAAAACAGCCTGGGCTAACTCAGCTCGCCTGTGCTGATGACCTGGGGATGTTGACTCTCACCTGGCCGGAACCAGGACACGACCCCAGCTGAGCCGAACCCTGCCGGCCCGATAAAACCCTCACCCGACCCGGGCACACCCGTGTCGAGATGACACAAAATGAGCCGACCCCTCCGGCCCGTTCACAGCCATACCGAACAAAACCCCCTTGTCAAACTGCCCGACCAAAACCCTGTCAGCCCCAAACGACTTGACTACCCCCCAGAGCAGAGGCAACGCCCTATCCTGACCTGAATCAATGTGTGCCCTCCCAACCAAATGCATACCACCCCCAGCAGAGTACAGTCCCTCAGCCCAACCTCTCACACACGACCCTTGCCCACCCTTTTGAGACGATTCCCCCACCCCAACGCCTCTGAACCATGCCAGGCCTGTTCCTCCCGACCCGACCCGTGACATCCTGACTAAACCTGTACGAACCCCAGCAAAGTGCACTCCTCCGCCTGACCACCCCTAACCGACCCGTGCATCCTGAGCCGAATCCCCCAGCCAAATCCTCCACCCCGAATCCTGCCTCCTCTGCTGAGACTACCTGTGCCCTCCTGACCAAATCCGTACTGAGCCCAGCAGAGCACAATCCCTCAGCCTGAAATCCCACATATGACCCATACCCACCCTTTCCAGCTGAACCCCAAGTGCTGACAGAGGCTTGCTCCAACGTGGGTCACAGCATTTCCTGTCTGTCTCCCCCTGCTCCAGCGTGGGGCCTCTCCACGGGCTGCAGGTGGGGTCTGGACCTTCCCCACGGGCTGTGGGAGGACACCCGCTCCACCATGGGTTTCTCCAGGGGCTGCTGGGGCATCTTTCTCTCCAGCACCTGGGGTGCCTCCTTCCCCGCCTCCATCCCTCACTTCACTGACCTTGGTGTCTACACAGTTCCTTACATCTCACTCCTTTTTCTGGGAGCAAAAAGCGGCTGCTTGTGTTTTTTCAGTTCTTAAATGTGATTCCCAGAGGCGCTGTGACCATCACCTCTTGGCTTGGCCTTGGTCAGCAATGACTCTGGCCTTAAGTTGGCTGGTGTTTACTCTCTTGGGCCTGCAGAGAGCTTCTGGCTGCTTCTTGCAGAAGCCACCCCTGCAGCCCCTTTCTCCATCAGAACCCAGCGATGCAAAACTACAACACAGGATGAAAACAAAAACCTTTCCTCACCTTGCATCCCTTCATGCTATACATGGCCAACAATTAACAACTTCATGGGCTGTGCTTGCCAGGCATAAGGAGTTTTCAAGGTCTGTGTGCTGGCTTCTCCTCTGCGTACAGATTCCCATGTGGGGATGTTTATATAATTTCTTGTACTGCTAGCAAGAGAAAAAAATGGGACTGCTTAGAACCAAACATGCCAGGAAGTGCCACAACTCTGAGGGACACTGAAAGCCACCCTATGCAAAATGAGAGTGGTAGGTAAAGATGTTATTTACACTGAAGATCGTGAAAATAAGATGCTGATTTGTTCCTGAATTCCACGCCACGCTTAGCCCAGCTGTAGCCAGCAAACAAAACTTCAATCACCGGTTCCACAGCCTCAGACACACTAGATTTCTCTCTCAGCACACAAAATTCCCCCAGCCTTTTCTTCTTTTCCTCCAAGGTTGTTTGCTGAGTGTTTTTCACACTATACAGCTCCCCTCCCACACCCCTCGTAACAGGATGCTCATGTTGGCTTACCGGGGACTGCACCATCTCATCAAACCCTCCCAAGTGCTGCAGCAGTAGGCCTTCCAGCACGAAGCCTCCATCTATTGATCCTGCAACCCAAACCCATGTTTCCACATTCCTTCTGTGGACCCCCATGCTGCTCTTGCTTCCTACAGATTGGCAGGTGCCTTCCTTTATGCTTCTTACGTCATCTGCTCTCAGAACTGTGCATATCGACACCTTTCTTGCTGCAAAATACAATTGGTTGAGGACCTTTTCTTCCTCCTCAGCTCAGTAAGAAGAGAAAAAAGCTAATAAACCCTCCCCGTGCCCTATCTTCTCCAAACCCAGGAAAAAGTGATGTGTCCCTTCTCGGGTCCTGTGTTGCCACTGTCCACAAGATCACATTCCTACAGCTCCTCTACTCCTAGGTCCCCTTTCAGTGCTGCTGAACGAAAAGCAGGGAATGAAATATCCTTGAGTAGATGTAGCACATCTTTAAATGTTGATGTATTCAAATATCTTTGTAGAGAACATGACACAATAAGTCTCAGGTGAAGCCTTTGGGAATTCCAGGAAAAGGGCTGACTAATCTCCAGTTAAACAGGCCTATTATCTCTCACTCCCCATGAGAAAGTGAAGCAGAACTGATTTGATTAAGAGCAAATTAACCTCTCTAACACAGCTACCCAGGGTTTTACACCTGTCACTTTAGTATGACAATTTATATTTATTCAAAAAGCCATGAGACAGTAAATTAAACATTGCCCTAATTAGAAAAATGTCATATGTTACAGTGGGGTAGCAAACTGAACTAATTTCAAACAGTTCTTCTGCAAAATACATTTCAGTACAGCATTAATATGAGTAGAGTCAATATTTTTTACACTCTTACATCTGAACTGAATGCCACCATGCCACAGGTGTGCATTTAAGGTACTGTCAAACAATAAAAACGGACTGCATTCAAAGTTCACCACAGACCCAAATTTGTTTAGGAAAAGTCATCAATACCTTAATTACCATCTACTCCAGTGCTGTTTCTACTCTCTAATGTCGCAGTATAAAGCAGATCTCCTCTTAATTAGATCTGTTGGCACAGCATTCTTTCTAATTTATTATGGAACTGATAAAGGGTAAATACTTCAATAGGTTACAAAATCATACACTATCAAATGTCAAAGTTATGCTTGCTTCATCAGATAATTACTTATAGGTGAACCTCAGTGTTTCAAAAAAAAAAAACCACCAACCCACCCTAAAATTGAAATCCCTTAGATAGATACCTTACAGCCACATATATAGCAACTTGCATGCTAATTTTGAAAGAAGAATAAGAAACATGAAGTTTTGACTCTCCACTCATGCCTTGCTCAGGTCTTAGCTGACACACAGCCCATGCTAAGGCCTGACGTATACAGAGATTGGTGCCATTGGATTGAAGCAAGGGCAGTGCTTGGGCAGTACCATGGCTGGCAAGGGCTAACAGGTATCACCTGTGGCTTGCTGTCCTCTCCTGCCATCATCCATGAGTATCAATGGGCATGTGGAACAATGATGTGCAAGAAGTAGATTCCTTCAGAATACACTAACTCATGGAAATGCTACAGTCCAAAGTTCTCATCCAGAAGGTAGAAATGGGTAAATTCACCCCAAAAGCTTTTGAAGTGGATCCAGAAGCAGCCAGACTGCGGAGGCTTTCGTGCTTCCCAGTGTGATCTGGGGGATGCTGGCTCTGTGATGGAGAAGGAGGGGTGAGCCCCTTGCTGTTGGTTAGCTAACTTGTTTGCTCAGAACTGCACAAGTTATGAATTGGAGACCTTGTGAGTTAGGAACCTCATGAATGAAGTAATTTTTTTTTAAACTTATCTCTACCTTTTTAACGACTTTAGTTCTCCTGCTATCTAAAAGCAGCATGCATACTGTAATTACAACACAGATAATGACCCTTTTGATAAATAAGTACAGATTATACCAAAAAAATCTTCAGAGTTATTCTGAGGAAACTATATAATAATGAAGCTATCTGAACTCTATCAAGAAAACAATTTAGGTCATTATTCCCAGCAGTAAATATTGGATATACACATTTGTTTTGCTTAGCTTACTAAAAGGACAGAATTATTTATTTAAAATTATATCTATATATGTTTTTATATAGATGTAGACTTTCTACATTATATACAATTACCCATTTTGTATGTGCATACTTGAGTACAAAACAGAATAAGCATATATACAGAGATAATTCTAAAAATATATAAAGAAATAATGCTGTTATTTGCCAATAAATGAAGGACCTTGACTGGGAGGGGGGCATGGGATGGGGAGACATGATGCAAATGCATAACAAACACTGTACCAGTGAGAGCTCCTGCTACAGTTCCTGCATGAAAGGCCTTGCTTGAATTGCAGCTTTGCCCCCTTCTCCTCTCCACCTGTGGCCCAGACCTTCAGGGCCCTGTGCAAGGGCAGCTCCTGCAGACCCTCTCCTTCCTCCCCCATTCATTTGGTCCCTTAACTCTTGTGTGTGTTTCTTTTCATAATCTCTACATCCTCACACTTGCATTTGGTCTGGGAAATGCTAAAACTGTCTGCATTCAGCTTACTAGTAAATTGATTGAGAAATTAAGGGCTCATCTCATTGGTGATGGTAGTGTTTATCATGAAAGGCCAGTCCCTTGACCTTTATCCAGAGCCACTGAAGGCTGCAAGTCCAATGCAGCCATTATCCTTCATCAGATTTGGTTTTAAATAGCTAACATCACAACCAGAGGGAGCCATCAGAAGTCAGGAAGAAAAAGCAGAGATTTGCTATGTTATGGTTATAAAACAAGAAAGATGCATTAAACATGTCTGCAAATCCTCATACAGCACAAACAAGAAAAATCTACCAATAATTTTTATACAGTCTGAAGGTTGCTAAGTATAGAAAGTTCCTCAAAATATACACAGATATTAGGAAGAAATTCCTGTGAGTGTGGTGAGGCACTGGAACAGGCTGCCCAGAGAGGCTGTGGAAGCCCTATCCCTGGAGGTGTTTCAGGCCATGTTTGCTGGGGCTTTGGGCAGCCTGGTCTAGCGAGGGTGTCCCTGCCCATGGTTGGAACTAGATGATCTTTGAGGTCCCTTCTAACCCAAAGCATTCTGTGACTCTGTTCTATGATTCTATGTATTTTCCCTCTCTCCATTCAAAACTTGTACACCCGCAGGAGGAATTTGTGTGGCTCTTGCACCCGCGAGTGTCCTCCCCACATCACACGTGTCCCTGACAGCGTGCAGCCTACATGGCTCCTGGTCCTGCAGTTGCTTCGAGATGGAACAGACAAACAGCAGCAGCAGTTTGTGTCAAACACAAGCTGTACTGGCAGATCCCAGGAAGGAATACTTTTAGAAGACTTGAAAAAAACCCAGAGTTTTCTTTCAGGTTGCTCATTTGTGGATCAGCGAGGAAGTGACAGAACTGAAAAGGTGGTACCTTATAATTTAATGATTTAATAAAATGGAGTTACGGATCATCTGAGAATGAGACAGACTTGAAAAAAAATGTTTTTACATTAAAATTTTAGGAACATGAAGCCTTTGGGAAGAAAGACATAAAAGGAAATACAGAAAGGGCATTGTGTTCATACGCACCATATGTATCATCAGAAAATTCCTAAGGAAATAGCAGCTAAAAGTTATGAGCAAAATAGGCATTTCAGCACTCAGATACAGTAGATTTGCTATTCTTTTTGAAAAAGCAAGCACTAAAAAAGGAAAAAAAATGGGGCTTATAAAAATAGCTCTTTAAAAAAAAAAAAAGAGCATACCAATCAACAAGTTTTTTCCCTGAGGTATCTCTTAGCCTATAAAAAAATAAAAGTTAGTAGAAAATTAGACTGCAGGAAAATACTGTAGCAGCAGTATTAAATTTATGTAAGAAGACAAGAGATGGGCAGGATCACCATATGTGTGTGTGATCACACAGGTCATGAAAAAAAGAAGCACTTACTGTTTGCTTTAACACCGAAGCACAGATAAAACTTTTACATGTGTAATAGCTGGTACCCCAAGCCTCACACAACAACAGCAACAATATGCCACTTAAGCAATTAACCCGTTCTCTGTCAATGTATTACCCAGGTCAGGGTGAATTCTGACTGTGGTGCAATACAGCCCTGCAGGACTTGGATCAACCCACAAGTCAAAACGTGTGTACTCAGCTGGTCCCCACCACCTCTCTAACAACAAAATATACACAGTAGCTCAGGTGATGCTGGGTTTTTGTATTTTTTGGGGGGGTTACAGAAAAGAATCTGTTCCCCAACCCATCTGAAAGTGAATGCTGTGAAACTGTTTGTTCCCAGCTACACTGGAGTGCTGAACAATCTCTCCCAGCTCAGCACTGGAGTGCTGAGCAAGGTGGTTAGTGATGGCCACAGAAGGGAGATGGAGAAGCCCACAGGTATGGGGGAGGAGAGGATACAACACAGCCTAAAATTTACTTAGCCACAAAACCATGCTTAATGGCCAAGCTTTAAATATCTTAAATAATAATGCTCACATCTTCCAAAAGGCAGCCTGCTCAATGTGAAATTAGCTTGAAAATCATTGAATAGAGATACAGGAAAGGTATCTTTTTTGTGTTTACCTTGGGCCTAAAAAAATATGAATCATAAAGCATCCTAGTACAGAAGACATGAAGGCAGTGATTGATTTCTGTTGCCCAAATCCAGGAGCAGGGGCATTGGATGAGTGCTGAAAGACTGACAAGCAGATTGTACAAGCAGACCTCCACACCAAGGCGATGATGCTCCTCAGCCCCACAAACATCAGTGAGATTGGGAATTGAGGGCTGCAGCACCAACTGCAAAGTTGCCTCTGCAGTGGGTCACAAGCAAGCCACCCCCCAAAAAGTCAGGGGAATGTGGCAGCAGGCTGTGTGCACTGCTGTCCTGGGGTGTTGGGTCTGAGGTTCATTTGGGACAGAAGGCTGAAACCAGAGTTGGTAGCTGTTGCAGGGGGCAGAAAAGCCAAATGCAAAACCACCTCACAAACCACTGGGCTTCCTAAAAGAAGAGAAAATCTATATAGCATGTACTTCTGGTCCTTGGATACAAATGCAATTAGTCAAAAGCTAAGAAATTAGAATTAATAAAAGAAGGGAGGTGCTGGAACAGAGCCAACAATAACTTTTTATGGTTCTGACAGCACTCAAAGAACATGCTGAGTTACCATTTCAGTATTTTGTGGGATGCAGTTAGAATTTTATCACCAGATACATGAATCCAATATGATCCTTCATAAGCAAAAATCAGTGGCATGCCATATGTTGTATATCCTGAACACTAGTCAGAATAGCCTCATTTCATTTGACAGTACAAAGAACTGTCTAGATGTTACATCTTTTCTTGGCAGACCAGATAGACTTATTGCTGTGCTTGTTTCAAGACAGGAAAATCGCATCCAGTGCTTTTGCTGCAATCACAGAAAGAATACAAGCTGGAGAAATATTAATAATATCCTTTGCTCTCCGTTTTGTGGGTTTTAATATTCATGTTATATCTTGGTCATGAAGGGTCAAACACAGAGGCTTTCTGTACTGGGGGCGAACACCACAATATTCCAGAGGCTACTCCACAAACTCATAAGCCTTAAAAAAAAGCTCTCCCCCCAGCATTAACCACCAAGTAGTTGCTCATCAGGAAGTTTTTATCACCCACCATGACACAGAACACGGTGCAGGCTCTGCCACCTCACTAGTGCCCATCCTCATTTGGTTAATAGTTGTTTTGGCTAATAGCAGATTAAATCACTTTGGATTAATCACATCCATTGGTGACGGAGGTAACGTTCTCTCAATGCATGGCCTATACATTTCTAAACCAAATACTCAGTTAATAATGTAAAACATTTAAAGGTGAACATCAAAAGTACTTATATTGTGAGACTTCCTGCTTTCTTTTGGGAAAATCTAAGTTGATAGGTCCAATTTTTAAGCTTTTCACTTAATAAACCAGACAGCAGGAAAAATTTTCCCATTGATAGAAACCAGTATTTCTTCCAACTTATTTTTCTTAGGTACACCATAGAAAGGGAAAAAGGCAAAGGCTTCTAATTACATACCCAGGTTTGGGAACCTCAGGGTTTCAAGGGATACATGATTGACCGTTGTATGCAAGACATAAATTTGCGTCAAACACATGAATAAAAAATAGATATGAGGCCAGGGATAAGAAAGTGGGGAGGGAGAAAAAAAAAATAAACCAAACCCAGTTATACAGAAATAAATGGAGTGTAGATTTTTGTAAGTAATAAAAACAGATTTTCAAAATACCTCGTGGCAGTTCTAGTGAAGTGCCATGGAGTGGTATGTTATTACTCCTTACATGAACGATCTGCTAGGTCTACAGCTGAGGGCAAAACAGGCAGACAGTGTTATCCATTGCAGAGTCTTTAATGAGACAATGTGAAGTTCAAGTTGCACACCATGCAATATTTTTCTCCCCTGTTCAATCTATATTGAGTCGATACTCTGCTAAAACCTAACATTTGTTGCATTTTTCCAATTTAGTTTCTGTCAATGTCCCCTAAAAGTGCTGAGCCTATGAAACTGACATCACCCACGCAAATTTCAATAACAGCGCTGTAGTGAAAAATGCCATTAAGCAGAGGGTGTGCTTTGAGGAAACAGCTCAGCTTCTCATTCACTCTACATCTGTGAAAGCTTGTCTTTTCATCAGGAACTGTAAAAGTCTACAAAGAGGCACACTACGGCAGTGCTCTGAGGCTGCCTTCCCTTTTTATTGATAGTGCAGAGGGAAGAATAAGGAGCACTGTAGTAGATGGCTGTAATGAACACTAACCAAATTCTCTAACCAAGCATGTATGGAGCTATTTTGATAGCTGCAGAGCTGTGTGAGCTGCTACATTACACACACAGCTGCTTCCAGCCCCTCCCGCTTCATTTTAATGCTTTTTTAAAAGATTACTAATGTCTTCAACTTTTCCATCTAGTCCTTCAGTTGACTACACAATCGAATGCTTTTTGCACTAATCTTACTTTTCCTTTTCCTTCTATTTTTCATTCTGAAAGATTCTGCTTAGTGGATGAGGGGAAGGCTGTAGATGTTGTCTACCTGGGCTTCAATAAAGCCTTCGACACTGTCTCCCACAACATCCTCCTGGATAAACTGGCTGCTCATGGATTAGATGGATATACTTTTTTCTTCAGACACACAAATATATTCCTATGAGATTATGTCTTTTCATACATAAAAGGTAGCTGTAAATGTTACACAGTTTAATAACTGGGCAAATTAAAAGCATTAACATGGTCTGCTGGGCACTTCTGACACTAATGTATCAGCACAAGTTTGAGAACACACAGTGTCATCAGCTTCAGAAAGTGGCAACTCTTCACAGTCCTTCCTGCATCCCTATGTGGAAGGTGGTTAGAGTTTGCAGAAGTGTCCTACAAATACTTATGTAGAAGATGGTGAGAGTTTGCAGAAACGTGATGGCAGTTCGAGTTTGCAGAAGCATCCTACGAATACGCCTTTGCCAGTCATGAACTGCTTTGTACAGCCTATGCTTGATTCCAGTTAATAACCCAGGAGTAAGAAGTGTCTCCCATTCCACAAGTTCTGTGAGCAAACATGCATATATATATAACCATAGGTATGGATTATATCTAACAAAGATACTTAAATATTATGGAGAGACAACATTAATATTTGCAGGTGTAAAAGGGTTAGGAAGAATCCACTGCTTCTGGCAGCCATGCAAGAGTACCTGGACTGTTAATTTGAGTCCCAAATTAGAACAGAGTGAAAATACCCTTTGTAAAAATTGAGTAATGACAGTTTGATTTTCACATTTCCTAATAAATGTTTTTAGCTTTTTCTTTCTCTTTTTAACTTTTTATAATAGAGACTAGGAAGTTCCTGTATAAGTAATTACTATAAATTAGGAATATACTTGATTTCCATCCTAGGTATCCTCTGTCCATTTAAATCATACCTGTTCCGCAATGCAGTAGCACTTACTTCTCTAAGCAAGTAGCCAGATTCTCTGTCTTCCCCTATAGCCTTTACTGTGATAACTGAAGAGTAGAAGACTTGTTTATCTGATGTAGCATTACCATTTCCATAAGGAAAGATACTCTTTCTCGATGATGCAGTGGTATAGGGGAATCAATATGATGCAACATCTCTAAAATAATGGAGCAAGCAAAGGTCAAGGATTCTTGCTGAGTTTGAAAGATTACAGCAATAAAGGTTTTAGAAAGCACTCTGGAAGTTGTATGGAAAGGATATCACTCTCTCCTAAATTTTATAACTACAAAAGCTCACCTACTGCACCAGTAAACTGCAGCTTTTCCAAGATAAAAATAAATCTAAGAATCCAAGAATGGGGAAAAAAAAAAAAGGGGGGGAAAACCCTTTATTGGTCCCTTCATCCTTCTGGATAGAAAGGAAGTATGAACATGATGCAGAGACTATGAAAATCAAGCCAGATATACTGGGAATGTCTCCTTTCTCCCCCTCCCCTGGCTAGCTGTTATTCTTCTTATGGCAATGTTCATCTTATATTTGTCTTATAACAAAATTTATCGTTACCTTTCTCTCACTCTCCCACCCCTGTCTCAAGAGATGGATGAGTTCCTAACCCAGCTGCATTCAACTTCCCAACAACATATTCTTGTTGTCATGCCTACAAGACACTGCTTGAACAGGCAGTATTGAACAAGACCAGTTTTCTTCATGGTTGTTAAAAACAACAACGAGATAAGGAAGAATTTTGCTGACATAAGCACATCCAAACTTTATACGATAAATTACCAGCATTTTTTTTCAGTAAGAACAAACTTCACACTTTGGAGAGAAAGAAACAAAATCCTTTAACAAATTATTATAAAATAGTATTAATGGGGAGGAATTTGAGAAAGAAACAAAAGAAGCTGCAGGAAAAAATCTCAGCATTGCTTGTAGTGTAATAGGTTTTGCAGTTTTAAAAGGCAAAAGGTAATGTAGTTACAATACCAGATAGAGACAAACCGCACTGCCTTCAGCCTCAGTTTATCCACAGAGGAAGTGAATTATTGATCTGAAAGCTGCAACATTTTTGCTTTATTGAGAGTGTTCCTGTTAAGGTTAGAACACTGTTTCAAGCTTATTTATAAAGCAAAAATAAAGTTAATGTGTTTACCTTTAAGACACTTGTCAGGTGTTGAAAGAGTAAATTCATAAAACGTTCACTGACGTTAAGCTCGTATTGCGCTTCAGGTACCACACTGAACATAAAAGCCTACCATATTATTAATCTTCAATTTAAGATGGAAGGATTTCTGTTCACCATGCAGAATTCCAGCTACGATGAGATTTCATTCCAAAAAAATGAACTTGAATTGTGATTCCATTAAATTAGAAATGGATGGGTTTGCCCAATACAATGCTTTGATGTCTACAGTTTCAATGCAAATGAAGTTATCATCACCACAGGTGTACATTATATTATGTTCATTAATTAGGGCATGAATTAAAAGTTTTCCAGGCTATACTAATTCTCAGTCATTTAGATAACTTATTCAAGAAGGGAAAAGCAGGGTGGACACAATAAAACAAGTCAGAAGTTAAGGAAAGCAAAGGAGGAAAACCACTGCACTCTGGGATAACTCCTAGATCTAACTGGTCCCTGTACCAGAGAACTGTTCAAAGCTTTTTCTTGTTTGTGCCTTTGTAAACTCAAAAGAGGTCAAAGAAGTTATGCTCAAAATCTTGTGTGCAAAAAGAAAACATACCTTATATGTCCAGCCAATGATTTGCTAGTGAAATAACGGAAATATTAGCAGCCTAAACGAAGAATCAGTATTAGCCCAGATTTAATCCTTAAAAGAAAAAAAAAATACTATTACAGAAATACTGTCTGCATAATAACAAAATTGCAGTTGCTATGCACACAGTATCTAGTTTTTTTCCAGTGCTAATCATGCCCTTCCATCACCCCTCTAGACCCTAAGGTTGAGGAGTCACCAGTCTTCCTCGAATACAGTCATCAGTGTCCCAACTTCCTCGCAGGAAAAAGTGTCACATTGAAGGGCTTTCTTCTTCCTCTTCTACTTTCATCTCTGTGGGTTCACTACTTTTTATTCTAACACACTCTTAAACCTTGCTCTTCATCAGTCTGCAACTACAAGGATTACACCATTACTGGGAGAAAGTAAAACCTTGTGTTAGTGTAATTTCTGCAGAGACTAACATGACACGATAACATGAGCAATTGAATGAGAAATACTGTGAGAGAAAATTAAAAAATCCTGGTGGTAAAATGTGACAGCATCTAAATGAGTTTCACTTTGCTGTTGACCCTGCTTTTAGTCTCATCCACTGAGTAGTAAACGTGTCTGGCTACTTAAACTATTTCTCAGACATATGGTTATGTTCATATTTTTCTAAAACAGAGAAGAAAATACGGTGAGAATATAATTCTGCCTTCCTTTCCATAGCAGGATTAATATAACACAAAACATTAATATTTTACTTTGTTGTATCAAACCAAATGTTGATGAGGCAAATTTTTCAGTATCTGATACCCATACTTCCAGTACCTACCATGACGACTGCTTACCCCAGCAGCAGTTGCAGGAGCTCCTGAGCAGCTTTGTCGCTAACAGTGCATTGCACACACTGGGTTCCTCTCCTTTCCCACGCTAAACCCCAAAACCCAAGGGTGGAGGCTGTGCATTCAGTATGTCCACAGTGGCAGGCTGATGCCCAGTCTGAGCAATGGCTCCCCAGGGTGCGTGACCCTCCCTAACGGGGCCAGGGAGCAGTCAGAACAAAGGCTGCAGACTCCCTGTGGTTCAGGACAGATGACAGCCTTCATGAGAAGCTGCTGGAGCTGCCCCTGCTTATCTGCTTAGCTTCACGTGGCAGCAGCTGGCTGGTTCCTGGCAGCTCACTAATATCTCAGAGCAGAGCCCAAAAACTGGTGCACAAGCTGCTTGTGTCTGTTGATGGAGCTCTGAACCCTGGAGTACAGCCAGTAAGACCAAATCCACTTCTCAGCTGCAACAGTCTGGACTCACAGCATGCTCAGCAAGTGCTGTGAAACCAACCCACCATGACAGGCACAACTACCACCTCTTTTGGGTCCCACAGTTTCTAACACATCTCCCAAAGGCACTAGGTTTTTCTGCTCAGTACAGAGACCCCAAGCTGTTCCCACTTCTCATGCCTTCTGAGAAGCCCTGTGGCACAGCAGGACATCAGCCTGCTGATAAAATCTGCTTTCCTGGTTTTATTAGAGCAGAGGCAGTCCTTGCACAGGCTGGCACAGCACTGGGGCTGAGAAGACAGGATCAGCCTGGGGGAAAGCATGCAGCTTTTGCCCAGGGATCCCAGGGACAAGGCAGGGACTAGTGCAGTCATCATGACCAGCTCTGCCCACAGGCAGGACAGCCTGGGCTGCATGATGCTTCCTTGAGCAGGCATTAGGATAGAGAGGATCAGCATGATCAATCGAACTACTGATGGCTTTGATAAGAGTTTGTGTGTTCAGAATTTGGGCTTTTTTTCACAGTATATCAGTGTGTTCAGGACAGAGGGATTGATCATTCAACACTAGCAGAAGCCAGGCAGGCTCGCCCTCCCTTTTTAACATTTCCAATTATCCAGTGACACTTGGTAATTGTGCACAGTGGTACATGATAGAAGTTGAGAGCTGACAGAAGTGATCCAAAAAGTTCAGGTGGGAATGAGCTGGCGCCACAAAACAAGAACAGCAGGGAAAACAGTAAGTCATTATAGCCTGATAAATCGAAAAAAGCCTCAGTAACCCACAATTTTAGTGGACAAAAAACGTTAACTTTCTTTGGACTGAGATTCCTAAGTCGGCTTCAAAAATGAGACAAAGCTAACGCAAGCTTTCAAAATGTCAAAGTCAGATGTTGATGCAAAACAGAGGGATTTACTGTCATTCATGTGATTTCACTGGGTAGACCAGTTGTTGTCACAGCCTGAAGCCAAGCATTCCGGTATGCTGCAAGCACAGAGCAAGAAACCAGTTCACAGATGTAGAAACAAGTCCTTGTGGGCATCCCCATCCCTGTTATCTTTTCACAACATCTTGATTGGCAAGGCATAAGGATCACTTACCATTGACAGAAAACTTTAGTTTTGCAGTGGTTATTCAGGTTGCTCTGCCATGTCTTGTATCAGCTGTAATGCGTTTCCATGACAGGAACAAACAGCTTTAAAATAATGTCCAGCAGTCAAAATTTGATTGCATAGCCTCTGTGGTTGTAAACCATGTTACATGTAGACCAACAGTACTTCAGCATTTCACAGATAAACACATACACAGTCTTTATCCTTAACAGCTATGTTAACTGAGAAAAACAGGTAACAGCGGCTTGAGGAAAAGTGCAGATAAAATCCAGATTTATTTCAGTTTCATTTCTACTTAACTGCAGTTATTCATAACACCTAAATGTACATTTGCTGCAGTTTCTAGGTGCAATATAGTAGTTTTTATGCAGTTAAACTGAGTTTTTATACAAGAGAATTGCCACAAGCCAATTCAAAACTGCTTTTCAAAAGCCCTTTTCCAAAGTAAGTTGCATTCTATTTGTGTTGTGTCAGCTGGCCCAGAACTACAAATTTGAAATTACCATGAAGAAACCTAGGATTAAAAAAATAGTAAAATATTTGCAGGATCTATATGAAACAGCTAAATATACCACATGCATTAAAAAAGGGGGAAAAGTCATAGCAGACTCTCCTTGATTTGCTTGAAGATGCACTTGCAGCGTAAACACACATCTGTCACCTTGATCCCAATGCATTTCTCAGTTATCACACCCTAAGATTTCTAATGTCCCCCAACTGAAATTATTAATCAGAATTTGCACACAGTACTCTAGTGAGTTTTATGTGCATTTGCAAAGATGCCAAACTGTATCTTACTAAAGGAGTTCTAGGTCTTTCATGATGGTTAAGACAGCTTTTTCTCCAGTATTTATAATCCATTGGAGAATGCCTTGTTGCTCTCTACAGTGTTCCACAAAGACATTCTTTTATTCTTTCAGATTCCCCATAGCTCTTTGCAAACTAATTTCAAAGACGAGGGAATAATCCATTCAGCCTTACTTGCTATCCATGGAAGGAAACACGATTCCTAGAACTAGTAAGAAGTTCAACTCCACCAATCTCCCAAACCAGCTCTGGGAATAGCCCATAATTTAAGTTTACTTGATAAGCTCACTCTCCCACAGAGAGAATGTGCTGCATGCCTTTCAAACGCATCCGACCCTCATGAAGTACTTTCTCACAATTTCAGTTCAACAAGAGCTGCCTATATTATTATTATTTTCCATTTTTTTTTCTTTTAAATGGGATATGCATGAAGAAGCCTAGTCAAGAACTTTTTAGCATCCTTACTGTTGCAACAAACTAAAAATTGTGCAAAGAATCTCAACTCAGAAAATGATCAATGGCTCCCAATCAGCATCTGAGCAGAATATTAAAGTCAGATGTGCATAATAAAGTAATTCTGATTCATTTTTTGAGAAGTGATGGCATTTAGTGAGATTCAGTAAATTGTCCCTTTCAGCACTAATAACATGTTCAAAGCTTTCCCCACCAGACGTTCCATAATGGCAATATAATAGGATTGCAATGACAATTAAATGATTGCATATTTTAGGGCAATGGAGGGTATCCACTAGGGCATGAACCATTAGCAGAACAGTAACGTCACAAGAATTTTCATGCTTTGGCACAGCAACTGATAAAGGAGAAGCACTGAAAGAGAGCAGGTATGTAATTGTTATACCAACTTCTTGACTTAAAAAAAGGCAGAAAACTGGAAACCGATAGTGAATCTTAAAATATCCAACAAAAACTCAAGTCTGCTTTCAGTTTTTCATTCTTGCCCCCACCCATCAGATGGGTTCTGTGTAGCCTTTCACAGAACCCTAGATAGGTTTGGGTGGTGAAGTCCCTCTGAGTTCCCTCACTGCCACCCCTACCATGGGCAAGGACACCCCCCACTAGCCCAGGGTGATCAAAGCACCCCCAGCTTGGCCTTGAACCCTGCCTGGGATCCAGGGGCAGCCCCAGCTTCCCTGGGCACCCTGTACCAAGGCCTTCCCACCTCACCAGGAAGGACTGTCAGCCTTTGCTGACAAACAGTTCAGGATAGACAGTTCAGTAGGGAGGTTGCTCCTCTTCCCTTCCCCAAACACCAAGCTACGGGCTCTCTCAAAGGTTACTCTTCACACTCTCCTCTAACGTAACAACTGGGCTGCAATTCACACTGCAAATGGAGTAGTAGTAACGCCAGGTTGTAGATCTGTGCATATCTGCCATACGTGGCTGGAAGGGGATTTTCATCTAAAACTGAGCTTTGGTGTAAAACACTGGAATTGAAAGCCTTGGAAATAAAGCTCTCCATCTCAGCTGTGCACTAAGCAGTGCAAGTGTCTTCATAGTGCTCTGCTCCCATGGCTTCACCACAGCCATTTTGGAGGTGTAAGCTTATCTTCTCTGGATGCCAGCAACCTGCTCCAGTGTTTTGCTGAGCTTACAATCAAATGTGAAATGAACACCAATGAAGCAGGCAGCTACATTGGTTCTCAGTTGTTACTACCAGCCCGTGAGTGCTGGTGGCATTACAGAACCTGGGTCCCACACAGAACCTCTTCTGGCAGAATTCATTCCCCAACATAAATGCCCTGGGAAACCTTCCCTAAACAGCACATTTATTTATGGAAGTGAGGAAATATGCCTGCAACAAGAATGAATAAAAGGGGGGAAAAACAAACCCTAAAGTTATTTGGTGGCTTTCTACCCAAAGGAATGCTTCTAAACTTTTTGCACTAAGGACAAAGCTGTCTGTACCAAGTACAGAAGATTCCCAAGGAGAGTTCAGTCTTGGCATAGATTTGGTCACTGAAGTTTACTTTTTTAATACCTCAGCTATCACAGCAAATGGTTCAATGTAAAATGCATGGATAAGTTTTGATGCTGTCAAAACAAGAGTTGTCTCGTAGATCTAAGTATACCTCCCTAATGCATAACTGCAGAACTACAGGAAATGTGGACATAAGAGAATGTTGAATTTCCATCATATTAAACATCATTTCAAGAAAGCATAGACATTTTTCATCCTTTGCTTAGGAAAAAAAATGCATTAAAAAAGTGAAACAGTAATCAGAAAAGGAATATGGGGAAAAAACCCATATGTTTTTCCTACTTTCTTTCTATTTGATTACAGCTGGAAGATAGAAACCAAAAGACATTTGTTATATTGCTGCATAATCCCATTTGCAATGATCACTCCCTGATGTGGCAGAGAGAAGGGTGTATTAGAATGCCTGTATGTATTTGTTATCCCTTTATTTTTTATGTACAAATAGCAACTGATATCCATTGACAAAGCGTGCCATAAGAACTCCAGAAGTGGTTGTGCTGTTATTTTACAAACCTAGGAGAAATTTCTACTAGAATTAAGAGCACTTGGTGCTAGAGCTCAGTAAACCCTTGGAATTTAGGCAGGAAAAAAAAAAAATCACTTTGTTTCAAAGCCAGTGAAACGAAAATGAAATTAAAACCAACATCAAGCTGTCAAAAATTACCTTAGAAAGTTTTTAAAGACATTTACCACACTTTGAAATAGATGGAAATTCATCAGGGTAGAAATGCTTTAGGGCCATTGTGTCCACTTACTCTGTGTAGCCTTGTGCCAAGGGGACCTCGGTCCCACCCTATGCCTGTAGGCATTACTGAAGTAAGAAACAGAAGGTCTGTCCTCTACCAAATGAGTGTGGTAATCGTTCACTACGTTGTTCAGACAAGTGTTTGGCTTTGGAGTCCATCCAAGTCTCTTTCCAATTAATGCAACAACTTCCTAAACCACATTCAGCAGACTACAGTCCTGGCAATCATATCAGTCACTACCTTTCCTCCTTTATTAGTGGAAGATACAATTTACACTATTTCAGTCAGAGGATACTGACACTGAGGAAAAAAGTAAGTCAACAACAATCTTCATCTCACCAAAGAGGAGCTAAACAAATTACTGTGTGTCACAAAAGAGAGACATTCTGCTTATTAATGACTAGAACTCATTTTCCAGAGCATCAATTGAGGCTGAAGCCTACTCATTATATCAAAGTCACTCTATTATTTCCAAATGTAAGTCCCCTTTCACTTGTCTCTTCCTAACATGCAGAACGCAAGTATTTGAAGTTGCCTTCTGGGAATTGAAACCTGTAACAGTTTTCAGTGCCTTTTTCTTTGCTCTCTAGTAGCTGAAGCACTATAAAACTACTTTGTAACTAACTACTACCTCTAGAACCAAAAGGAACATCTTCTGGTAACACGGCCTGGAACACATGATTTATTTATTACTTGAAAGGAATGCATAAGAACCTATACTCCTATAGTCTAATCCTCTCTGCCTGGTACTAAGATAGCTCTGAAAACCAGCAAAGTGACAGGAGAGAAAGTTTGAAAGAGGTTCTTCCAGGTCTGCCATCTATCTGGTAGGCATTAAAGATGGATCAGTTGTCTTGGCATATGGGACTGCCTGAGAGATGTCAACACATGATTCTACCTAGCGAGAAATAAAGCTTCCAAGGCATGCAAAGCAGTCTATCACATTCATCCAAAGAGCAACAGAAAGGAGATTAGAGAAGAGCAGCAATTTAAGAACAACATGAGTCCTTGATGGCTTCCTAAGTAAATACCAGGTGTTCAGGTGTTGAAATAGCTTTTAAAAAGGAACAAATAACCCCCAACACACACCTCATTTTGGCAAGAATTTAATGGAGTGGATGGAATAATTCTGTAGTTTTCCTTCCACACAGCTTATTTTGCAAACATGTAATACGTGGTATATTTTAGGCTAAGAATCTAGGTTCACTAAACAAGCCTTTAAAAGACAGAACCCACTGAAGAACAGCAGCAACCCATTAAAAACAAAAACCAACCCACCAAGAAACAGCAAAGCCAGATAAATGCATCCAATTATCACGACAAATATTGTTTTCAAACAACTCAAAAACTTAGCATGTAAATCTCTAGGAGAAACAAAAATACTGCTTGCCAAATAAAATTAAGAGGTGTTTGGCACTGGAGGGAGAAAAATACTTTGAAACATTGTGTTTCAGAGCTGCAAACACAAGAGGGATTCTTCAGCTGGAAAATGTCTTAAGAGCATCATTTCACTTTTAATGCTACTAGTGAAGAACTTGAAAAGCCAAAATTAAAACTCAAAGAAAAAAGTTAACAAAAACTTGCTTTTGCTTACTTATCCAAATGATTCTTAACTGCAGCAGATAGTAAGAAGTCACATTCTCTTTCCCACAGTGAAGCTTTGCAAGTCATCTGGAAGCTGCCCTGCATACAAGCTCTGCAGTGCCTCTGCTTGGCTGCTGGAAGTACAAATAAGCTTGTTGTTTCCAACTGTTCAATTGTTTCCAGCCCAGAAAACCAGAATTTAACCTACGAAAAAGGACTTTAACAGCTCCTGATGATTTACAACACAAAGACTGCAGCACAGAAACTTCATCACTACACAGGTATATATAAACATGTACACAGGTATCTACAAACATGAAACAAATTTTAAAATCCCAAACCATACCATGGATACCACGTATTTTCTTTACAATGGCCCAAATAGAAGAGAGGCCTGGTAGCTTGTCAACTGCACTCCAGTGCCTGAGCAGTGTGATACACACACCCCATCTCAGTTCAGCTAGGTTGCTGCAGTGAGGCTCCTTCACTCATTTTGAGATGTGACCCAGGCAGAACTGATTTCCAGCCTGGCCCCAGTTCTTTATAAAAGACAAGAAAGATTTTAAAATGTTCAAAAACATTAGAAGAGTGATCTGACTGAAAGGAGATTTTCCACCTTGCATGGCAGGACCAGCAAATCCAACATACCGAAGACACTGTCCCAAAACAGATAACAACCATTGCCCAAGTTAAGCTTGGAAGAAGCAAAGGTACTCTTGTGAATTGTATTAGGACTTTCCTACTACACGCCTCACTCAAATTTAGCCTAAACAATCACAGAATAAGCAAAGGAATACTTGGGCTATCATTTCAATAGCTGAAGGGGTAGAGAATATTTTTTTCCTAAAACTTTCCTTGCTTCTTAAACTTTTTTTTAATGGCAGTATGTTCCTATAGTTACATAAGGAGCACGTTTTAATTATTTAGATACATTACATAAGAAGAGAAGATAATGCATTTAATGTGCATGTGCAAATTAGTTTGGCACCACTTTATTTTTTACCCTAGTGTACAAGTTTAGAAATATTTTCATGACATCTCTCTCCACAATTAGTTCTTATGTCTCCTTCATTATTTCCTCATCATCTAATTCTAAAATTCATTGTCTCAACTTCTTCATCCCTGAAAGTAGGACATTTCTTCTTCAGGCCACATTATGTAGCATGCCCTGAAGACCTGACACACATTTCAGGGCATTAGCAGAAAGGCAGCTACTTTGCTGTAAATACACAAGTAATGCATTTTTAAGGCCTCTGATAAGAATTTGGCAGTCCCAAAATTCCTACACATACTGCAATCCAACATCCCCCTGTTGTCTTAATACAGCTTTATGATTGAGGAAGTACATGACTTAAAAGACAAGTTATATGTAAAATCTATGTAGCACACTGAAGTGGGAAGGAATGAGTTGCATGCCTGGTCTGTTCATTTTTCTAGGTAATTACAGCAGGCTGCAGAAATGGATTTTGAAGCCTTGCCATTAGGAAACAAAGAGAAACACTGCAGAGTATTTTTAGCTCTGGTCAGGGAAATCTTTTGGATTTAGAGCCTGGCACTCAGGGTTGTGGCACCTGGCCAGAGACTTGAAGATCCATGATGAAATTCCACCGTGCAAACACAACCCAGATATGGAGAAGGCCACGAAGCAAGAGTCAGTCCCTCATGGCCACACAGTGACACAGAACACTACTAAACAGGTTTCTGACAGCTAGATCTGGTCATATTATATCAGTATTATGAGATTCAGGACTGTTTTCCAATATGATGTACAAAGACTTCCTCGAAGCCCTGATAACAACACTTTCCCAATGAGAATCACCAACTCCAGGTGCTCTGCAAAGTTGCACCTTGTTCTGGGAGGTTGGGGGGGAAACTCACCTTTGAAATAATTTCCTGTCAGGAAGGAAACACAAGCCCTGTTACATCATTAATGTAAGAGATGCATTCTCATGAACACGCATTGTTAGAACAATTTGTAAAGTGAGTATGTGGAGTTTTGAAACAACTAAATTTAGAAAACCACTCAATTTTGCTTTAAATTGCTCCAGGAAAAATAATATTATAAAGTTACCAAACCTAAATTCCAAATTCAAATCACAACCTGTTGAAATATTAACCTTAATTTTTCTCTAGCTAAATGAACAGTCATCCACTTTTCTGAGCAGGTATATTAAAATCAAACCATCTGTAATGAGACCACCTTCCTATTTGCTAAACAGTATTGGCCAGCCATGTCTCTAGCAGTTGGCTGATTGCAGATGTCTCAAGGATAGACAGGCATTTTGAGAATCCAAAGATCTGGCAAACACCTTGATAATCTCGTTTATAGCATTACAGACAATCTGCACATGAGGCAACCGACCTACTGTGTTGGTGCATATCTCTGTGGGAGTCCAAATGGCAACACTAGTACACTTGATTGCTCACACTACACTGGGAAATTAACAGCAAAGTCACTCTTTGGTTTGCTCTTTGAAGTTACTAGGGTATTGCCATCAGTATTTCCATCTGAAGGCAACTCATTCACCTGTGCTACCTCTGGAGGAGGCACCATGCTTGATCAAATACTGGTTACACTCATTCTCCAAAGATTTGGCTTTCAGCAGCACCTTTGGGTTTGCTTTTATTCTTCTGCTTTCCTACAAGAGTATTCATGACCTGAGCAGCTGAAAACCAGTAACTCAACCCCCTCAAACAGAAGTTCCCCCCATTAACCCCTCTCGGTTGCCACATTCACATTATTTAGCCACCACTACCCAAGCTCACTGAGCTGCCACACTTCAAAGTGCCAGAACTCTGAGCTTCTTTTAACACTCTGAAAATCACTGTCTTCAAGGATCTTTCACAGTGCTTTGTGATGTTGCCATGGCTTTCCTCAGACCTCCAGTGGCTGCTACCCAAAGTGATGTAGAGCATGCTGCTCAAAACAAGCTGTTATTTTTAAACCAAGGAGCAAGCAGACAACAAATCATCAGCAGTCACAGGGCTGTCCCAGGAATAACTTGGGACCATGTAAAGCAGTTGTTTTTTTGTTTTAAATCCTGCTTGCTCCCCCTCAAGAGAGTATTTCCAGAAGAGCAAGGAAATAGCTGATGTCAGGAACTCTCTTTACCAGCCTGCGCTTGCTAAGCATCTCAGTTAACCTAGATCCAGTATTTGATAATAGAGAAGACACAGTTGAAGTGCTATACTAAGATACCATGCTAGATTAAACCCTGAATTTCTCCAAATAAGGCTGTTAACGACTCACTGAGAACTTCAGCTGAATTTGTTCTGCCATCTGCATACAGATATTCCAGCGTGGTGGTTTTACACATGTAAACATGCAGCTGATCTTCACAGTCTAAAACAGACCCATTGTGTCAAGTGGCTGTTTCCAACATGGTAATGATACATTAAGTTATACAAAATATTTACAAAGCACTTGATCATTACTGCAACAGTACATGACCAGGAAGCATTTCAGATCTATAATGGGTCTGTGTGGATCAACAACATTCATTTAATCAGCTGTAAGCAAATGAGGAATTGAATATCCACCTGGTTCTCAGTGGATGCCACAATGACTCCAAGGGTCCCACAGCTCTGAAGCAAACATAGAAAAGCTGTAATCAGACTAACCACAAAAAGATGTCATGGATTAGGAGGGGGAATACCAACCTGCAGAGTACAAAAGAGTAAGCCCAACGGCAGTACATACATTACCATTCACTAAAATTTCTTCAAAACAGGTTTATATTCACAGCATGGCTGAAACTCGTATCTCCAATTGGTTGTCTCTCTGCATCTAAGTGTTGCCTCTTTATACATTCACCTCTGCAGCATGCAGGGGAAAGTCTCAGCCTTGAAACCACAACCCCAAAGAATAGTGAATACACTCTTACGACATGGATCCATGAAAGAGTTAATGCCAAAACATTAAATAAATCTCTCAGAGGTGCTGAATACACACATTAATTGTCACTGCTTCACACTTCTAAGATTTTTCCAACCCTCCATAAAACTGTTCCTGTAGGTTTGATTATTTTTTTTATTGCACCATGTGTTGTGCAGAAGAAATGCACAAATCTTCAGAAAGCAGCTTCCAAAAAAAAAATCCTGGTGAACACAGTACAGAGGGCTCCTCTGAAGACAAAGAACAAGACATCAGTGTCTCATCTGCTCTGAATTAGTTTGCTTTTTTCCCTTCAAGAACTCTCACTATGAGAATCCGATCAGCAGTTAATCTCTCTGAGCAGACACCGCTTTGATATCTTCTGTGGTAGTTCTCTACTGCTGGGGTAATTTGTTGCTGAACAATTGAGGCAAATACTTGGCTCAGGATAGAAAGAAGTAAGATTAGTCTGTAATTGGAATATTTTGTCTCATTTATTCTTGAAGATGTGCCATATTACACTCCCTCAGCCAGGGGTTATTGTTTTATGGAATCAAGCTGCACCTGGCATTGTGTTGTGTAAAACCTGAAGCGCTGCTTTTTGCAAGCTAGCTTTCTCTTTATGCCTGCTCTAGTTCCAGTGATTGCCTCATCCTGTGGTGTAACCTTCACCCCCCTCCACTAACTATCCTAGATAGTCTTAGAGGAAAAAAATGTCCAGGACAACAGTAAAATTTAGCCATAATATCAAACAAAAAACTGTCACAGATCAAAGTAATCCATATACTTTTCTCCATATGTTTATTTTCAACTTCCAGCAAGTTTTCAAGACAATCTCTCCTTTAGCATCTTTAAGCAATTACTACTGCAAATGAAAAATTCAGATGCCAAACTAACTGATTGTATTATTATTTCACTTACTTTGACCTCGATAGTTTTTGTGCTTTGAGGTGATTGCAAGAATAAAAACAAGAGGGTATTTAAAATTCAGCTTCATTTATGACATACTTCTACTGGTGCACCTCACACCACATCTGACAGCCTATTTTTTAGATAGTATGTTTAAAGGAAGGCATAGGGTAAGTGATAACCTTCTTTATTTAGAGGTGCCTGATAGAATAGAAGCTGTCATTCTCAGTATCTAATTTTACATAAGGGATATTGTACCTGCTGCAAAGTCCATCTTTGAAAGACATTCTGCAAAAAAGAGAGACACATTGAAACATGTGCAGCAGCATTTGTCAGTAGCTAATTCCAACCCATCCTCCTGTATGCAAGCAAAGTTGACAAATATCTCGAAGTTTATAAAAACTCGGTTTAATTAAAGTGAACTCTATAATAACTTCACAGCTGAGAACTTAAATATTTACAGAGTTAGAATAGAGGATAAAAAAGAATAAGCTTTCATATATAAATCCTATTTATAAGATGTCAGGTGTCAAGGGTAGCAGAAAGGATTTTACATTGGTCCCATGTAAAGCATTACAGTATCAAGTAAGGACAAAAAGAAGGGTTTTGCTTGGCTTGGTAAAGTTTTGGCCAAAAGAATAAAAGAAAATGAAACAGGCCTGTATCTTATAATAATCATAGAATCACAGAATATCCCGATTTGGAAGGCACTCATAAGGATCATGGAGTCCAAATTCTGGCTCCACACAGGGCCAGCCCAGTCAGAGCATGGGACTGAGAGCATCATCCAGATGGTTCTTGAACTCAGCCCAGCTCGGTGCTGCAACCGCTTCCCTGGGGAGCCTGTGCCAGTGCCTGACCACCCTGTCAGTAAAGAACCTCTTCCCAACATCCAGCCTAAACCTACCCTGTCTCAGCTTCATACCATTCCCTGAAGTTCTATTACTGGCCACCAAAGAGAGGAGTTCAGCACCTACCCGTTTGCTCTCCCTCATCAGAAAGCCACAGACCCTCATGAGGTCTCCCCTCAGCCTCCTCTTCTTGAGGCTGAAAAAAACAAGGGACTTCAGCCCCCCCTCGTAAGGCTTCCCCTTCAGACCTTTCACCATCCTTGCTACCCTCCCCTGAACACTCTCCAATAGTTTTTGTGTCCCTCTTGTCCTGTGGTGTCCAAAACTGCACCCAGTACTCAAGATGAGGCTGTACCAGCACAGTGTAGAGCACAAGTGATACACAAATGAGATTAGTTTAAACTCAAAGTGTTTTGATTTTCCTCTGATATTAATACATTTCTATGTAACTAGATAAGACAAAACATGTTCTTGCTGCATATGGTATTTCCCACCCATTCCCTAAGATTTATTAGCTATATTCAGTTTTAAATACATTATTTTAAACATCCATGGACACCTGATACCTGACCATTAATATGAGATACAATAGAAACTCAAGCGCTCCTCTTTTAACAGTAATAAACTGCATTTTTAAAAAGCATTTCAGACTGTGGCACTAGCAAGTACCAGATTCCAGCTAAAAAAACACCATAACAGTCTGAAGAATCAAATAGAAAGCTACAAAGATATAAAAAGACAGCTGTGCTGTAAGTACAAACAAAAAAGATATAGAAGCAAGGAAAGGATCTCATATCTCCACTGTCAAACAAGTGCTGTCACCTCAGACACCCCACGTGTAGCAGAGTACCACAGAAGAGAGCCCAGATACTACAGACAAAGCGCCAGATCCAAGTACGTGCGCCTCTGGCAGCTGAATTGGGTGTTATGGTCAAGCCTGAGGTTTGTCCAAGCACAAGGTTTGGTTTGTCTTTGCAAAGTCAATTGCAATGTATGGGACGTAATGAACATTGTTAGGTTGATCTGTTGTTACTAAGCAAGCTCCTCAATAGGTGCAGTCATTTTAACAGATCATTTCTGTGGGCATACAGATTTTCTTGGGTACACTCCCCTGGAAACCTGCCTTACCTAATAACTCACAAAAGTTCTTAACATAGAAAAACTTTGAAGCACAAGATCATTTGAAAATCAGGGGTTATTACAAACAGGAGAAAATCCAGTGTATACAGTCAAATGTTACCCTGCTCTGTCAAAAATAATTGATGTTTCCAATTGGTATCTTCACTGGTGGACAGTCTTCCTTCCCAGAGTGAAGGGCTTCTTTTGCTCATGCCTCCTCAGCCAGGTGCTTTGAGTACTGTGCATCACTTGCTCCCACCCAGAGCCACCCAGCACAGCCAGCTTCTCCTCACCAGGGAGGTGCAGAGACTGGTTTTCTTTGCTGTGCCTTTCCACAGGCTCTTTTCTCTTTTGGATACATAAGTGCTTTAAGGCCAGCTCAAAGGCTTTCTCTGAAGTTCTCTGAGCACCTTTTTTTTTTTTTTTAAAAGGTAGAAAGAAAAGTCCTTTTTCTTTCTAGCCACATTCAAAGGTAGAAGTTGCCTGTTCAGAACAGACAAGCTAGTTACAAGAATACATGACAATGTATTCACCATAGCTTTTTTTGATTAGAAATAATTTCTGGAATGATGCTAGGCCAGAAAAAGGCTGAAGGATCTCCTTATGCTGGACACTGCTGTATACAGGCAAAGTAACTTTAACTGCAAGCTGAAGGTCTCTTGGGGGGAAAGATACCAAACAAAAATACCCAAGCAAACCCAACTTTGTCCCATGAAAATGAAGAGGGAGAGGGATCATTACTCCCAAAGGTCCACAAGCTCCATAGTGCCTAGGGATGCTGGCCTCCTATGCTGTGCAGGGTCAGCACTCACCCCTTCTCCCTGGGATGTCCAGGGACTCTTCTAGTTACTGTAGGCATTGGTACATGTGCTCCATCCCTCTCAGGAGAGGTGACAAAGAAAGATGAAGAGTTGACTGCATCCCAACCTATACAAGTTGAATGTTAAAGATGTTTTAAAACAACTTTTTCATTCTCAAAAGCCTGACAAAAAAAAAGAAAAAAGGGTTAAGAGCCACTAGGTCAATTTTCAAGTTACTGGGCACAGCAGATGGGAAAGGTTTAGTTTTGTTTATTCCCTTAAAATGGGCAAGCAAGGTTCCATCCTTTTTCTTTCCTTCTGAACATTTTTCCAAGCTAGCACCCCTGAGAAGTTGGAACCCCTCTAGTCTGTTCACTCCACAATGTACTGATGCGGGGTGGCAGTCTGCATCATGCACTGGCGTAACTGAAGGTGACCTTTGGAGAGCCAGAACAACAGCATCCCTTTGCTCAACCTCAGCAAGTTCAGCACCCCACATTGACATCACCTCATCCCTTTTCACACCCTTTGTTCCAAGAGGAAGTAAATGCTCTCACCTTTCCTCTGCCCTAGCATTGTCCTGTGTTTGCCTAAAAAGAAGAGCCAGGTCATGAGTGTTCAGCAATATTTTGTACAAAAGTGTGTCAGGAGCCATTACCTGGAGGTGCTGATTGCTTTGCAGCATTCAAAACAAGCTGGCAACTGGTATTTCTTTGGAACAGCTACAGACAAAAATAGTCTTGAGTTGCTGCTAGGTTTAAAACTGATTTCTGTAAAGCAATATTTTTCCGAATGGAAGGAATTGTCAGGGCCAACAAATTGCACAGGAGATATGAAAGAAATAGTAAGCATTTCTAACCCAGGGAAACAACCCAAAAGTGTGAGACACAGCTCAGGAAAAAAAAAAAATAATCAAAAATATCTTAGTGGTAGTGGAAAAAAAAGAAAAAGAAGCCAGTGAAATTATTGGAAGAAACATCAGAAATGATAAACCAGAGATGAGGTTAAAGGCCACAGCACATACACTCATTCACTGGTAGTTAATAGCTCAGATCTCAAGAGGTTGCTGGGGACAATTGCTAGGTAGGTAACTCTGCTATGCTTTAAAGACACTTTCAGAACACAGGATGGAAACTGTAGGATGTATTCTGCTTGTTCTTGCTCTGAGGACTTACCAAGTGTAAGTATAACCATCTGTATAGCAAGCATGAAGGCAGTGACCTTTCGTAAAGCCATTTGAGATTTAGTATTAACTCCTGATGTTCAAAGAACTTGGGAATTTTAGATTTCCTGCCTAGAGGAGACACAGGCAGGACGCCAAAGCAACTGCAACATCCACCCTGCATCAAGCTGTTTGTTCTTAGGCAGTTGGCCTGGCTCACCTTTCTCACAGGATCTTGTGCAAAATAGCATGTTAGGTGCAATCATTTCAGTAGCATGCTACTTCACCAGAGATAAGGACTTGAATGTTAAAAGGCAGTGAGATTTACAAACAAGTTTGGCTGTACTTTTGCATCATGCGACACATGCTCTCCACCTTCTCCATGCTGGTAATCTTCATTCCTGTTGCCCATTTCAGGTGTTTCTATACTGAAAATTGAAGTGGTGCTTTTCCAGAATTATGATTCCTCTTAATTCAAGTTGAGTTTCAGTCCATGAATAATGCTAAAAAAATAAAAAGCAGCAGTATGTATATTTGCTGCCCCAGATGTTATTACTGCATCTTAGGAAGGAAAAAAAAAAAGAATCAGACACTGACATCTTCCGAGACAATCAAGTATTTTCTGTTCATCTCATATTGATCTTGCAAAAACCTAGCTTGCTTGATTGAAAACAAGTTTTTAAAGGAAAAACACAGCTTCTCCTTCCTGTAGGTATCAAGCCAGCTGGCTAGTATTTATGAATGGACATTAAAGGGTTTTTAAAATAATTTTCTTATATGGTAGAGTTAATGTATAATAATTATTCCCTTCTCTTCTACAGAGGGATACTTACAAGAATTTAGATCCAGTAGTTGGAAGAAGTCTGCCTTTCAAGGTTGTAGGTCTCCTTCACCTCCACAGAGTATTACACACCACAGGATGAGCGAAGAAAGCGCTGTCATACTGGTTCAGGCTGTTATATAGGGTTCCTCAAGATCAGCCTGCCATCTCCAGCACTAGCCACAAGCTGACAGCCAGGCAAATCAGGAGCAGTGCCAGCATTAATGCTTTGAGTCCTTTCCCAGTCTCTAACTACATTTAGCTCAGGAGAGAGTTCCAGCTTGGTTTCCCTAGAGGCCCTCCAATGGATCTCACTTCCAAGCACTCGCTCAAAAAAAGAACATCATTAAAGCTTTAGCCTAAGCCTGTGGTCACAAAGAGGATTCTCACAGAAACTAGGCACCTTTGGTGAAAACATTTTGAGGTTCTCATAGTCTTTACTGTCATGAGCCACAAACAGATCCCAACTGGTATCAGATGGGGCTGCTCAAAAAGTGGTGGCCAAAGCCACTGAGTCAGAGATCTCTACTGGGACTGAGCATTTCCATCAGGGCTGCATATAGGCTGCAGCCCTAGTTTGTGTAAAAATGCAGCTTCTGTAGTAACTTCTCCTGAGACATCAGCTCTACAAAGTAACCTGCTTCATTTATTTTTTGACCAGAGGTGAGCATACAGTCATTACTCCACTTGGACAATGAAGTTTCTGCCCCTGTATGCAATAGTTTTTATGCTTGCACAACCCTGAATTCAATTCACTAGGTAGGTGCAGGAGCTGATCCCAGCATCAGCAAGGATGGCCCTGCACTCGCACAGTGAGAGCTCAGGCAAACCCAGACCATCACCAGCATAGTATTTCCACACCATTTCAGACAGAAGCTCCTCATTGTTCTAGTCAACGTTAATCAACACATCCGACCAGTTTCATTTCAGATTAATTACTTCATGCTTATACCCATCTTGGGTATTTTTTTAAAAATGGGATATATTTTTTCCATTGTCTAAAAAGTCACATAAGAGTTCAAATTCTTGTGCTAGTCCAGATTTCAGTTGGTCAGAAATACGACAGACCTGTTCCCTACTTCACTTATACAAGTGAATCTGTCCCTGTGAACATGTCTTCTCCCAGAAGGGAAACTAGGGAAGAGAGAATTTCAGTCCATCTGTTCTGTCCAAAATTAGAGGAGTGTGAGAAAAAAAAAATATCTAAAAACCCCAACCAAAAAAACCTCCACCCCTGCAATGCCATAAACTCTCTTATTTTGCCTGAATTAGTTTTCCCATCCCTACTAAAAAACACTTCATATTCTCCAGTACCTCTTTTCTACTTAAAATTTTAATTGGAAACAAACTACTGTGTGAACTGAATAGATGACTTGAGATAGCAGTAATTCAAAAGAGATATGCCTCAGACTGAGAGCTTGGAGTTGAAGTTCAGGTGTCCAGACATTTCAAAACTATCAAAATTCACTCCTGTTGGTGAGAAAGAAGCTTGTGTTGAATTCTGAGCTAGACAGACTTACAGGGAAAGGCAGAATGCAGAGCGGGACTCTGCTGTGCACACAGTCATGCGATTTACAACATTCTGTTTCACATGTCACAGTTCAAATCTAGTTGTCTAAAGCTGATGCAATTCAATAGAGTGAAACTATTCCAGCAGTCGTGGCTATTCTGCTTCATTATTCTTTTTCAGTAAAGCAGGTACGTTAGGGTTCAAAACTTCTGAACTGTGTCCTCAGTACTCTGAACTCAATTTCCTAGCAACTTTCACAGTAAAAATAGGACAAAAAGTGTTGCATTTACTAAAGGAAAGTTATACCACCATCTCCCTCCTATGTCCTTTTGCAAAAGGGAAAAAAAAAAAAAAGAAAATACTATGAAGTGATGCTCAGTTTGAAGTAGACAAGCTCTTCAGTTGAAAGTGAGAGGGTTACCCCCACTCTGTTTCTAGTGGTCTCAGTAATTAGAGAAGAGCAGCTGAAATTTCAGAAGCGAACGATTCTGGAGAGAGCTACAAAATACCTGTCCCCAAGGGTGCAATTACAGCATCCTAGTGAAGGGACCTGTCGGAAAGGCAGGTATTTAGACTTTACACACTCTTGCCTAAGGTGCAAGATAGAATACATATATTTGTGTACCAACCAGCAATTAATTCTAGATAGTAGTATCTGCCATTTGCACTCAATTAATGGTCAGTGTGGTTTTCTGACTGCTGTATCTTGAAGGAATATGACAATCTAGTTCCCTAACGCATTCGTACAGTGGTTAGAGACAAATCAAATCTGCTTTTAATTTGAAGTATTGTTCACATTATTTGAAGAGCTTAATTAACTTACCCAGCTTTTAAGTAGCACTTACACCCATTATTATAACACTAGGAAGGCCCAGTTAACACAGAGTAAAAACTGATCCTTGCATTTGAATGGCCTGGGCTGACTCAGCTCACCTGTGCTGACTGCCGGGGGAGGTTAACTCTGGCCTGGCCAGAACTTAGACAGACCTTGACCATCTATATGGTTTGCTCATGGGAGCCATGAGCTGGTCAGAACACACTTGATAGTTGAGTATTCTGTCCACGCAGTGCTGGCTGCTTTCCACAGACATATGAGAAGACCTCTCTGAGCACAAAGCTTCAAGGCAAGAATTGGATTCCTTAGTCACTATTCCAACACTGCCAGCACAACCAATGTGCTTTAAAATGTTTCTCCTATTGCATGACACTGGAAGGAAGGCAACAAGTTTTTTGCTGTGTTTTGTGGTGCTGTTGTGTTCTCTGCCTATTCCAATTCTATATAGTTACAACCCTAGTTAAGGAACCACAACTCCTATATTTAGCCCAGTCTTTGGAGAGGAACTTCCATGGTTTCAGCTATCATTGTTTAGGCAGGGAGGGTAGTTGACTGCTCTTCCACTTTGGAATGAAAGGAAAACTAAAGCTATGCCCAGTGACTTCAATAAAACATGCTGTGGCCACAAGGTAAGATCTATGTGTCCTCCAAAAAACCCCCAACAAAACCAAAACCTCAAGAGCAAACCAACAAGCCTCTTCATTTCCCCAGGAAATGAATACCTAGCTCAGAACACAGTGTGCGGAGCAGAACTTTTGGGTTCTTTGATAATGGGTTGACCAGCGCATCACCAGGCTTGTTGTCTAAGGATGGGGATCACTTATCCTCATGGGGCAGAAGGTTATTCTCAAAGAAGCTGGCAGGGCTCATTAATAGAGTTTTAAACTGGATGAGAAGGGGGAGGGAGACAGGGCCAGGGTTGATGGAAAAGAGCCTAGGAATGTCACTCCAGTGTATGAGGGACGGTGTGTTGGCAATGACCTCTGGCTTGCCACCTTAGTAAACAAGGGGGAATAGTACTTTTGTAGCATAGGACAGGAACGGTTGGACTTGATGATCTTAAAGATCTTTTCCAAGCTAGTGATTCTGCAATATTTAATGCTCATTTCCACTGGGACATATTTTATGGACATTTCTGAGATTGATGAGCTCTAGAAGAAAAGCTTTCAGTATTTCTTCTGATATAAAGCATCCGAGAGGTGGATCCCATTTGAGCCCATTGGGTCAAAGATTGACATCAAATGACTTGCTTCCTCAGGAGCAAGCACTCCCTGTTTTTCCATGACTCGCATCACCAGCAAATTCCACATTTGACATAATGCTTTTCTCTGTTTTGGTCAGATTATTCAGAAGAAACACATACAAAATTTAAGGAACATTGCCAAGAAGCCAAGCATGCCATCCATTTCATTGCTTCTGAAGAAGATGAACCAAGAGACGTAAAGTATTAGAAAGACATTCCCAGATATTCTACTGAATTTCTATGGTGTCTTTGAATTTTCATTTCATCTATTTTAGTCTGCTTAGTTTCTGGATGCTGGCTGACACAGGGTTTAAGCAGCTTTAAGAGTATTAGTGGGATGTTTTGTGAAAACAATGAAAAACACACGGGCCATATAGCTAAAAGGTTTTGAAGAATCCTATTAATTCCAATGCCTTTAAATGCACACCAAAATCACTCTCCACTATTTAAAAAGTGAAGCTATTACGTATCTGAGACGATGGTCACAGGCAAATCAGCATGCTTCACACAATCTAAAACTGAACGTGAACTCTGACCTTTCAAAATTCAGTTACTAAAAAACCCTCTTATATTTAATGTTGCATCAACACTTGAATGCAGATTTCAGTTTACACATTTTCACCTATTGGAGCTCTCTTTGCTATACTTTCTTGAATATGTTCGTTTCTATAGGGTGTTATGAAACATCCCGATAATGTGATGGGTTTTACGTTAAATATAAATAGAATGAGTAGATGTGATTCTCTCGCCACAGACTGTTCTTTTGAATATTGCTGTTCTCCCCACCTCTTCCTGCAAGATAGTATGACACGTATCACTTGACTTCCCAAACTGCCTTTCATTTCAGAACAGCATGACACCAGCACAATGATAGACTTCAAAGCCATAAGAAGTTATCATTACACTCTCAGAAATGCTATCGTCATCAATCTTATGTTATGTATTCACCAGTTAGACATACACCACAAATCAACCACATGTAGCCACCGATAGAAATGACATGATTTAATCTTTGGTGCAATAAGGTAAAATGAATCAAATTCACACTGACAGGTACCTGCACCATAAGCAGTGCACTCAGCTAAAAAAAAATTGTTTGTCATCAGTGTGGACAAATCACAAATGGAAAGGCAACCAAGAGCGCTGCCATTTTATCACTGCGGATGCAGAATATATGTTTGAGCCCTGGTTGTTTATTCAACAGGAGCTGATAGACCTTACAAGTTCATTTTACTTGCATCTAGATTATCAATTAGAGCCAAACTGGGCTATGTTTCTAATCTCCACTTTCTATTTATTATTATTAGTGCTATTACTACTACAACGTCTGACTTGGGATCGTAACAAGTGGATACTGAGTCATTGCTTGGCTTTCCCCCATAGCACTGAAATTATGGGAGCTGGAGATGCTGGCAGTCTCACTTGACAAAACAAATATCAATACCAGTTGTGGCCTTAATTTCCACTTAAGATGATCACCTCCCTAGACCTATTGGCCACACTGTTTCTGATACAAGCCAGGATGCCATTGGCCTTCCTGGCCACACTGCTGACTCATATTAGGTCTGCAGTCAACCAGCACCTCCAGATCATTCTCTGCCTGACAGCTGTCTAGCCAGTCTTCCCCAAGCCTATATCACTGCATGGGGTTGTTATGTCCCATGTGTAGGACCCTGCACTTGGTGTTGTTAAATGCCATCTCATTGGTCTCAGCCCACTGGTCCAGTCCGTTCAGGTGTCTTTGAAGAGCCTCCCTACCCTCAAGCAGATCAACACTTCCTCTTAGTTTAGTGTCATCTGCAAACTTACTGAGGGAGCATTCAATCCCTTCATTGATGTAATTGATAAAGATGTTGAACAAAACTGGACCCAGGACTGAGCCCTGGGGGATGCCACTTGTGATTGGCCTCCAGTTGGATTTTGCTCCATTAACCACCACTCATTCAGCCTAGCCATTCAGCCAGTTTTAAACCCAGCAGAGTGCAGCTGTCCAGGCCAGTGGCAGCCAGTTTCTCAATCAGGATGCTGAGATAGTAGCCTTTATGCCTTTTGCCAGCTTCATTTCTAGGTGGGCTTTAGCCTTCCTCATTGCACCCCTGCAAGCCCTGACAACACTCCTATGTTATTCCCAAGTGCTCAGATCCGTTTTCCACAATTCATGGACCTTCTGCTTCCCTTTAAATTTATGCATGATCTCCCTATTCATCCACACAAGTCTTCTGCCACCCTTTCCTGATTTCTTACTCATAGGGATGCACTGATCCTGAGCCTGGAAGAAGCACTGTTTAAGAGCTGACCAGGTCTCACAGGCCCTCTTACCTTCTAACAGCATAGCCCATGGGATAGCTCCTACTAGGTCCCGGAAGAGATCTTAGCTTGATCTCCTAAAGTTCAGAGTAGCAATCCTACTTCTTGCTTTGCTTCTTCCACTCAAGATCCTGAAGTCCACCATCTCATGATCACTATGTCCCAAGCTACCCTGTCCTTCACTTCTAACAATCCCATCCCTATAACATCCTCCTTGACCAACCCCCCACCCCCCGTTTTTGGCTCCTCCACTGTCTGAATCAGAAAACTATCTTCAACACATTGCAGAAACTGGCCTGTAGTACACACCTACAGTGTCACCCATACTAGCCTGCCTCTTGATTCTCCAACATTATGTTTTTGAGAGAACACTGTCTGCAGCTGCTGTTTTGTGACATGGAGTGATCTATGGAGTGATGTTTATCTTGTTTTATTATACTCCCTGATTTGTCTTAGTCTGAATATTCATTTTTGAAAAACAAGAAAGAAAAAGCCATGAAGTTTCCTGCAGAGTGAGTTGGTTTTGCCCTTCTGAAAATGTTAAGTACAGAGTCATTATTAAGTACAATGTATTAAGGGCTAAACAGTGCTATTAGTCTGGTGTCACCAATTTCTGTCTCATTTGCATCAGATGTACCCGAAGTAAAAAACATAGCTACAACAATTTGTGTGCTCTGTTTCTTTTTTGCTTCAAAACCTTTCTAGGGCAATACTCTAGCATAACACCAGACACGTTATCAAGATGCCTTTGTGTCTTATTTCCCAGAAGACATTCATTCCCAGTTGCTGCATTTTCTAGGTAATGATGATGGGAATATTTTTACTCTGCTACCAGCCAATATTTAATTTTAAAGCAACTGTGTCCTCTCATTAACATATATAGTATATTTTTGTATATATGAAAAAGTGTTAGCCACAGACACTTCTGGAAGTTGTGGAACTTCTATTTAATTCTTTTTTTTTTTTCTAAATACCCTTTGCCCCTAGACTGCTTGTGTGCTAATAGTGCAGAATTAAAACAGAGGAGGTGTGTGTGTACACTGAAACAGTGGAAGTCCACAAAGAAATCTTAGCAGAACCATTAATTTGAGAAACACGAAGATGGATTTCAAGAGCCAAGCAGAATGCATGCTGAAAATAAAGAGGGGTGTAAAAAAAAGGGAGGGGCAGGTAGGAAGAAGGGAAGCAACTTCCATAAACAGTAAAGGAAACCGTTTTCTTTGACCTTGGGTGCAAATATCAAGAGATGAGAACAGTTGCCAGCTAATTACCTGAGTAATTCAGGAATGGAGAGATATAGTCCCTTCTTAACCAGAAAGCAAAGTTGACCAGGCTGACAAGTCCCAAGCATTAAGTAGGAAAAAAAAAAGTTACTATCTGGGCAGGACTCTCTGCTTTCAATGTTATTCCAGAAGTTTACTTTTTTACTAGGCAATCACACCAAGTGTATCCTGGCCTAAAGTGCCTCTTAGGGCTGCTGCCTCCAAGACCAAAAACTCAATGCCTGGTCACCAAAGCTGGCAAAAGCACCACAGCAGACACAACGGTCTCCTCTTTCAAGGAAAATGAGCTCTGCTTAAACACAGCTTAAATTCAGGCTAATGAGCTATGCTTCCCAGCCAAAAGAAGTGCCAGAAATAGTGGTCCTCTTCATAGGAAATTGTACAGGTAAATCACAGAATAAGTGAATACTTAGTGCATAAAAATCAGTATGTAGTGCTGCTTTTTTTTGGTTTAGTAACTACCAACTAAGGGAAAGTCTGTTTCTTACAAATGCATAGTTTTCAACAGGAAACCCAATGTAAGCATAGAGCCACAGCGTGAATCACACAGCAGAAATGGTTACCTGAGCCCACAGGTTTCAGCAAATGAAAAGGCTAAAGTCAAGCCCAGGATATTAAAGTATGAATTTTGCTAGCTCAGTAATGTTTTAGCAGTCATGCACTACTGGGATCTATTGTTTGTTCCCCATCAAAAGGATGATGTATCTCACCGCATACAAAGCATTATCTAACAGCAGTTGGGTTTTCCTGAGATTCAGAAGTAAGCTGAGAGAGCAGTTTCTATCAAGCTTTGAATTCACAATTTGATGTGAATGTGGCCATTATTTCTAAAAGCTTCTAAAGTCATACTGCTGAAAAAGCAAACCGGTTATAGGAAAGAAAGGATACAACGAAACCTGAATTTCTTCCTGCTCTCAGCTGAGAGAGTTTAGCTTCAGCAACATCACATATTAATAATAACTCATGTACTCCTTTTGTAAAGATCTCCTCCATCTGTGGTCAAATAAACTATAACATTGGGAAGTGTTCCCCAAAGATGCCATAGGTCTGGCTAATTAACAAAGCTGTCAGTATAAGAAATTTCAAGAGAAAATTATACCTATAAAGATTATATTGTTTCCACTTAAAACATTTTGATATCATCAGCATGTGAAAAACTGTGATATTCATGAAGCCTTATAGGAAAACCACTACCGTGCTTTAGTTTTCACTTTATATATGCCTAAGAAATGGTTATCTGCATCATGTTTAATACAGGCCCCCCACTTGCACTGATCACCTCAATCATCTATGTTTTGCCTTTGAAACAAGACCACTTTTGAATTACCTTTCTCTCCCCTTTCCCTCTGTAGATATGTTCCACTGTTTCTCATATACAGTCATTACTGGGTGGTCACACATCACTCTGCTCATCCCTGGCTTTGACCACCCATGTCACAACTCTAGTTTAATAAGAGAAGTAAATTCTGCAGAAACAAAGATGTATGAGTTTAGGGAATAGAACCTACACTGCTTTTAGAGTTTTAAATTTCATCCTTACATTGTACTTTTAATTTAATAATAGTAAAATAATAATCTATATTGTAGTCCCATGGAACTATTAAGACGTTAATCTGCTGATACAAAATATGAACATTTCCAAGTTATACATATCAAAATGCTTACATTAACTCATAGACTTTATCCTGGAAGAACACATCTACTGTCATCCACACTTTCACAGTCCAAACAAGGCAGAAGATATACAGAATGGACTCAGTCTGCCCTTTGGCATAAGAACAGTTAACGACACTACCACAGATAATGATAGAATAAGAATTTTACTATTTTTTAAAAAGTCTTTGCATGCATGATGCCATAATAGACTCCTCCAGCTGCTGCAAGCTCCAGAACTTGTCCTGAGAGTAGCCTGCTTGAACCCTGTTTCCAACTAGTTTTTAATTTGTGTTTTGGACTCACATCAAGCTTCCACTCATCTCCCTGCTATTGTTTCACATTTCAAGAATATCCCAGCAGTGGTTCAAGAATCTATTTTCTGACAATTGCCACACATCTTCACTCTCTCCAACTTACTCTTCAAATCCTGTTTTTCCTCTCTTTTTTGCATAATAGTTGTATTTATATGACCATATTTAAATTTGCTAAAATAAATGTGTGCAGAATACAATTTCCACTTCGATTTTACAAAATGGAGTTTCAGCAAGTTGGAAAAACAAAGCTGTATAGAGTGGGTTTTAGTGCCCATCAGCTCAAATGTAAATCTTGTACCACACAAGGTCATTTCATTCCACAGGCAGGAGATTTCAGTTTCTATTACAAAATTTTTTGTTTCCTTGCGTACTGGAAATGAATTAGTTCAGTCTGATCGGCTAAGGACAGGAGGGTTTTAAATCATAACGTTATTTAAACCTGAACAGTTAGAATGCACCACTTCTGCAATAATGTGACAATGTAAGAGAGATTTCAGAAGATGCAACAAGTAATAGGGCATTACCAAAGAGCTGCTGCAGGACTTGAAAGTCCCCAGACAATTGTGCTAAGGAAAAAGAAGTCTTCTCTATAGCAGCACTGTTTTGATTAGCAGAAGTCAGCTGTAAGACTACAAAAAAAAACCCCAAACCATCCCAAAACCCCCAGTAAACAAAAAAAGCAGCTCTAGAAAATTAATTCTTAAGGCGTAAAGTAAGCACTGGTAAGCCTCCACTTCAAAACTAAATAACCTTAATTTATATGAGAAACAAGGAATCTAACATGAATTAGGGACATTCTAACACTGAGACTTCAAAGGCTTTTAATGCTAGCTAGGTAATCCCCTACAAGTCTTAATTCGGATTAACCTCCTTAAATATCTCTTGTGTTGCCAAATGTGATATGGCAGTGTTTATATTACATATAAAACCTACCGATCTTGCTGAAGGTATACTATCACTTGATTATAATTTGGTGCATCCTGCCTTGCCCCCTCACCTCACACTGCTTCGAAGCCTAACAACTCCTGTCATTCCTGGATATTTTAGGTTTCTTTCTTTCTGCTGCCATTTTGTGATCCAGCACTGCACTGTCCTACTAAAATCTGGGGCAGGGGGGAGGCAGTCCCTTTTCACCTCAGCTTTTACCAAGAAACACCAATTTCATGTGCTTCAGCACATGAAATGCTCCATACCCCACAGGATAGATAGATAGATGTACTCACACATTGACTAAAGGTGCAAATGAAACTTCTGAAGTCTCTTGTATCTTATGAGTTATACACACACAAAATATGGCATCCAGGTTTGATCTGCTTGTACCTGTAGACATTTTGCAATGACAAGTTACAAGCCAGAGAACTGAGTGGCATCACAGGTAGCTCAGGAATCCTAACAGGTCCCATTAACATCTCCACCATGTTAATTGTGGGTCATAACTACTTAGTTTTCCAGCATAAAATGAGCAAGTACTGATTAGTGTAGGTATAATAATTCTGAGTCACCATTAAGAGGTACAAGCTTTTAAATGTTGCAAGCTCCAGCTTGGACCATTACAGAAAATGCCTAGTTACAGACAGCAATGTTCTGTTGAGGCTTTGGCAGGAGACTCAGAGTTGCAATAAAACCAATGTTGGCCTATAGCATCAAAAGACCTGGGCGTGAAAATCTTTGTCAGCTTTATAATTCTAGAATTTAATTTTTAAAAGAGAAATCCAAGTATTAGACTGGCAAACTAGCCAGAGCGATGGCTGGCGTATGGGATTCAGACTGCAAGATTTCAGGGGACTCTTCACCTGACACTCAGTAGTGGCATATCAGCCTCACTGGAAGGAAGCCCTATGTTATTTTGCCAAGAGAAATCAATTCATCACACTGATGTAACAAGTATCTCTGCCAGCCTTGGCGATAGAGCTGCTGCTGGAGAGGTAGAGTGCTGACCCACTAATGCTAGCATTAGTGTGCTGCATGGCTGTGCCAGCATCTGCACACAGAATTCATACTCCATGGCTACATGGACCAGCCAAAACTATCTGCGACATATTCTATTAGAGATGATATTGCTTTTGCTCCAACAAGCAGTAACTCTATTGAGATTGGCTAATTCAATTTTCCCCATCTTATCAGATTTCTTTTTAATGAAACTGAACAATAGTTTCATTTGTTATGTTATTAGTTTTCCCAGTAGTAGCAACAAGACTAACTCTGTTGAGAGCTAAACAACAGCGTTGTGCCAGTGTTGACTGTTTATCACCACCACGTGCCAGCTTCATATTGCAAAGTTACCTCAGTCGATTCCTCTCTGCTTGTTTCCCATCCGTGGGGATTCACAGCTCGGAGGTCATCTTCCTGCTCCATCTACTTTGTGGATTAGCATGTGCCTCTAAGTACTAAACTCCTAAAGAGATCTGGAGTTACCTGGGATGCCACAGCAATAGTGGGATACTTCAAACTGAAAAGGAGAAGGTTTTGTGGTGGGCTTTGTTGTTAGGGTTTTTTTGGAGAAGAAATGATCACTTTATACGTTCATACTTACAGTTCTGGTTGAAAAAATATCTCTCAGCATAGACTATGAAAGGTTGCTGTTTGAGAGAAAACATCCAAATAGTCCTGTTGTGTATATCAACTTGAAATCCTTTCATCAATTAACCTCCAGAGGTGCTCAAAAAAAGTTGCTATTCCTTCGGTTAGATTCCTGCTGCTTCAGCTGATTTATCACATTACAAAGCCCTACACAGTGATGGTGTGTGCAGGGAAGCTGTGTTGAGAAGGCAGATTCATCTGCATGATGATTGCTGAGATTTTTTTTCCAGCTCTTTTTAACTTTAGACACAGGTTTTCTTAGATCCATGTATTTAGTGGTTGAGGAAAGCAGACTATCTGCCTCTACACTCTAACCTCTATAGCACGTGAATTCAGACAAATGGCTCAGAACACACAAAACCACCCTTTTACCTCAGCTCCCAAATACCTTGTCTCACCATCAGGCAGCAGAGGGCCCGACTCAAAACCAGAGAGGTAGGTCTAGGAAGAGCTCCTTGTTAGCCCATTTCTGTTGGACATCTACACACAATGTTGTCCAAAGCCAAAACAAACTCAGGCCACAGAAGTCGTTGAGGACACTATGTAAACTGACCACCCAGAATCAATCCAAGATTAAAACAGCTCCAACTTCAGCTGTCAGCCAAACCTTGTCCTCTAAACTGGCCTCCAGGTACCAGGTGGTTCACCTTTGTACACCTCCTGACGCTGAGCACACGATTTCAACCCTCTGCCTCACCACCACCAGCTGCCTCTTTTCCCAAGAAGGCTGCACCCAACAGAGCCACCTGCAGCTGCTGCCTTGTGAAGAGCTGCTGTTTCCAGAGCCCAATGCACAGACATTGTTAGGGGTTGCACAAAGGGCTTGCTTTCTCCATTGCTAGCAGGTAGCAGCTGAAATTCTAGTTGAAACCACTTAGTCCTGTCAATGTGTCCTTCCCATCTCAAGGCACTATGGTTAACAAGCCACACAAAAACCAGCATTTCCACATCTGAAAATCACCTTTGCACTAACTAGTCTCCAGGTTATTTCCTTGGTACCTTCACAAGCCTCAGAATCTGATCTCAACATACAGTGGCAAGACCTGCAATGCTTTCACATTGGCTACCAGTAAGTCAAAGAGAATTAGAGAAACCCAACAGCAGTCTGAGGATAAATGGCTCAGTGAACCCATTCTCTTACCCAAATAAAGTAAAAAGATGTCTGTCTACATCATATGGAACAGTCCAGTGTTGCAGCCACCCAGGGTCCAGTTTCATTTTGCTCATGTAGTTTTTACAGCAGCTGGACAATGAGCTGGTGACAGCCCTGATGCATACAAAGCTCCCATGAGATGGGAACTGCTTTTCATGACCAAACTCCATCATGCTCAGATTACATGGAATGAGCAGAATGAGTCAAAGATCCTTTTTTGAGCTCAATGTCTGGTTTTTACAGTGCTTACTAAAATGTAGATACTGTTGCCCCAGTTAGCAGTGGCTCAGCTAGAGCAAGTGGAGTCACTAGCACCAGCATTGCTAAAGTACCTCAACTGCTGCAGAAGCAACGGGAAACATCTGGCTCTTGAAGCAGCCACCACCAAAATATCAGTTTTTAGCATTATCCATGTGGGAACATGCTTTGTGTCTGCACCACCTGTAATACTAGAAGATACAAGAGTCTCTCTACTACACCTTCAGTAATTTGCAATGCCCAGATACCGTACAACTCAAATACAGCAGCAATGTACATCTCCCACAGAGCAACAGGGCTCCCAAGGAAGTCATTCACCTTAATGCTGATTGGAAGTAGAGCTCTGACCTCACAAGGAACAATAATCTAACGTAATTTCAGTTTAGAGCCACACTTCTCTGTCACCCTGTCCAGAGAAGTACCACAGACTCCAAGCTGATCTCAGCAGCACACACTTTTTTTTTCCCTAAGCCTAACATTACTCTACAAATATATAAACTAAACAATTATAACAGGAATACTAAGGCATTCAGCAAGTGTTTGATATTAGAGGTACTTAAATATTTACTCCTGAAGCTAGGCTGGAGCTCACAGTGTGCATTAAAAAAAAATAAAATTATTTGCATTACAATAGCAACTGAGAACTAGTTACAAATAGGACCCTATCGTACAAGCACTGAATGAAAAAGGCAGTCTCTGAAAGGCTTTTACACTAAAAACAACTGTGCAGTAATTTCACCTACTTGTTATTTCATTTCCAGGGCTGAACTCCTAGTGTTCAGCTGCATGAGATGGTAAATATATTCTTACTCTGAGCACCCTGTGCATAAATGAAAAGCACAAGGAGTCTATGCATCACTTGCCAGCTCTTACCTACCATATTTCCTCCTTGTTTCATATAAAACATCAAAGCAGAAACCATTTGTATGGTGTTTTTGACAAATAAATTACAATCATAAAACTATCTGTATTTTACCTATATATAGAATATTTATTTTTAGGAATTTCAACAATAAGTTGGTGGTTGTTTTACACCTCTTTGATTCTAAAAATGTTATCAACTGGTATATTTGGTGATTAATTATGTGTCTGTTGCAACATGGTGTTTACTTACAAAACACTCTGGGCCACACTGGTAATTAACTGGTTTTTCTTATGCCTGAATAATAATTAAAGCCAAATATGCTCCAAGTTCCAGGCAAGGATGTACACACAAAGGTACTTCTGTCTTTACCTCCTGCTTCTAAATCACTGAAGCTTTAACTTATGCTGGGCTAGACAAAATGGAGATAACAGGTTGAAAATATAAAAGCCAGTCATACAAAATAAAACCCAAGATGTGTGCTCACTGGCTTTTCATAATTGTGTAGATCATTTTAAAAATATAAATACAAAAACGTATCCCAGCTTCTGTAGTTCTAGAGAAACAACCTGTGATCAATAAATCAGAAAGCTGGGAATCTTCTGCTGACTATCTTAGTCTGCCAAACAATTATGCAGTGAAATGTTCTAATTGCACTTTGATTTTAATGTTAAAACCCATTTCCATAATTTCAGTGGATCTTTACAACACTGTTTAATATTTGCCAATGAAGCAAATGAGCTGCAAGTAACATTCACAGATGGTTCATGTTTTCCATTAAGTCTGCAAGCTAAGATTTTCTTTGTTTACAAAAAAAGAAAAAAAAAAGAAGTAAATGATTTAGAAAAGCACTGTGAACTAGAGGCTTTCCCAAATCAGCAAGCAGCAGCCTCAATGCCCCAACATCTACAGGTGAACAAGACCTCTATTACTACGGTAAACCACGTTTTTCTTACCAGGAAGCTAAAACCTTGGTCAAGCAAGGATGTTTTTTTACAAACACTTTAAGTCAGAAGTCTGGGACTCAACTGGGTTATGTTTATGTTTAATGAACCAGAGCACTTCAGACTAACCTCATGAGGAAGAGACAAAGCTAGTTCCTCACATGTTCCTACCATCTTTCTCAGTGTCCCTTATGATCTGCTTGAGATCAGAGAAATAATTTTCTGCTGATTTTTTTTTGTTTGTTTTTGTTTTGTTGAGGGTTTTTTTATGAGAATCATTTATATCAGCATAAATCCAAGACTTGTCAGCTCAGAAATATTGTAAAAGTAATATTGTGCTGTTAAAATAATTAACCCATTGCAGGGATCTTTCAAAGAAAAGCATCTGTCTTTTCACCAATTCATTTCTACTGCCCTTTCTTATTTATACAGCCAAGTTTCCTTGTTGCAGTATTTGAAGTGGCATCATTCTGACATACTAACCAGTTTAAATTATACTGACCCAGGGTTCCCACAGTAGCTATTGATTGATCACAGTATGAATTGAGCAGAAAAGGAGAAGAAAGGTCAAAACAATGATGAGCTTAAAGCTGCACTTTTGTTCAAGTGTCTACCAACAGGCTCTGGCCCTCGAGCATATATTGCTGTTAGAAAGTGGCAAAAAACACAGAGATATAAATACAGCTTTCTTATGCAACAGAAGGAAGTTGAAGAACACGTACACCCTGTTAATGCCTGACTGGCAAGAAATCAAAGCGACTGAACTACTTCTGACCTGCTCCATTTTGTATTTTATGCTTCAGTATGAACTCAGCAGCAGGAACAAATGCTTTTTAATTTCAACTTCCTGTTTTTGTGACATGCTAATTTTGACCTAATAAATAAAACCAAAGAAGTAAATGAGGGGTGGGAGCAGAGGACATGCGCTCACAATTTTTAGGGAAGAGCAGGAGAAAGTCCTTGCATCAAACTCAGGAGGCTAAACCTGGCCTTCTGCTGTGGGACTCTGAAGTGATTCTTTAGAAGGTCATTCCTCTCCATGGTGAAAGTCAGTCACTTTGAAGTAATAGCTGTATACAAGCAGAACTAACAGTTCTGCATCACAGAACATTTAAGCTGTAATATTACAAGCGAGAACATCATGATGGTTGTTTACTGCTAATGCAAACTGCTGTTACATTTCCATACTGTATTTCTGAACACTCACTCTGGTTGGATAAGCATCCTAAGCATTCAATCAAAGTTACTGGTCACGGTCACCAATTAATCCCCTTTACCCAAAACCAAAGCCTTTTTTCAATCTGATAGTGTCCAAGTCCTAGGCTAGAAGTACCTAGGAGTGATTGTATCATTCAGAATTACTGGTTTAAAGTTATCACAAACATCTTAAACTAGAGAAAGAAAATAAAAGCTAACTAGTTCTGTGATCACAGGAGCTCATTTCCTATTTCCAAAAGGTCCAATTCAAGTATGCAAATTCCCAATCTCTGTGTAGTAAATCTAATTTTGGGGATGTATCACAATTAACCAGCACAAGTGCAGCACATTCAGTCAATATGTCTTGGAATTAAATCTGCAGCATAGGTACTTGTGCTTTCTAAAAGCACCAGACTTAAAACTACCTCAACGGCACAATAGCCCTAAGCCCATTCCTGTACATGATAAAGGACTTAAAATTCACCCCACAAACATTTCTGGAAAAAAAGGTGGACGTAAACCCTCAGATACAGACACTCTTAACCCCAGGGTAGCATAAATTCTGTGCAGCTCTTCTCCGCTATATTTTAGTGTCTGTGCAAATACTTTTTGTCTTCAAATGAAACATGTGCAGTGAAATCACAGAACCTTATTAAGAAGCACTGGCTCCTTGCATCACTCCAGACAATTGAAAATCACAGCAACTCAGAGATTGCCTATTATTTTTTCTCCTAAACACGGTATGAACAATGGTCAAGAAACACTGCCTGATGATTCTGTAGTCTGTTCCTGAATCATCACTGAGACACAGTTACTTAGAGACCTATTTTTCTGCTGGGTTGATATGAGGCACTTGCAGTGCAACAGTTTGCATTAGAAGTATGCATTTGTGTGACTGCATGATCCCATCCACGCTTCCTGTACCTGTTGCCTATAACTGATGATCACCCTCCATCAACAGAGTGTGAGAATTGCATCTAAGATGTTAAAAATACCAGTGTCTGCTTATGTCTCACATAGACGTTGTGGATGGACATCTGCAAGATTGGTGTGAGAAGCAGTCAGAGGAGGAGTCAGATGACAGCAGGATGGCCCTGATTTGGGTAGAAACTGTGGAATAACCAGACAGTTCCTACACAGTTTGGAAAGCCACAGTGCTTAGAGTGAGACCTTTTGCTTCATTAATTGCAAAGTGAATATTAAAGTTGACATCCCTAAATACGCTAATGAACTAAAAGCAGTACATACTAAACATGGATGACAGGGTACTTGACTCTCCACCCAAATCACATAAAACATCTCTGCTAGGAGGGACTGTCTAAGGTTGGGGTATACAGTGTGTTGAGGAAGCCATGGGAGAGAAGAAATTGAAGACCCTGAAGAGGCAGTTAGTGGGCTGTGTTCCTTCACCTCCTCGCAAGGCAGGGATGCCTTCTTGGTATGCAACTGTAACTTCACCACTTTGGTGAGAACACCCAGAACAGTACTTTGGTGGTGTTTTATTATAATCATTGCCATGTATTAGCTCTGTTGCAGTAAGTGCATTTATCAACAGCAATCATGAACTTCTACATCTGCTACTTCAGTACACTTTCTATTAGTAGTTTCAATGCACACACACCCTTCCCTTGCTGCACCATGGAGTCCCACCCATGGGAGACATTCCTCCACAAACTTCTCCAGCATGAGTACTTCCTATCAGGGAGTCAACTTCCCACCACCTGCCTCAGCATGTCTCCCTTCCATGGGGTGCTGACCTTCAGGCCCAGACTGCTCCAGCCTGGTCCCCCACAGAGTCACAGGTCCCCCAGCATACCTGCTGCAGTATGGGTCAATCTCTTCACAGGCTGTAGATGGTCTCAGCTCCCCATCCTTATCCATGGGCTGCAGGGGTACAGCCTGCTTCACCATGGTCTTCTCCACAGGCTGCAGGGGAATCTCTCTGGCAGCTGGAGCCCCTCATTTCCATCCCCCCTTCTTCCCTGGCCTTGGTGTCTGATGTGATTCCCAGAGGCACTGTGACCATCACTGATTGTCTCAGCCCTAGTCAGCAGCAACTCTGGCCTTGAATCAGCCAGTGTTTACCTTCTGGGATCTGAAGAGAGCTGCTGGCTTCTTTTATGGGGAAGTGATGTCAGGTGGTGTGGAAACAGCCCAGGCTAACTCAGCTCACCTGTGCTGGCTGCTTGGGGATGTTAACTCTGGCCTGGTCAGAACCAGGACATTATCCCCACAGAGAAAGGGAGGGCAGGATTAGTGAGCAAGGGACACACCGAGCCCTTCCTGGAGCACACTTAGGGAAACATCCTTCAGCTAGTACTCACATGTTTCTGTAAGAAATAGCTTCTTCATTATAACACAGATAGTTCAATTTGAGGTGTTTGCATTGCTTTCAGTAATACTGGTGACACAAGTGTTCTAGTATAATCGCTAGCTGCTACCACTAAGCTAGAAGAGAGGTTAAGAGCCACAGAGATGCCCACAGAGCAAGCAGACCAGTAGTTTGGAAGGAGTTTTCAAACCTTTCCATCCGTTGAGGAGGGGTGATACACACACATGTTCCTCTCCTCTTGCCTCTCAGAGAGTGCAGCAACTCCTCTAGGGAGACATTCTTCACACTCCTGAGCTTCTGCTACCAGATATAAGGATCTCCTTTGCAAATGAGGAACTTTTCTCCTAATGCAAGCATATGGCTGATTGACCCTACTGCCCCCATCTCTCTCTGAGTTCTCAGCTTCTTGGTTCTGACCTCGCTGCTCTCAAACAACTTCAGGGGAGTCTGCTTAATTGGCACCTCCCAGCAAAAGCAGAAAGAGCCAATTAAGTATTTGTCGGTTCTTGAGCCAAACCATCACTAAGTTTCTATTTAAGTATCTTGGAAGTGATGTTTGTCCCATTGACTCCCCCCACAGGCAAAGCCGCCTGTGGCAATAATACTTATTCACTTCAGCTGAACAAGGCAGCATCATAAATGTGCAGAGTGTAAGCTGTTACCTCACTAACACTGTTTGGATATGGCATTGTTTTAAATACACTCACATGTATTGCAAGAGGCAGATATTAAGAGCAGGATTAAGTGCTGGTTTCCAGTGCAGTGCCACAGCTCTGCCAGGAAAGGACCTGAACAAGCATCTAACTCTTTACAGAGCCTGCTCCAAGCATCCAAGCAGACAGAATCATAAATTCATTGCATATTCTGAGTTGGAAAGGACCCATAAGGATCATAAAGTCCTACTCCTGGCTCAACACAGGGAAAACCAAGTCAGAGCATGGGACTGAGTGCATCATCCAGCTGCTTCTTGAACTCAGCCAAGCTCGGTGCTGTGACCACTTCCCTGGGGAGCCTGTTTTAGTGCCCAATCACTCTCTCAATAAAGAGCCTCTTCATAATATCCAGACTAAACCTCTCCTGTCACAGCTTCACACCATTCTCTCGGGTTCTATCATTGGTCATCAAACAAGATCAATGCCTGCTTCTTTGCTCACCCTTGTCAGGAAGCCACAGACCATGACGAGGTCTCCTCTTCTTCAGGCTGAACAAACCAAGGGACTTCAACCTCTCCTAGTCAGGCTTCCCCCTCCAGACCCTTCATCATCTTCATTGCCCATCCTCTGGACACTCTCCATTATCATTAGTTGATTAAATTGCTTCAAATCTTCAATTATTGCATCTTCCTCAGCCAAGCACCTTTCTCCCATTTTGCCTGCATTAGCCCGCCCACCCCCCGAGCGTCNCCTCCTCCCCCCCCCCCCCCCCCAGCTGTACTCCATCTCAGCACGCTTTTTCCTCTTTTCCCAAGCAAATCAGTCATATTTCACAGTACCTGCTGTCCTTCCAGCACTCTGGCACCACCTTGGAGCTGCCTTTGCCACCCCAGTACTCTGAGTAACAGATACGCTGCTGCCCTGGTAAAGCCTCTCCTTACTGCCTGGTTCCTCAAAGGCAGATCTATTAGGAGATTGACCCTGCAAAGTGCCTGGGAGGGAAAAAAGAGTTGTACCTGCCATCAGGTTTTGTCTTATGACCTGGCCAATAGCAAAGTGACTACAGCTGAGGGGGAAAAAGTCAAAACAAACACTCAGAAAAAGAGAAAATCCAAGACTGCTTGAAAAGTGCTTATTTTGCTATTTTAAAATAATTGAAGAAAAGGTTTTGCATGTAGCCTCATTGCAGTACGAGATAGTGTCTGGGTGTTTTAATTAGTATGATTACAAGTGTAATCCATTGAGCTGAACTCCATGAGTGAAGGAGTTGTCTGATTTACTGTCAATAAAATAAAATAAAATAAATAAAATAAAATTAAATTAAATATCTCATTCTGTTTCAGTGATAGCCTGTGGCTACAAACATTTTAGGTTATCCTATTTTACATGAATATGTGTATTTTTATCACATAACTAGTGCATGCCTGGACTGTGAGACACACTACAACAAAACCTGCATATACAACAGCTCTTGGAGTGCTGGGGACTTGGCTGAAGAGCTTTTGAGTTATAAGGAATATACTCTATTATAAAGCAGCTGCAGAAAATCAGCTGTTGACCTGTTTCTGATACACAGTCTGCTGTATTACCCAGCACAATTTTAAGCTCCACACAACTGAAATAAGAAAGAAGGGGTCAAGAATGAATGATAATACCTACTACAGAGCCAGACTAATCACAGAATGATGTATTTTTTAAAAATTTTGTTAACCCTAAGCCAAGCTTTAACGTGCTCTCAAATTTGGATATTTAATTTAAAACAGTGAAATGTTCTATTTTTAGGCTGCCTTTCCAATAGCAGCTACCGAAACAGAGGAGCTCTGAAGGAAAAGTCTTTTGTAGTGTCAATGGGCTTGAGACCAGCAGACCTGTGGGTCTTTTGCAGGTGCTCCAGAGCTATGGTATCTGTTATCCAGCCCTCACTCTGTTTAGGAGGCTGGGCTGTGATTTATGCTTCTGCAGGGTGGGAAAAAAAAGACTGGCCGAAACTTTCTTAATTTATCTTTTCTTTTTATCTTTTCTCAGAGGTAGGGAGAGGATAACTTTGTTGACTGCTCTTTATGGTAGAAATGCAGTAGGCAAAGGGAGCACCTCTGGGTTGGTTTGTTGGGTTTTTTTTTCTTAGTTCTCAAAATATCACTGGTGCAAATGGATTTGAGAGAAGCTTGGAAAAATGTAGCAACATTCGAGGAGGTTAATACAAGTACCAGAATAGCAAAGTATGTTTTTGCAGAAGAGTTAACAATGAATATTCTAATAGTTTATATGATATATATTGATAAGGTAGGATGGGGGAAGAACTCGTCCATGAGGTTACCATGGGCCTAATCCTGCTGCTTTTCTATCAGCAGAATGACCTTGCTTTCTGATGCTGTGCAAGACTGTCTCGGAGAAGAGCTGTTCCATGTCTCCCCGAAGAAGAAAGATTAACTGTAGCCTGCTTATTTGGCAAGAATTTAAATTAAAAGAAGTTAGCACTTTCATCTGAGGTTGTTTTAAAAGGCTGGTACCTAAATTGCATTTGTTGGCAAGCACAGCTGGTGGGCGTACCAAACGGAACACACTTGGAGTTTGGGCTGGAGCCAGTGGCCAAACTAGCCAGGGCTTGGTCAGGAGAAAAAGCACCTGGAAATGTGGGGTCCTATAGGCAGAGAATCCCCACTAGGTATCACAGAAACTGCATAAAATAGACTTTCCTGACTTGGCTTGTCTTTTGTTGACTAGGTTCAGCTGAGAGGGTGGGAGGAGCTGAGATCTGCATTTGAGGAAAGCGAATGAAAAGTGATGCCAAGTAATTTTGTTACTTATTTTACATGAAGAATTATTAAATTTGAATTCTTACTAAATGAGGTGCTTAGAAAGTGCAGGGAAACTAGCAGCACAGGAGACCTAGTTTCAAGCCTGTGATTCCCCTATAACTCCATTTTTTTATTTCTTCATATATAAAGTACTTAATTAATCTATACATAGTTCTTAATACAATACAGTTGATTAACGCTAGTAATTTCAGTGCCTTTTTAATATAACAAATCTCTTCTGAGAAATATTCCCAGTTAATGATCTGTGTCATTTTTTAAAGTTTGCCTTCTAACTAATTTTAGTGGAAATATCATTAAATTCTTCATTATACTTATTTATAGCGAGGACTGAATTGGATTTTAGATGCTATGATTTTGCCATAATAAAGACCTAAAGCCCTCAAAACACACTATTCTGTCTGCTTTTGGAGCTCTAAAATGAATTTTAGAATCTAATTGTATCTTAAAAAAATAAATAGATGTGAAGAAGGAGATGTCTGTTCCATTGTGCAGCTGGCTGAGCACCGCAGGAAAGTGCCTTGGGGTGTTGGTTGGTACGCACTGCATCTCTCCAGACCTCTGCAAGGCCTCTGGTTCCCCTGCCAGCCCTATCCTCCCATGGCTCTCTTTGTTCCTTGCACCACAACATCCCACTGCCCATGGACACCGATACCGTTGTGTGGAGGCAGAGCATCCTCTGGCACCAGAAAGATGGGAATGAGGAAAACTCCTTCTTATGGGGCAAGTGCATGCACTGGCATTTCTCTGCTCTTTTCTCACAGCCAGGCCATTCTCACCCTGTCTCTCTTCTGGCTCTGCCTGTAGGGATGTATTCATTTGTTGTGTCCTTCTTCACTAACCACTGGAAGAGGAGGATGATTTCCCTAGCTGCCAAAGGCTGAGCAGCACAGGGCATCCCAAAGTGTGTGAGATTAAAACTGAGCCCATGGACACCCTGCCCAGAAGTGCCAAGCTCTGCCACAGCCCCCTGCCTATCCAGGGAAGACAGAATCATCAAATCTTGGAATTGGCTTGGTTGGAAGGGACCTTTAGGTTCATCAAGTCCAACTGTTAACCTAACCTGCCAAACCCACCATGAACCCATGTGCCTAAGTGCCACATCTACCTGTCTTTCAAACACCTCCAGGGCACTGAGCCTCGTTGAACTTCATGCCATTGGAGCTCCATGTCCCCAGGCACCATGATTTGGCTTGCTCTGCATTTCATTCAATGGCTCACCTCCTCTCACGTTCTGCTACTGCTTCTTTTCCATCCCTGGCCTCTTCTTTGGGGGGACAGGGGACTCCCTGTGAGAGGAAGCCAAGAACAGATGGTGGGACAGGTTGCGCGGGGTTTGCTTCAAACGACTGTGGAGATGCAGCACCTACCAGCTCTGCCCTCACCTCATCCCAGCACAGGCCAAACTTAAGAGGTGTTGCACCCACCGTAAGCAAACTGCATTGGAAAGGGAGAGGAAGACACCAGGCATTGCCCACAAGCTGACCACGTACTGTGCTTATGCGTAGGCATGCATAGGCACAGCTGTGTGACAAATGTAGCTGTGGTGGCTGGTGTGAATGTACACCATCATCACATGAATTATGCATTTCTTTGCATGTAAAATGCCAAGCCTATTTATGCACCTTTTTTTTTTAAAAAAGAAACATTTTACTTTATTGGACATATCGTGACGTTTCCCTCATCATTATATTAGACCTTGAATTAAGGCAAGTTCCTCGTTAGGGGGTGAGGGGCTGGTTGGTTTTTTTTTTTAATTGCTACTTTTAAATTCTAGTGAAACAACGAGTAAACAAATAAAAAATTCATTAGAGAGAGGCAGCTCAAGTTAGATGAAAGTTTTACAGCGCATAGCTCTGCTTTCAAAAGCAGAAAATCCAGTCACCGGGTCATTAGCACAGCATGCAGCACCACAGAAATGAGCAACATTAGAACTTGTGTCGTTTGCAAGATTTACTAATATTTCAGTGTCTTAACAGCAACGTTTCAGCCTAAAAGCTTCCCAAAAGGCACTTAAACCTTTAAAATACCAGATCCAAATGGCTATGGATGCATTTACTCATTACATGCGTATTTAAAAACAATGCATTTGGGCTGGCTTGTGACAACTTTGGGGCTACTCTGGGAAGGCAGGGGGAGGGCGGGAGGAGGCTTCCTTCCTCGTTTCTCCCCTTTGCAAGGGCAGCCAGAGCATGTCTGCTCTTGAGCATGTGTGGAACGACCACTGCAGTGCCAGAGGTGCTCGTGGGAGTCGTTGCATGTGCAGATTACATTTTAGTGTTTCACTGTGAAGATTCCCCTGAAGAACCTAGTGCTGATTATGATCCTAGCTTGATAGCTTTGCTTCTTTGAACATGTCAAGTTAATTTCATGCTGAATAAGGAGAAACTTATGCCTGTCACAGTGCTATATATCAGTCAGAGCTAAGAACAAAGGCTGTAAAACCCAACTGACTCAGTTTGCAACATGGCTTGGCTACAAAAAGTGAAATGCAAGTGCTTTTGTGCTTTTCACAGCACGGTTGAAGTTTCCTTTGGAAGGGAAGGTGACCACAGAAGGGTCCCCATGACCTTGTAAAAATCACTTTGCATTTTGCTCTTCAGCACTGGTCCAGGCACTCTCTGGGCAGAGTGCCTCCACAACTGTGTTGGGTGCTGCTTCTCTACATGTTCACCCCTTTTCCCAGCTCTCTCTTGAAAGATATCAACTTCGTTATCAGTTAGTCTAAAGACACTCTTCCCTTCGCAAGTCAGGTTAATATATTGAGCTTCTTCGGGGTTTTGTTTGGTCTTATGTTTGTTTGTCTGTCTGTTTTTCTCAGCTCCAGGCTGTTATGCTTTTTAAAGCTTTGCTTTCTGTTTTATCTTCTCGATCTCCTTCACCTTAATATCAGGAATTGTAAAAAGAGCCTTTAGAAGGAAAAAAACAACACAAAAATTCCCACTGAGTTGAGTTATTTAAACAAACTGCTTCTTCTAGATCAAACAGAAAAACAGGGGCTCAGGAAAACTTCATAAGCTGCACCATAGGAATGCAATTAGTACTGAAAACAGTGCGATCACATTGCTGTTTTTTAGAAGTAACCTTTAAAAACTTAAGTAATATTTTCAGCAAGGACAAGCCACTCCACATATAAGAGGAGGTCCCAGAGGTTTTGCAGATGCCCATCATAAGGCCATCTGTGTTGTCTATCCTGAGGCTTTTTCAGTTTTAAGTTAAACTTTCTGAAAGACGCTTAGCCAGTTGTAAATGAGGGCATGGCAATGAACTCTTCATTAATAGAAAAATGGCTTCTGCACTGTTTTCTATTACTTTTTGAGGACATGCTTCTTTTATTTTTGTGAAAGGAAGGAGTATCCTATAGGCATGTTGCAAGCTACGGGCGATTTTTCTATTTAAGGAGAGATTTAAAATTAAAAGCGACTTGAAGAGCTAGAGCTAAGCCTCTAAACTACCTGACAAGACTACTGGTTTCTTTCTCCTACATATGTCTTTGTCCTTTTCCTCCACATTATCAACAGAGTCACAGAAGACCTGCTTTGCTTTCACAGTTAAGATTCTAGGAAAATTCAGTTTACAATTACCCCTTAAATAAGCTACCCAGGTTGGGTTATTATACAAAATGCTCAGGAAAGCATAAGGTAAAAAAAAAAAAAAATCATTAATTTCTCATGTGTATGGGAAGGAATGCAGCTTAGATGGAGAAAAGCTTCAATTCTGCATTTTCTTCAAGGTAAGATTTATCTTTGAAGGCTGAAAGAGAATTCCTGTATGCAGAAGTATGGAAGAAGAGTCACCCTCCATTCCCCATGACACAGGAGGCCTAGAGAAAGACTGACATCAGTAACAGGAGAGGAATATCTTTAATTCCATTAGGCTAGACTATAGTTTATTAATTTACCAGTACAGTTGGCAAAGATTTGCCATGGGGCTGGGCTGTGGTCCAACAGTTGTGATTGGGGCTCACACCCAGACAACATGTAAGTATCAGAGAGAACTTGGACCTTAAACCCCTGAAGTTATGCTGCCCACACCTAGCTATTGAATCATTATGTAAGTGTCTGTCACTCATTGGTATTGCATGACATAGCTGACAACTTGGAGTTCCTTTTCCAGGCAATGCGTGGTGATGCCTTAGTAACCCTGAGATGGGTGCATGTGTGTGTTTTATGTTTCTTGTTTACAGTTTGATTGTGTTAGCTCTTTAATACACTACCATTCTCCTTAAGGAATGAGAGGTGTCATTTCAGCTCTCTCTTAGTGTCAGTCCCCAGTCTAACTCATGGGAAGGCTGGAGTAGCTCTGGGGTGGGTTTAATTGGTACTAATCTGCAGGTTCTCAAAGTCCCTCTACCCTAGAACTCAGACTTCCCTCCTGTTGTGTCCCCAGGAGGGGGAGGAAGAGGGTAGCTCTGGATTCTCCTGCTTTTGTGTTTTTTTTAAACCAGAAGAGCAAATACTATCAGGGAATTCAAAACTCCTTTTTTTTCCCTTTTTCCAAAAATGACACTACACAGTGTTGTCTGTTGCTCCTTATGTCAATGAAATATGATGGGCAAGGATCAAAATAAAGCTAGCCTCTGACACATGAAAAACATGCATAGTTGTCCCAAACCAGTATTTTAGTTGGCTTATTCTAAGATCCTGAAATTTTATCTCTCTAGTGAAAAATTTTACCACCGATTATGAATAATATATCAATTTTCTTGTAGACATCCATTTCTGAATTTACAAAACACAGGTCACCATAGATGTTTATATGGTCTGGGCTGAGCCTTGCAAAGAAAATTTAAGCCATTGCCTGTTCTCTGATTAAAATGCACTACTGATATTGTTGCATGCTTGTGCTTGTACAAAAGGTAATTGAAAAGTTTCTCTCTAAATGCAGTCTGGCTTTCTGCAGAATGATCACAAGCACCAGGAACCTTATGAGTTTTGCTTTTAGCTGCCTTAAAGTTACTCAAAATTTGTAGGATCTGCTCACTCAGCAACGTGCCTTCCTCTGCTTCATTGTTAAGTTCCCTTCACATACCTGCATAATTGCCAATGCATTTTCTCTTTTTCTTTCTTTCTTTCTTTTTTTTTTTTTTAAAGTTTTAAATGTAATTCTGGCAATGAGTAGAAAGAAAATAATCCAGACTACATTGCTAATAGCAGGACACAGATTTAGCTGAGAGCACAGTATATCATCTACCTTTTGGGGTACAGTTTCTTGTCCACTGAATAGGAAGAAAAAAGGAAAGTTAGTTTGGAAGTAAAGTCAGCAAAGTTAGTATGTAAGTATCCTTTTACAAGATTATTATGCAGGCAGGAGAAATTAATGCAGAAAGCTACAGTGAGGTTTAGCATTAGAGTTTTATTAGTGCATGAGAGAGAACATGAGTAGTAACTCACTAAAGCTAGTTGATATAAGAAGTATCTTTTCTGATTCTAAGAAGGTTTAGAAACCACACAGTCTAAAAGCAACATGCAATTTTTGCATAATGTAAAATATAGTCACTCTTACATGCAATGTAATTGTTGCTTTTAAGAAAATAATAAAAAGAACCAACATGTAAGGTCTAGAAAATGTCAAGCAAAATTTATTTACTGTCAGCTGCTTCTATTAACTCAAGCAGTGGCTTTTGCACTAGAAAGTGTTACACAGATTCTTAAATCATTACAGATAAGTGAATAGACACTTTTATGTATTAATATTGTAGCACTCTAACGAATCTTCATATAATGCAATTCCTAGGAAATGATCTGGTAATCAGCAGGTTAAGGTCTTAATTTCCTTTTCATGTAAATTGAAAAAAAAATAATTACCTTCTCCACATTGTCTCTTTTAATAATGAAAAAAATGAAGTTTAAATTTAGGAATGAAATTAGAAAGGAGAAGAACTTGGAAACTTGCAGCATTTTCATAGTAGAAAAAAACCCCAAAAAAACCTCTCAGAAATATCAGTAGCCAAAGGTCTAGGTAAGCACATCTACCAACGTTCGACCATACCTCTTTAGGTGACTTGAGCCCCTTAAAGCCCTGATGATGCTTTATACAAAACAACCTGCAAACACCAGAAGATTCACACTGAAATAAAGCAGACAGAATTTGGGAAGTATCAAATAATCCTGTCTATAGCTTGCTGTGTGGTGAAAATGTTCTGAAGATCTCCCATTAATTTGAGCAGATCAATGATAAGCATGGTATCTGATGATATCTGATGGTACCTGATTCCTTCTGATCTTCAGAAAGAGTAAGTTACTTGATTTTTTGCTTTCACAAAGTTCTGACTGTCTTAGAATAACTCATTTTACTGGGGATTTCCGTCTAGAGGTGTTCCAGTAATGACTTCTACTGTCATGTCCCCAGTCCTATGATGGGCTCTACACAGGTGTAAAGTTCTACAGAGTGGTGCCAAGATTAGGCAGACTAAAGGACAGAGAGATGGACAACTGGATGAGAGCACAAATTCATACTCATTTCCATTATTCTGGCACTAGGCAGAAAGATTTCTCTATTGACTCTATTGAATAAAAATACAAAAGAAAAATTGGAAAAGTAAGACATGTTTCTCTGCTTATGAATTTCATATTACCTTCCCAGAGGTGAGAGATTTCGGGGTGGATTCAGAGGGGATGGCTGGTACAGCACACTGTGGTAATGCATGCCCTCCTCTCTATCTCAGTACACAAATTATGTTTTCCCATATCTAGGGGCTTAGATATTCTTATCGTGGGAAATGGGTATTAGGGGCCAAAGTTGGCTGAAGACAGGGAACAATGAGAAATTTTTATAACATTGATGGTGGGTCATATTTGAAAAAAAATTAATATTATAAGACGTATCAGAATCTAAAGACATCTGATAGGAATCTCTTGCTCTCCAGCAGAACTTACCACTTCAGCAACATGGATTCTTCTCCCTCTATTCTCGGTATATGAGAACTGCCAATGAAAGCTGCTTTTCAGCTTGCCAGATAAAACTGTCTTTTCCTCTCTCATTTGCTTTTTCTTTCCTGAAAAAAAAAAAATCTATTTGCTTTTTAACTGTGGAGCAATGGGGCTCCAGGTCTTTTAAGTCTGTGATGAAACCTCAGTTACACAGTTTATCAGCTGAATCTGTAAATTAACAATGTCTGTATCCCCAGGCCATCACTCTTCTCAAATAATAGGAGGTTGGATCATTGCCCTTCTGAGTGAACATCAAAAGTTGTTTCCAAGAAGATGTGAAACAGAGCTTCTAGAATAATAAAGGTGAGGACAGCAGAAACACTCGGAGTTGCAAGTGCAACTGCTCACTTCACAAAAAAGGTGGCAATTCTGTGGGTGGCAAAATCAAACAGAGGTGGGAGTGTTACAGTCATGATCTTCCATGATTTCTCGAGCACTGCAGAGCTGAGATTCTCACCTATCATTTCAACATTTGACAGAATCTTTTTATAAATCAAGCACCTCACAGACTTGAATTCCATTTAATACCCTTTAAAGCTGCCCTCGTGGTAATAATTTTCTGCTTTCTGTTTTATAAACCACCAGAAAATCCATATGTCACATGTTAATTCTGTTGTAAATGTCTTGAATTCAATATCCTTTTAAAAAAATTGTGTGTGGTTATAAGTGTCCAAGCCTTAGAAACTCTTGTTTGGAGACCTGCTCCAAAGGACAGGTTTAAATCTCGGCTTAAAACAAACATATGCTCTGCTAGCAGTTATGGCCAAGATTTAGAAAATTGAATTCTCTTTGCTACAATGGGAATGCAACCCAGTTTCTTGTTTAATTGTTACTGTGTTTCCTTCCCACCACTGGCTTTCCATTGTTGCACCTCCTTTTGCTAGAAACCACCAACAAAAAAGAGACTGTATCCATCACCAGGGGTCTTGAAACTTTGTGGCCTTTCTCTCAACACCCATGGGCACTAAAATGTTCAAAACCATCCTTATTCTTTTGTAGGACAGGAATCAAACTCCTGAATAAATCAGGAATTGCTTTTAGTGGAAGTCTTTTCTGTAAATTACATTTATGCAACTTGTTATTACATTTCACACGAAGCATCAGAGAGGATGATGGGAAATAGGATAGCACCTACTGTAGGTATCTATTTCTCATAGAAACCATTAGGGCAAGTTTATTAGCCCATCATGGTTGTAAATAATGAATTCAATTCGATATTTGGGGTTACCTGGGGTTTAAATTGGTACTGATCTTAGTCTAATGTTTCCAATTTCAGGAATTGAAACACATTACTATATGCCTTTGCCAGCATGCAAAATGTTAATCTTGATAGATTACATTAATCTTTATAGAGAGCACTTTTTGCTCCACTTATATTTCAGGATCTTAACTTCTCAACATAAGGATGCTTTAGCTTTTTATATTGAGAACACTGCACATTTATTTTAATTGGATAACTGAGCTTTTCTGCTTACTGAGCTGTCTGCCTGACATTTGCAAAATGGAGCTTTTTTTTTTTCCCCCAACATAACCTAACTGTTCATTTTTATAAGGCCTGTCATCCAAAATGCAGAACCTAATCCTTAATTAATTGTCATATTTGTTTAGATGTTATACATCATCCATTGGACTGAACTGTTTGGTTTACTGTCCTTTCATAATGTCCATTAAATGATTATTTTTGCATTTACTTATGTTTTATTTAACAGCTTTCCCATGCACTGAACTCCTGACTTACAGGCCTTTCACTAAACAATGGAATCATTAGATTTGTTAGGCATGCAGGCTGCCCAGGCAATGCATGGCTAAATCAAAGCTAGCAGCAAGCAAACTAAACCCAGCCCAGACTGGAGTGCTGTGAAGTTCCTCAAACACAATGAGCTTTTCTCCAGTTTGGATTTCTAGTTGTGAATCTATTTTTTTTTGAATCAGGAACCTACAACAAGTCATCTCACAGGGAACAGAAGGGACAGTTCAGTGTCATCCCAACCCTGTTAGAAGTGGGGTCATGGAAGAATGTTTTCACACTACCGGATGTGGCTCAGGGATCTGGAATCTAGGGCAGAGTCACAAACAGCATTCTGTTGTAGAGGTGTTTCTAAGGACTAAGTAAGTAAAATGGGAGGTCTTTCACAGAAGAACTGAGACTCACCCAGTATATGTATAAGAATAAAAACATCCCAGTATTAGGTTGAGCCAAGAGAACATATTAAAACAATATCTCACATAAATTTGTGAGTGCTTTGAGAATGATTTCAGAGGGGATGGCTATCCCCCCCACCTTCCCTTCCACCCAGAGCTCTCATTCGTAGTCCTCCTACCCACCTGCTGTGCACACTCACCAAGATTGCCTACCCTGAGCACCCTGGTAGGATATTAGGTAGGATTCTGAGAAGCGTGACAGTATCTACAATGGGCAGCTAAGCAACAGCTGAACAGGAGCTCTGGATTCTGGGTCTGAATGCTGCCTGACTGTCTAAAACAACATTGATGTTTCCAGGATATAATTCTAAGTATCCTGCTCTTCTTGAATGGGCAGTCCACATGGTTCATTGCTTTGTTGCATAGCAGGAGCTGTATCCTAGCCAAATAATGCTGAAACACTCAGGTAGTCACATCACTGAACTACACTGCCATTACATGAGATTCATCCTTTGTGCAGATACAGGAAATATACCCACATACTTAAATACAAACCAGAATGAAATAAAAACCTTTCTTTTCCAAGAAGATAAGGACCAGCTTTTGGATCTTTAAGTACTCTTAATCTTTTTCCTCTCCATGCTAATCTCAGTCTTACCTTATTAAGAGAAAAGATTCAAGTTGATGATATACTGGCAGGTACTACCTAGATTTTTTCCTGAACCTCGTCTGCATCCACTGTGCTCGTAACAAAGTGCTGCAATCAATTATTGGCATGCAGAGCACTAGGGAAGTGCTGGAGAGGCACAAAAGCTGCCTGAGAGCAATTTCCCTTTCAGACAAAAAGCAAACATCTCCAGAGCTGTATGAATCAAGTTATGTATTGCAAGGACTCAAGTGCCAGTTTGGAAAGACATGGCACAAAGTTCATGCTATAGTGCGAGGTGAAGCATCTGCCCTTTAGGAATAAATGAAGCATTATGATCAGCTTTTGTAATACTGGTAAGACAAATGGTTTTGATGCCATTTCCATATATTCTTCAAAGACCTCCCAAAATTATTGTCTCCCTTCTGACTACACCTCCCACTCAAATCTTCTCTTCCCACTGAAACAAGGTTGGTTTTTTTCTTTCTTTTTTCCCCTCCACCTACCAAAGTGATGATATTTCAGCTCTGCCTTAGGGAGGAAATAATTTGAACAGCCGTTTTTCCTCGTGCATCTGTACTGTAAAACTGAAAAAGATGTGTCAATAGGAACATGTCAAAGTTGATTAAAAAAATCACTTGAGGTAAGAAATAGCAATACTGCACAACAGCAATTGAAACCAAAGTTCCCAGAAAGTTAAAGAAAACTAAATTCTAGTTTAAAAATGTAACATTTTACCTGTAGGAATCTAATAAACAACCTGGATGTCCTTGAAGATGATCAATGATGGAGTACTACAGGACATGGTACACAGAGACAGTTCTAAGATTTCCTAAAAAGATTCAATTTAATCTTTGCTAGACAATTAAAGCTGATTTAGAACTTTAAACAATTAGAAAAAATATCTTGAAAAGCTTCTGGCATTTTCCTTTTTTCCCCTGTTGGTTACACATGTTGCTTTGCTTTATTCTCTCACCAACTCTTCAATAAATACAAAGTTTTATTAATCTAGCATGTGTTGGCTACTTGCCCAAGAAAAGAAGTACTACTGCATTAAATCTTAAATAACACCACCAGAACATCACATGAAAGTTATGTGGTGTTTCCCACTCACTTTTATCTATTCATGTGTTCTCACCTCCCGTCAGTCCAACTCTCACTTGTTATTACTACCTTTGTCATTTTATTCAGCCACCAAAGGAGACATTGTCAGTATATGCCTCACACATGGTGTGGAGGAGAGTAGACTTGGACATTTAGTGCTTGTATTTCATAGGAAGATAGAAAGCAAGAGTAACGGAATACCACCCTACCATTCCTGGCAAATGTCCGGGTTTCTTCTCTTTAGTTTTCCAGAAGAATCCAAGCACCTTTTAGAGTAAAGCTTGCTGCTAAACTGCAAAACATGCAAGATTTCATCCCTTATCTTTGTGTCTCCTCTTTGCTAAATCACAATATCACAGGAACCGAGGTAGAGTCGTCACATAATTCTGCCAGCATGCATGTGACGTGATTGATGCACATTAAACTCATCAGCCTCATCATGACCTGTTGGGTTGATGTGTAAATCTAGACCTACAAACATGCAGTCATCTTTCCTGCAGCTTGGACAACAAGCCTGGGAGTGACAAGGAGTCTTCCAGAACAGTTCTTTTTCCTTCCTGCCCCCCTACTTAAAGGCGCACAGAAACAGATGCTGTCCATGGAAGGGACAGATAAACAGATGGCCAACTCCCATCTGTCGCCAGAGAGGTGGCGCGGGGTGCAGCTGAGAACAGTGGGCATGCTGTGCTCCTAACTGGCCTTCCTGGTATCGGTACTCCCTGAGCAGCACTTGGCCACGCAGCTACCAGCACATTTCATCTCAGTGGTGACTCTCTCAGATGAAATGCCCTGTTTAAATGCAGTCACTTTGGAAGATGCCTTTTTTTCTTCCTATGAACAAAACCCAACTCCTCCTCGTGTATCATGCAGCGTTGTTTGAAAAACGCATCTGGTACCGGACTAACCTTTTTGGGAAGCAAACCTTCAGCCCAGTCCCATGCTGAATCTCATTGCTCTGGCCTCCAACCAAGCAGCAGCAGCAGCCAAGCGTGGGCCTGCTGATGAGGTCACTGCCCCCCACCCACACACAGACGCGGATGCACGCACACACACATGCCTGGCAGCTGCGCTCCCCAGGACGGAGGGCTGAGCATGCCGGGCAGGCACTCACCTCATCAGGCTGCTCTGCCCAGCCCGGCTCCCAGACACCACCTCCAGGCAGTAAAACCGCGCTGGACCTCGTCAGGGGAATGTCTGTTTATAGGCATATTGTGTACATAGAGATGGCACAACTGTGGAGAGCTCTTCGACCAGCACAGCGAAAGAGAAAAGCAAAATGACTTTGAACACCAACATATTTTTACCTTTTCAGACTAAGCTTTTATTTTGATATTACAAACCATTTTTCTTTATTCACAAATCACGGTTGTGATATAAACACTAATTTCTAAAGACAGATATACACATTTTCGGGTTTGTAGGGTGGATTTTCTTTTTTTGAAATCTGTTTAGAAGTCACTATATTCCACATATGGTAGTAATAATTTTTTTCATAAGTCATATTATCAGTAGTTATTTATATAAGTGAAAACATTCCCAATATACATTGTAAAAAAATTTCAAATGCTTTTCTTACATAACTATTTCAGACATACATTTTTAAAATTACTACTAGGCGTACTGTAGGAGCTTTATAAACAAAATATTTTCTAATATGGGCTGCACCCTCAACCTTTCAAGATTATTTTAATAGACTAAAACGCCATATAATCATTTGGAGAGTGGGAGTTGTAAAGCCGTCTCATGAAAAATAAAATTGCAGATAAATTCTATTATTTCCCCACATTAGACATTTTGTGTGTGCAATTCTAAAAAAGATGTATCATCCACACTTTGAATTGGAAGCCTAACATTTAGTAAACATTTGTCAAGTTGTTTTTATCACGGTGTTTAAATGAAATATGCTACTTTTTTTTTTTTAATAGGAGGCTTGTCTTGTATATCTTACATAATAAACGTGGGGATTGAACTCAAGAAATTTCAGTTCATTCCCTCACCAGTATAAATATATGCTACTGCCCCATTTTTCATTGATTAATATAGTCTCTTTCCTCTCTCTGTTTCAATTTTAAAGATAATTTATTTTTCATTCTTAGATATAAATGCTACAGAAACTTTGTTTTCAAATCTTGTGAAACTTTATTGATGGTTATTGTTCAACTGATCATATTGCATGCACATACGATGACAAAGAGAAAGCCTGATCACAAACACTTTTTTTAAAGCAGAGTTGTTATAGCAAGTTGGCAGGTTCACAGCGGTGAGTTGATAATTTACTAAGGTGCTTGCCAGTAGGCACGCACATTACACATGAGGATATAACTATCTGCAGCAAAACTGTAGCGAGACAGTTTTCTGCTTTATTTATTTAAATACAAAAACAAGAAGACCCGTGACAAACACCCCAACTTAGGTTAACTTGTAAACAGGACAACATGGAAAGAGTCCAAACATATGCACAGACAAACTGCAATTTTTCAACTACGCCTGAAACTGCCACCTCGGGTACCTGCTGGGCTGCACCTGCCCAAGACCCAGACCAGCAGCCTTCTTCAGTCAGTGCTCAGTCAGAAGAAGGTTCCCTCTTTTGTCCCAGATGAAAAGTTGTCTTGGGCCCAATATTTAGCAAAAATGGCCTTGGTTTGGAAATTAAATAGGGGCAAGTTGTCATGCCTTGAAAAATTGCAGATTGTTTACACGACACAGTCATGTTTCAAAAAGTACCAAGCTGATGAAAATACCATGATTATCTCTACTCAATGATTGCAAT
>VZTU01030052.1:0-10000 GCA_013400835.1 Zapornia atra | reverse complement strand
TGATCACTTACCACGGCACCAACGCCGTAGGTGGCTGCTGGAGCAAGTGTGTGGTGGTAGGGGTCTGCAGCATAAACTCGTCCGTAACTGAAAAGAAAAGAAGGTTGAAGATTAATGGGAAAAAAAAAAAAGTTAAAATCAGATATTACCAATACTAACAAAATGGTTGTAATGAAGTATTTCATTCTAGCCAAATCATTACAAATAACTGACTTTGCAGTTGCAAAAGCACTATTCTTTTAGGAAATGTTGAGGCTGCAAACAACTGTAAATATATAATCAGCTTTACTAGACTAGTAAGGATGAGCACCAGGCTAAAGAGAGTGGCTGCAAAACAATGGCAGGCACTTGGCATTGATGAACTTGTGTATTGCACATTCCTGGTCTTTTGATAGAAGGGACAGCATCATGCTAAGCTGTGATACTGGTCCAGCTGAAATCTCAATTTTTCAGACCTGCTACAAAGACAGCGATGCGAAAATCAGCTTTTTGTCATTTCTCTCCAAACAAAATCCTTATAGTTAAAACTACTTCAAAGCTTCTTTACATGTACACCTGGTTGATTTGCTGGCCCCATCCTCCTCTTCACCTTGAAATACATAGCTTTGCTTCACAGTCCAAGTCTGAATGAAGTTACCATTAGTGAGATGGATACATCAACTACACACAGGTTTCACTGAATGGGTCTAACATTTTTCCTGTAATCAAAGATTTTCCATTTGATCTCAGGTGTCATAAAAGCAATTTTGAAATTATAGTGGTGTCTTGCATATGAGAGTTAAAGTATTAAACAAGGTAAGTTTCAATAATACTCTTGATATCTTCATTTTTTAGCCTTACTCCAGAGTGGTCCCATTCTGTGTAACTACCTTATTTTTCAGATACAAATACAAACTTACTTTTTTTTGAAAAGAAGACAGTTGTCTTATTTTATTATCATGTATCTGCTCTTCCACAAGCAGAATCTGGTTAGCCAATTCCTAATCAGCTGAGGGAAAGCTGAGAAAGGAATGTTTCCACAGCATATGCAATCCTCCACCACCCACTACCATGGGTCCTGGATGTGAGGTAGAGAAGAGGTCCAAATTATCTGAACTAGACATTCCTACCTACCCAGTGATATCTTCAAGGAAGGAGCAGAAATTTCAACAGACAAGGTAGTCTTTAATTCACCATTTCACTGAGTCAATATTTGCAAGAGTATGAGGGATGTATTGTGTATGGAAAACCTGATAAACTACCACTGGGAACACTGTGCTAACTGAAAGCAAAGCAGTTCAGTGCTGAAAAGGCAGGGACAAACATCTCTTACTCTCTAACCAAGCCTAAAGTCATGGACTTGCAGAAGTTACATGTTTTGCCTTTTCCAACGATATACAACCACACATCTTGATGAGGAAAAAAAAAAAAACAATGAAAAAAGTTCAGTAAGTACAAACTTTAAAGCAGTTGGTATTTGGTATTGTGAATAAGCCATTTTTTCCAAGCAACAGTCCAGCTTGTTGAGCAAATGTAAAGTGCACCTATGTTCTTATATAAAGGATTCAAAGGCAAAATCTGAATGTTTCACGACAAAGTACAACCATAGTAGCTGCATGACTTCAGTTGTACTGTCTTGTTTACTTAGTAAATTCAACTTTCTATTGCAGGATAATACATTAAGGAGAAGTTAATCTATTAAAACTATGAAAGTACCATAAGTTCATGAATGTCAACTCTGTATCTTACCCCACAGCTACGTTTACTTTGGATTTGGGCAGAGAACTCTTCATAGCTACCAAAAATATACATGGATATCCTAAAATCATAGAATGGTTTGGGTTGGAAGGGACATCAAGTTTATCTAGTTCCAACCCGCAGGGACACCCTCCCCTAGACTGAGTTGTCCAAAGCCCCATCCAATGTGGCCTTGAACACTGCCAGGGATGGGGCATCCACAGCTTTTCTGGGAAACCTGTTTCAATGCTTCACCACTACCACAGTAAGGAATTCTTATCTTATATCTGATATAAATTTACCCTAGAATAGAATCTTTAACTTTGGAAAAGACCTCTAAGATCATCAAGTCCAACTGTCTGTCCAATACCACCATACCAACTAAAATATCCAGCATGTTCAGCAATCACCTTCTATCTCATGGTCTTAAACTCAGGAAGTATGTGTGAAAGACTTCTATAAAACATGTAATTCCTCTTTTGCATTCAATATGTCACTGATTTTTTTTAAAGCTATGGGAATAGGTATATATTCAAATGTGTTGGGAGGGTATGTTCTGACTACCTGGTATTACAGCAATACTGAAGGACTGTCATTTCAGATCTGTAACAATTACATTTGTTTTGGTCTAGTGCAAACCATCAACAGCAGTGGGACTGAATTACTGTGGGAGGTTTTTTCCCCCCACTTCCAACCCATTCCCTGCCGTAGGACTTAATTTTGACTCCTCTGCATTCCATTCCTGCAGGATCCTTGACTGTGTCATGGTGCCCCACAAAACCTAAAGTCTAATGGGTCACCTGTGGCAGGGCATTAGGTGCCCTGAATGCCACTTGTAAGGAAGGAACATGTCCAAACACATACTGCTTTATTAAATTATTAGCATATTTAACTCAACTACTGAACTAGCTTAGCAAGTCTACAACACTGATGTAATAAAACATGTTGCTAGTAGTAGCACATCAATATTTTACAGAAATCTGGAAAACTAAGAGGAAAATTGGATTAAAAACACATTGAGCAATTTCAAAAGAAAGACAGAAAGAAAAAATTACTGTTTCAACCCAGTATTTACTTCCAATTACATTTTTATTATTCTTTTGCAAATGTAGTAATATGCTATTGTCAGTGCTTCATGTTATTTTTTTTATGCTACTGTGTAAATTATGTTTCCTCCTTAAAAAGAAGTTGTGAAGTAATCCTAATGTAAAATCCTTGCTCCTTGAAAAGATATTTTAACATGTACATTATGATAATACTGAAGTTTGTACTGTGATATTGACATATAAATGGTATTTCAGAATTAGCAATGTTTATTATATACTTGTTAAAATAAGGAACACCTCTTCCTTTTCTTTTACAGGTTATTGAAATTCCCCTTGAACAAATGTGTGCATTGTAAACATAAAATAAAATGTAAAAAGCATTCTTCCAAATCTCCTGTAAAAGAAATAATGTATCTAAAATTAATTGCAAAATTCTCATTCTTGCACCCTCCCAAATACAGTTGACATATGTAAGCACAAACATGGAAGAATATATTTCCAAAGGGGAGAGGATACATGCTTGGATATTATCTGGGGGAAAAAAAATGCATTGAAATTCCTCTGTGATGAACAGGCTTTTTTTTTCTCCTCAGGGTGACCTCTACCTTCAGAATATGATGGTTTTATTATGATTAATAAATTTCATTTCCACAGAGGAAAGGAACAGTGTCAGCTTAAACTTAAAGCAAGTGGGTTTCTTTTTAAATGCTAATTTTTAAACACGCCCTTGCATGACACCAAATTTAGAAGCTCAGAAGGTTAGCAGAATAGATTCTGATTTCCATGCTGAAAATAGTGAGAAGATTTAAACTATACTGTCACACTGAAAAGCAGTAAGCTAGTTTAGTCACATAGTCATTGGTTCATTTATTCACTATTATGCCATCATGTTTATTTCTCATTAAAATTAGTGGCATTTAAATGCTTTGTGATAATTTACACTGGAAATAATCATTCTCAGTAAACAATTTAATAAAATTTAGGACATGCAAATGGCAAAGTATTTTGAATAAATTAATAGTCAATGCAATTATCTGTATATTTTACAGGATGTTAAATCAATGTATCAAAACCAATATGAGCACTCACAAATTCTTGTCTAAGAACACATCTGATGAACAATTTTAATGCACCACTAATTAAAACAAAGTGAGTTCCATTATATGCCAGTCTATCTGGAACAAGTATTCAGGGAGTAACAGAAAAAAAAGTTTGCTAGCATTTTGTTACCATATCGGCTCAGGTTCTGCAGTAGCTGCACTAGCACCTTCCTGGGAAATAACTGAGGAAAAAACATTAAAACCCCAGTGCAACCACACTAACATCTGTAAATGCAGCTGTAAATTATACACCAAAAGCACAGTGTACTTTAAGTTGTTTATTCATGCTGCCTCAATTTCTTCAATCATTTTCAGTATGAGTTTAAAATTGCTAAAATACTGTGTAAAAGTACAATTTCTTGTCCACTGCACAAATAAAAAAGAATTAAAAATGGTAATTGGCTGTGAGATTTATTATATCAGGGCCTTTGAAACTGAAATTTTCTCTTTAAATTATCAGTAGGTGTGCTGCTGAAGTCTGTAAAAGTAGTGAAAGTATGTGTGTCTAACTGTAATTACCATTTTAGATTATATTCCTTGGTAGTGTGGCTGCATTTCTACACACAACTCAGACAGACAGTGGAGCTCTATAATGGAGACATTTGGAAGCTGCTTAATAATGGTACTATAGGGTTTAATAGCAACATTAATAAGGAAAAAAATCACAGTATAGAATACAAATCAAGTTAACACAAGATCCAAAAGTTACATAAGGAGAATTTTAAACATAATTTTATTTTTTAGGAATCTGATGCACATATCTTTCTGATTGTTATAATCCCCCCTTCAATTTTTAAAGTCAACATATTGCTAGAAAAACTACAGAAAATTGTGGATTTGGTAAAAAAAAAAAAAGTTTAAAATCTGGCACTACCTGAGTCTGATTAAATCCCCCATTGCTTGCTATATTACAAGCAAAGCATATGCATCACTGAATTTCTAACTTTTCAACAATATCACCCATTCTTTACCAGTCAAGTAATAAAAATGCTGCTTTTTCCACACCTATGTGTGTTGAATCTTCAACCAGAGTAACCTTAATTTCATTAAATTCTTGTACTGCCAATTATTATTTAATTTCTCAAAAGGGCAGCTGAATGAGTGAGGCTTGGCTAAACATGAGAGGGATCGGTGGTGGTACTGCTCTGCCTTCCCCCCAGGAATGGGGCACTGCTGCAGGATGTGCCTCTTGCTGTTGGTAGGTAGCACGGAAAGGGCGTTCCACATCTCTCCTGTCACATCTTAATCCAGAAGTGCAGTAAAATTTTAGACAAAGATGTGAAGACCTTATAAAAGAATTGGAAGGAATACAAGGAAAACAAGGATTACCTGGCCTTCTCCAGATAAATGATTCCAGTAACTAAATCTTGGTCGTGTAACTCCCGTGACACCAAGACCGGTGACATGAGCAGCAGAGCCCCTTTGTACACTCACTGGTTACACACCACATTGGTGAACAGTATTTTCACCTCAGTGGGGCAATGCTGTGTGCTGTTCTTTAACTTAAACCTCTTTACTACGGCAGGATTGTATCTGCTTATGGTGCTCAAAGCATGTGCAACCAATTATTTTATTTAATTTTAGATATTAAAACCATGCAACTGTAGGCATTTCAGTCACCTTAATGAGCAACAAGTTTCTCTACATATCTCAGAAGGCAATGAGGAAAAAGGTCTGTCCTAGGTCTTTACTTAAGGCCAAGGTGATTGTAAAGTGCTAAAACCAGTTTCTAGCAATTTTCCTTGATTGTAAAGGTTCAGAATGCTAAAATAATCTATGCAAAGTTTTAAATGCACAATATCAAACAACTAAGATCATTCTACGAGGAAGGACCATCAAACACTTGGTTGCGTATTGCTTTTTTCTTCCATGACTGATAATGTTTTACAGATTTGTGACGTGGAGCAGAGAAAGAACTGGGAAAATGTGGTAGAGACACACAGCACAATGAAACAGTGAAACTTCGATGTACATCGCAGGGCTGAGCTCCCCTGTACCTTGCTGGCCATCAGGGATTTTCCATTACTATAGCATTAACATTCCTAGGTTTTCAGAGACATGAAGAAACTCAACCACACTCTATCACAGGGATAGGATGATAAAATATTTCCATGAAGGATCTTCATAAATAAGCCATTGATGAAATATTAAAAGCAGGCTTTACTTCTTCCTGCAGGTTGGTGCAAGAAGCAGCTTGAAAAGCCTATACAGAATTTTCTATATGTAGAAAGGAATTTCAAATTCTTGTCTGTTTACCTATTTATGTCACATCTGAATTTGGCCAGTTAATTTTTCTTGCTAATCGATGGGGGATGTTTTGATGAAGTTTTGGTCATTGATGCTCAGACCTGATTTTAACTTTTATTTCTGTATGTCAACCTGTGGCTTCCTTTGAATTTTGTTAGATGTTTACAGCTGCCACCAGTTAAAGATTTAAATAAAGATTTCATGATACCAACACCACCTTTCTGTATAATCCCTATCCAAGAAAGTCATGCTTTATATAAACTTCATTTAAAAAAAAGCCATTAGGGAAACTGAGGCTTGGCATCAAGTGACCCATAAACCCAGCTGTATTACAATGAAAACCAAGGATTTCTTTGATTGGTAAAGCATTTTACTATTATTATTGCTGTTAGATTTTGGGACAATAAATAAATAAATTCTTATCTAGTTCAGTGATAAATATATCAGGTACTTTGTCTATGAAATTTTAACACAGCCTTTTGTGCTTGTGTGTAAAGTTCTGTAGGATGCAATCATATTATATTTTTGTTTAATATTTTAACTGTAATATGATCATCTCAAGATATTAAAACCAAAATAGTGTTTATTTAATGTATATAACCACACATACATGCACAAACAATAACCACCTTTTGTGGTATTTTCAGTCTATCAGAGAAAACCAATCTGGTTGCTTCCTAAAAAAATCAGTAGGGAAGATGCACACGTGCTTGTACGCACTTGTTGAGGGCAAACACAGATTATTCACTATTTCTGTTATCAAAGGAGCTTCACATTGCAAATCCTCCATTTACAAATCACAGAACCTCAGCTTTACTTAATCTTGTCGTGTTGTCACATTTGACTAGCCATGCGAACTGACCTAGAACTGTAAGCACCGGGAAGGCAAGCTGTCAAAGAGATAATGACAAAGATGCCAAAAAGGGCTGCCAGTGTTTTCACTGGGTGAGAAAAAGGAATTAATCAAACTCCCTGAAAGAAGAACAGCGGATAATCAAAGCGTTTACTGATTTTTATCAACTGATCCAATAGCTGAACATCGTTCCCACACAACTACCAAGAGCAGTAAAAGCTGTAACAAATGAAATTCCGTATAAGCAACTATTAACAGCAGCAGTAAACACAGGTTTAAACTGCCAACATAAAGGACACTTGAATTATAGAAAAGTTTAATAATGTGCATTAGTACAAGATTTCCTAGTCTTCCCAGAGCAAAAAGTTCAGTATCTGCTATTTTTCACAGGGGAAAGCAGTACAGCCTTACAAAGATTTTACAGATGCCCCTTCATTTTTTTATCTGATTAGTGGAAGAGCATAACATCATAATAAAAGCATCTCATCGAAAATGGTTCTCTTCCCAAATGCCTTCATGAAATAAAGTCAAATACATAGGCAGCGATCCTAAAAGGGGAAGAACCTCTCACAACACGACATATGTCTGTACACAGTAATCAAAAGAGGCTGAAACTGCATTTTTCCAAAGCAGTTTGGATTATATTTACTTCTTGGAAATTCCTTTGAAAGAGGAATCTGATTGACATCATGACTAGGTCTATGAGACGTACACAGGCATATACGGCAAACAGCAACAATTGTTTGTTTACCTTAGCAGAGGTACTTGAACCATTTTATGCACTGTCAAATATTAATTTGCTAATATTTCATTAATTACATTTGTAGTAGTGTTAGTATTGAGAAATTAAGGACAGTATTTAGGAAAACCCTCCTAGAATTATAAAATTAAAGCTTTCACAATGTTTAATCTGTTTTGGAGACTGTATCTTTCTGGAAACAAAGGCCAATAACTTTACCTAGGACTGTCAACATCTAAAGCTTTATAATGTATTTCTTTTGCGCGCGCACACACACACACACACACACAGAGTCCCACCTCCTGGGGATGATTCTACTCAAATATGTAAATAAATGCCAACTGGACAGGTATTACATCCAATTCCACCATACTTCATTCCATATTCACTTGCTTCTTTCACTGCTATTTCAAAAACATAAACTGCATATACACTTGGGGAAAACAACCCCAAACAAACAGGTCTGCAACACACTGGAGTTTTTTTGTTTGTAGATGGAAGTTAAATAACAGTTAAAATTGGAGGAAGAAAGAAAGAATGATATAAGTAAAGAATAATGATCCTGCCCTATATTTACACAGAAATCATTGAATATAACATGCAGGTACACTCTAAAATACACTTGAAAAAGACACTAAAAAACATTAATTTCTTTAATTTCAATTTTACAAAACCTAAAAAAAAAAGTTGAGCATTGATTTGGAAAAAATCATTAAAAATGCTAAAGATTTAAAATGAACAATGTTCTGTAACCAACTTGTAAATAAAATCTATGTTTATTCTTTGACTCATTCTGATTTATTAGGAGCCCTTGTAGAGCAAGATGCCCATTGCCCCCATCAGTCAGGCACCTCAGGATTAATTCTCAACTAATGTACTCACTGTCAGAGATTTGTGAGAGCAAAGTTTTCAGACATCCTTGTTTAAATGCCATCTTCAAATAGATAGAATGTTTCAGACAGTTTCCCTACCTCTGTTCTAGGTCAGGTCTGTTCGCAGACTGTCTGCCTGCCAGAGAAGATCTATCCCAGAAGCACAGAACTCCTCTTCCAAACAGTAATTATTTTTTAGCCTCAGAGTGCACTGGATGCAATCAAGAGTGAAATATTTTAAAATTTCTCATAGAAGGATTCCTCTGTCAGATAGTTGAATAGGTTTTCTTTATAGAATGTGCATGCAAGAACAGATACACTTACACAAATAGAAATGCGTACATCCTATCAGTTCATTAACACATTTATTTATTTATTTATTCAAGATAACTTAATTTCCACATCAGAAAGGATGTCATGTGGGCTAAGTATCCCCTGGCAGGAATGACAAAGTATTAGGAAGATATGGGGAGTACGGAATATTAGGAAGATATTGGGGGAGCAGATTTTGGGCTGCTCAGGGAACTGGTTGGTAAGGTCCACTGTGAAACTGCTTTTGAGGGCATTGGGGTCCATCAGTGCTGGTCACTTTTAAGTACCACTTTTTAAAAGCACAGGAACAGGCAATTCCAAAACACTGGAAATCAAGCAGGCAGGCAGGAAGCTGGCTTGGCTAACAGGGACCTTCTTGTAGAGCTCAGGTGGAAAAAGAAAGTGTACGGCCAATGGAAGAAAGGTCAGGCAACATGGGAGGATTGTAAGAACGCTGTTCACCTTTGTAGGGAGAAAAATTCATGTGGCCAAAGCTCAGTTAGAGCTGAGGCTGGCCAATACTGTCAGACAATAAAAAGGGGTTTTTCAAATACATTAACAAGAAGGAAGGACCAGAGAAAACTTTGGTCCATTAATTGATGAGAATGGTGACCTTCCTATCAGGGACATGGACAAAGTAGAGGCGTTTAACGCCTTCTTTGCATCTGTTTTCAACATAGTTGATGGGCTCTGGGACTCCAGATGCCTCAAGATGGAGAAACGTGACCACGGTAATAATAAACTCCTAGTGAACCCTGAACTTGTGGGCAATTTGCTGCCTCACCTGGATCCATATAAATCCATGGGCCCTGATGGGATTCATCCCAGGGTACTCAGGGAGCTGGCTGATGTCATTGGAAGACTTCTCAATTATTTTTCAATGGTCTTGGGAATCTGGAGTAGTCCTGGTTTGACTGGAAGCTGGCAAATATTGACCCAATTTACCAGAAAGGTAAGAAAGAAGAACCTGGCAATTACAGGTCCTCAGTACCTGTAAAATTATGGAGAAAATCATACTGCGAGTTACTGAAAAACACCTAAAGGACAATGCAGTCATTGGTCACAGCCAACATGTGTTCAGGAGAGGATGAACTTGTCTATCCAATCTGATTTCC